>OZ025300.1:174625339-175097839 GCA_964019185.1 Maratus speculifer | reverse complement strand
GATATTAAATAGGCCTCGTCCTATTCTTAGTTACTAAGTACATACAAAATTTTAAGTCTCTATCTCCATTTGTTCGTGAGATAGAACGTTTACAGACAGACAGACGGACGGCAATTTGTTTTCTTCAAAAAATATGTTTTTCGAAATCTTCATTTTCTGAAACGTGTAAATCCGTCAAAAAAATTTTTTTTTCGATTTTCAAAACGATTGCAAGTTTTACCCTATACTACGTATGATAGGTAAGTAAAAGTGTGCCACAATTTTTGACACGACACTTTTTAGCTTATCTGAAAGATATAGCATCGGAGGCTAAAAAAAAAAAAAAACTCGGCAGAAGTTATTTTTTTAACATTATCTGCACTTATCCTAATAATTTTTTCAAGGTTTCGGCCATCTCGTATCAGTTAAGCTTTGAACGAATGCGAGATGGTGTTGGCATCATTACGTTTCTGTCTCACATGACCTGAAAATTCATGTTGGAATAGTCCAAGGCAGGTCGTGATTCATCTGAGATACTTGTAAACTGTAGCATTGTTAAACAGTGAACATGATCACGAGAATAATGATTAATGTCTCTGATTTCTGAATTTTATTTAGATTTTCGAAATAAAAATCGAATTCGCGGCAGATTCTGTGTTGTCCGATGACTGAAAGTAAACTTTACTAAAATAGTTTTAAAAAAAATATATCCGCATGTTTTTTTTTTTTTTTTTTTTTTAAGAAAACGTTGGTAGTCCCCAAATATTTTCCCAAGAATTTCTTGTCCCCAAGAAATTCCATTGAAGGTTCAAAATTCCCCCAAACGGGGACAAAATCCCCAATCTGGCAACACTGTACTAGGGGAGTGCGAAGAAAAAACTGTCCCCGGAGCAAAGTTTCAATTTGGCGCCCCCCCTTAATTTTTTCTTTTGACAAGCGAAAAATGACGTTGGTAGTATAAATTTGAACCCCTCCCCCCCTAGATTTCCGTGCCCGGGGCAAACTTTCAATTTGGCGCCCTCCGCCAACTTTTTTTTCTGATAAGCCAAAAATGAAGTTGGAATTATAAAATTGACCCCCCCCCCCCCCCCCTTGATTTCCGTGCCCGGGGCAAACTTTCAATTTAGCACCCTCCTTCAACTTTTTCTTCTGATAAGCCAAAAATGAAGTTGGAATTATAAATTTGACCCCCCCTAGATTTCCGTGACCGGGGCAAACTTTCAATTTCGCGCCTTCCCCCAACTTTTTCTTCTGATAAGCCAAAAATGAAGTTGGAATTATAAATTGTGCGCTCCCTAAATTTCTGCGCCCGGGACGACCACCCCCTTTCGCACGGCGCTGACTGTCGCATCGGTCATGATGTTATTCATAGAGCTGAATACTGTTTCGCATTCAGACGTTGAAATGAATATAGGTTTCACAATCTGGAGAAAAGGATTTAGCTCTCCAGGCTCATTTCCAAGCTAGGTTGATTTCACTTGAAATTACAAAAGTTTGTGCTCGGTATATTATTTTATTTTACTTTCTCAACAGTTACAAACTAAATATTTCTGGGAAACAGCGTTCCCACCCAACTACAGCACCTGTGTACATTACAGAAAAGCTAAAAATTTAATTACATACCTCGTTTTTGCAAGAAATAAATCACTGGATTCCTCCATTTACTTCTCTTCTGGAAAGAAGCTCCTGTAACTTGAAAATTGCGTAGTGCTGCCATCTAGAATTTTAAAAAGAACATATGATTAAATGCTATCAAAAATTTTCAAGAACAGCACATAGTTTTACTTTATTTATTTATTTGAATAAATTCCACAACATTGTGTGCAATTTCTTTCTTTTTCTTTCTTTTTTAGGTGCGTTCGTAATTATGTAAATACGTAGCACCTATTGTTGTCGCTCAGTCTGTTTGTCCGCATATAACAACGCAAAAACTACCTAACCGAATCTTTTGAAATTTAAAATACATAATTATTACATAATTTTGTCGAGTCATATCAAATTTCATGAAAATCGGATGGATAGATCAATTACAGGGACAATAAAAAGGATTCCGTTACATTACGGTCAATGGTGAGAAAATTTTCAAATGTATTGTAATCGTTTGAAATTTAAAATACATAATTATTAAATAATTTTGTCGAGTCATTGCAAATTTCATGAAAATCGGATGCATAGATCAGTTACAGGGACCATCAAAAGTATTCCGTTACATTACGGTCAGTGGGGAAAAAGTTTCAAATGCATTTTAATGGTGTTACACTCATTCGAACATAATAGAATCTACTCTACATGAATCTATGAAGTATATACTAAAATATACATTTTGTACAATCTGTGATGCAAAGAATATTTATTATTAAATTACAGGGCCACACAAAAGTATTCCACTACATAATTTTTTACGGGCAAACATTGTTCGGGGCGTGTTTTAATTATATTCATCTACTTCACATTTTATGAATACGATATACGTTGCTGAGGTGTTGTAAAAAATACTTCCTGCATATTTACAGGAACACAAAGATTTCGACCACTATACTGTATCCGAAGTACGATCTACTATATCAGCAAGATCTGGATACTTTTAAAACTTCATTATCGTACGAAAGCACCTCATTTGCTACGCTTCACGTGCAATTTCCAACTTGTTTTTATAAGAAAGGACTAAACTGAAACAAATAATGGATCAGATGCCGTATCTTCCCGCGTACCGCCATTTTGTTTCCCCAGTGTTACTCACAAATTGTTATTACAGTAAAGCTCCGATAATTCGGATTAATTGGGACCGGATCCATTCCTGGTTATCGAAAATCCGGATTATCCAGAGAATTTGAAACAAATGAAATTAAATAAAACATACTTACAGAAAATCACCTTTATGTTAAACTGAAAAGTGCCTGAATTCAATACTGCATCTTTATAAATATAAATAATTTACTGCAAGTTATGTTGTAGAAGCATTTTGTCACAGTACAAGAAAACAGACCTAAGTGCTGACATTGATCGAAAAACAATCCTTATCAAACTATGGGTCTTATAGAAACTATTTTACAGTGCTTTCTTGCTATGCTCTATGTAAAAATTTATTGTGCAATGATTTTTTATGACATTTCTATGTGGTTTAAAAATAAAACTGGGAAAATTGGAATTGCCAAAATTCGTGATACATTGTTATTTCTTTGAAAGATAATATTAAAGAATTTAAATAAGAAAGCTTAAGGTATTCTTCCGAAAAGATTTCAGGATTTTTTTTTTTTTTAATGCAGAATACGACGATGAAACAAATTAATGATATGGAAAATAGCCATTCGTTTCTCAAACTTGGAAAAAAAAAAAAAAAAAAAAAAAACATGCCAAATTGATCAGGATTATCCGAAGATCCGAATTAATGGGGTCGGAATTAGTAGGGTTCTACGAGGAAACACAAAATAAATATTTTTAAGGATTGTGTATACTAAAAAATTTATTTTTACTTTACTTGAATGTTTTACATAATAAATGAGTAAGTAAATCAAACGATTTTTGCTAATAAAAATTTGCTCTTTCAATCTTTGAATTTCTACGATAGATTGTCTTGTTTAATTTCATAAAAATTTTTTGGTACTTCTCTGTTAATCCGTCGACAGATTTCGCCAAATTATACAAATCGCCAAACTAATAGCCAAATTATACATATTGACGTAATTTTTAATTTAAATAATAATAAAAAAAAAACAGATAATTAGTAGAATATTAATAAAAATACAAATAAAAAGTCGAAATAAAAATCACTTAATGACGTTTTAAACACGTGTATCGTATTTAATGTTTTTGAATTGACATTCACGATTATCCATTATTGGCATTTAATCTTATAATTTGGCAATAATATTTTGGTCGATGGGATAACAGAGTAGTACCAAATTTTTAAATGCGTAATTCAATCATTAAATAATCATTTCAGATGCATTTTGTAGTTTAAGGTAAAATAATAATGTATGAGAAATAACAAGGTAACAAAATGGCGGAAGATAACGGCATCTAAGCCCAAATAATCTACATCAAAAACAGATCCGACCATGACAATATCGTCATCTGAGAATAATAAGGTTTTACCTGTGTTTTTGAAAAACTTGACTTATGGATATAGAACTGTTCTATTTGTATCAATGATGGCATTTCTGCATTAAAATGTTGTCATAATATAATTATAATGTTATATATAAATTACATTTAACATCATTTTGATGCAAAAACGCCTTTATAGATACAAATTGAACCTTTCAATATCGATAAGTCATTTTTTCTTTTCAGAAACACAGATAGAACCTTATCACCTTAACATCAGGTGACGAATTGGGGACTCTGAAAATACATGTGATACAGGGCTCCAATGTACATATAAGGCTAAATAGTTTCCATTCATTTATCTCTTACATAATTTTTAAATGCAACGATAAACATGTTCAGTTTTATAAACAATATTAAATTACCGTGTACAAATCATCAAAATGTATTTTACTTAACACATATTTTTAATTAAAAATAAAATAAATTCTGTGAAGTGCTTTACTTATTTATAGATTTTACCATTAAAGAGTTACTTAGCTCTCGCGAAAACACCAGTTCGCAACTGTTAATCGTAAGAAAGGAATTTTTTTAGATATCTCACTTGCATTTCAATATTATTAACTGGTTATTTATTTATTTATTTATTTTTGCATTGAGTTGCTAATCTCGATCTGTAAAATAACCGTTTTCTTTTACTTTATTTTTTTTTTCGATTTTCTCTGCAGTTTTTTTTAATGATAATATTTTCCTTTTCGTAACCAGTTCCAAAAATAAAAATATCCAAAAAAGAAGAAAAAAAACTGCAAACAAATTTGAAAAACGCAAAGTTTTGGTAAAAGAATAGACTGATTTTTATCAAAACTAATTTTTATTATCGACAAGTTCACTCTGATTAATTCTTTGCGTTATAGCATTCAATGATTGTCACGGAATAAATTCCATCGAAATTCGCATCCCCGCCCTTTTTTTCCCTTCTTACATGAAATTTTTGAGCTACAAAAAGTGATAAGTCAATAATAATAATTAACAAGTTGGAAATTGCACGTGAAGCACAGCAAATAAAGTGCGTTCGTACGATAACGAAGTTTTAAAAATATCACTCTCATATATCAATCTCATAAAATTGTAAATAGTTAATTACAATTAAAATGCTCACCAAACAATGTTCTCCCTATACCATTATGTAATGGAATACTTTTGTAATGGCCTTGTAAATCAATAACAAATGTTCTTTGCACCACAGATTATGCAAAATGTATAATATGTACTTTATAGATGCATATCAATTTTATTATGTTCTAATAAGTGTAACACCATTAAAATACATTTGAAACATTTTTCCCCATTGACCGTAATATAACAGAATACTTTTGATTGTCCCTGTAATTGATCCGATTTTCAGGAAACTTGAAATGGCTCAATAAAATTATGTAATAATTATGTATTTTAAATTTCAAACGATTCAGTTGGGTAGTTTTTGCGTTGTTATATGTGGACGGACGGACTGAACGACAACTATATGTGCTACATATTTACATAGTTACGGACGCACCTAAAAACACACGAATAAAAATAAATTAATGCATAGTATTCGTTAGAAAATGCTCGTTAATTATTTTCTGTTAATGATTATTTTATTTTAGCCACTTATGCGTAACAAGGTAAGAATAATTAAGTTAGGTATTTTAATCTTACAAACTCTTTTTATAAACAGAAAAAATATACTTTTTAATGAAAATAAATCATCTGTGGCTATTTTTTTAAAACAATATCTTACTACTGGTTGTTATTGTCTCATAAAATATAGCAAGAAAAAAAAACTACTATTTTATTTTTCCGCATTTCACCGCTTGTTTTTATTTATTTAAGTTTATACTAGCTGTTACCCGTGATGTCGTTCACGTAGCATAAAAAAAAAGATAAACGCTTTAATTAAACAAAACATTTCATTAACAACTATTTAATATATATATAACACATATCTTATACCAGGCTATGCAGTAGTTTTTTTTTATAGGGGACTTAAAGAACTCAGTCAAATAAATGGAAAATGTGTTAGATAATATTAACGATCGCGAAAATGAAATTGCAACCATTTATACTGTAGAACACCTGTAACGCACCCCAATGGTACAGAAATCATGTTGTAGTGCATTTCAGAATTCCATATCAAAGAAAGAAAAATCATGTGTTAAACCTAGGTAATAAAAAAATATCCAACATTTCCATAATACATAACTTCGCCGGCCCATTCTTTTCTCCATCTGTGTATGTGATCTATGTGCTTGTAAATATTCTAAATACAATGTTAAAATTTTGCTTAGTTAGAAAAAGTATAACGAAGATTAAAATTCACCTTTAGCAATTTCTAATAATAGACAGAAATGTACTTGAGTTCTTTTGTACAGTCCTGTATATTACGTGCAAATATTTATACGACCGCATATTTAGCTTAAATTATTCAAGCAAAAAACTCGATTCAAATTATAGAATTCATATTTCCGGAAATCGCTGTAGCACAGGTGACCATATATCCAGTTTATTGTATAGTCCGATATATGATTTATTTAAGTTCTACAAACATCTCTTATTATACCAAATGTAGCTGAACTTCAGGATGCATTAGTTTTCCTTAAAATACATACTATAATTGAAAAAGCTTTTCAGCAATCTTTTCTAATAGACCATACTTTGGATACAATATCTGAGATCTGGACACAGGTCCAAAATCTTTTATGCGTCTCTGTAAATGAACAACAAATGTGATGCAAATCATACTTTACTGCAAGCATATTAGTAAATTTCAGTATTTATCATTGTATTGATTATCTCAGTACATTAATTTCATCATGTTTGAAATAGTACAACGCAATTAAACTAAGCTGGGAATATTTTTCCCCGTAGACTATTATGTTACCGAACATTTTTCTGTTATCTTGTAAAAGAATGTTAAACCTTTTCTCCCCATTTTCTACAGAAATCCTGTTTTAGTGCACTTCATAAACTGATATCAATTTCAATATTATTAAAATAACCTTAATAAGATAATATTATTAAAATATGTTGCAAATGGTTTTTCTTCACAGACTACGATATATTGAAATACTTTTGAGCTCACTGTACGCACACTTTAAGTACTATACTTAACATATTCGATAGTAACCATGTTCTTGTGAACCTTAAAAATGCATGTTAATTTCATTACATTTAAAATTATGTAACATTATCAAAATACACCGCAAATGATTTTTTCGCCATATATCATAATGTAAAGTCTCCTTTTGAGTGCTCCTGTGATTCAGCTATAATTGCTATCTGGTTCATTTTCAATGCCGCACATGCTATAGCAAATCTCAATAACGTATGTTATTTTCGTATGAATCCCATTATATTTACTCAAGTTGAAACATGGACAAACAGACAGCAGACCCCAGGCACTCGGCATCCGGTATACAGACAGGTTGAAGTCGTAAACACTTTTAGACCATGTTAGAAAGTGTCAAAAAAGGGGTAGTTTCCGTAAAACGAAAAAGAAAAAAAAAAAAAAAAACAGAATTTTTGAAAATTTAAAAACTTATACTTTGTTTCAGATATGACGTTACATTGATATTTTTAAAATTCTTAATGGAAAGTATTCCTGTGACGTCACAATTGGTAAAAAGTTGAATTTTATAGCCTCGAACCGAAAGAAAGAAAAAGGTTCATTTTTATTACGAATTAATATCTGGAAAAACTACTAAAATATTCATATTTTTGTAAAGTGTGAAGTTATTTTCTTGTGAAGTCTTCTAAGTGTAAAAGAAATTTTTTATAATCGTCTGCGTGATATAAGAAGAAAAACAATATTCCTCTGACGTCACAATTGGTAAAATCGCGGTTTTTAACCTCGAACCGAAAAACAGAATAGGGTCCATTTATTTATTTCATTTTCTTTTATCACGTGAAAATCTTTCAGTTGAAAATTAATTACAGAAAAGAAATAAGTATTCCTTTTTTTTTTTTTTTTTTTTTTTTTTTTTTTTTTTTTTTGGCAACGAAAAAAGAAAGATGATTAAATATTATGGAAAATTTTTCAATTTATTCTGTATGAAAAATAGTGAAATGTTGAATTATTAAGAAAAATATTTGAATAAAATAGATAAAAATTAGCCTATGTTCATTTCAGACCAATAATCTATATACAAAAATTCAAAGACATTAATCCATCCGTTTTGAAGCCAAGTTCATTCCAATTTTCGGACACACTTTCACATTTATAATATATACAATGGCTCACAAAAGTGTTCGTACACTTTAAAAATTTGTATTAAATAGAAATTTCCCTGAAATTAAATTCGTATGTGAAGTCCATTAATTTTTTATATTATCTACAAGTTATTCTAAATAACATACAGCTTTTTTGTTTAACATTAAGGGATTTTTTTTTTAAATCCAAAAATGAAAACAGAAGATGCCACAGAACGGACACGCCACAAAAGTCTTCGTACATAGAAACATTTTTGGATAAATTCATTATTAAAAATATTGTTTGTAACTTTATTTTTATTTTTGCGTTGTGTTGACGTTTAAAGAACTGCTTAGATTTATATTTCGCAGAATTGGTCCGTAATATTCTATTTATTAATTAAAAAATGTTTTGTATTCGTAATGTCACTACTAATAGCGTTCGAAAATTATTTTTTTTTTCATAATATTGTAAATCAGTTGGAAATATTGCAAAGTTAGTTAATTTTTTTCCATTTTACGGTTACGTATGCGATAAAAGGCTTTATAGAAAAAAATTAGATTAAAAACTAGGTATGAAAAGGTCGTCAATCTAAGTTAACGCAATGAGATTAAATACTTATAATTAAAAAAGTCGTAAAAAAATCCACGTTTAAGTGCTGTAAAAGTTGCGGCAGAATTTAATGAAACAGTTTCTACTTCATTTTCACCTGAAACTGTTCGACGAATGGTAATCCCAGCTACATTAAATAAGCATTCTGCCTGTAAAAAAAATTTTGTTAGGGCGAAAAACAGAAAGCTTAAGCCTTCTTTGGAAAAATCAATGATAAATAAACCCGAATCGTATTGAAATAACGTTTTATTTACAGATGAAAACTAGTATGCCATTCTTGGCTCAAATAGTTGCATTATAGTATATCCTTCTATAGTAAAAAAAAACTAGCCTTAAAAGGAATGACTCCTGGAATGATGCTGATGTGGAAGATTTCCGGAACTAACGAATCCGGGTTATCCACTCCTTCAGTGAGTCGAATAGACCAATCAGGAAAGGGCTCCGTCTATGCATCGCCGCATGGGTTACCATAACGAGAGGAAAGGTTACCATCGCCAACAATCGCCAAGTTTGTCGCCAACTTGGCGATATATCGCCAAATTTGGCGACCAAAATTAGTTGTCAAAAGTGACGCCAACTTGGCGATAACTGTAATATTTCGCCAAATTCTTAATTTCTTTACAACACCAGTCGTTTAATACATCATTTGAGAGGTTTGCAACTGCTTATTCATATAATGGATGTCTTGTGTGTTATCCCCCATTCTGCTCCCCAGGGGGGACGCATTTTTAATTTCTTTGCAACACCAGACGTGTTACACAAGATTTGAAAGGTCTGCAACTGCTTATTCATATTATGGATGTCTTGTGTGTCACCCCCACACTCTGCTCTCCCCAGGGGGGTCACATTTTTAAGTTCTTTACAACACAAGTTGTGTGACACATCATTTGAAAGTTCTGCAACTGCTTAATCATATTATGGATGTGTTGTGTGTCATCCCCCACTCTGCCCCCCCAGGGGGGCACATTTTTAATTTCTTTACAACACCAATTGTGTGACACATCATTTGAGAGGTCTGCAACTGCTTATTCATATTATGGATATCTTGTGTGTCAGAGGGGGCGTATTTTGTAATTTCTTTACAACACCAATTGTGTGACACATCCTTTGAAAGGTCTGCAACTGTTTATTCATTTTATGGATGTCTTGTGTGTCACCCCCACTCTGCCCCCCAGGGGGGCACATTTTTAATTTCTTTACAACACCAGTCGTGTGACATATCATTTGAGCGGTCTGCAGCTGCTTATTCATATTATGGATGCCTTTTGTGTCGCCTCCCACTCTGCCCCCCAGGGGGGCACATTTTTAATTTCTTTACAACACCAGTCGTGTGACACATCATTTGAAAGGTCTGCAACTGCTTATTCATACCATGGGGAATTGGCGAGCGCAGCAAGCAGGAATAGCCAATAATTTGGAATCGCGAAGCGATTACGCGGGGGGTTGGCGAGCATAGCGAGCAGGGGGGCGGGGCCCCCTAGTATATATATAAAAAAATAAGAATTAAATTCAAAGAACTTAGTTGGAACAGTTAACCATGGTAGTGGAGTTGTCCTTGTGTGAGGGCGCATAGCAGCATCAGGATTAAATAATTTATTATACATTGATAGCATAATAAATCACGATCTTTATTTAAATATTTTAAAAGGCAATTTAAAATTATCAGCCCAAAATATGGGTAAAAGAAACAACTTTTTTTTTATCAGGATAATGATACAAAACACATGGCTCTCAACGTTCGCCTCTGGTGTCTTCATAATTGTCCACAAGTTTTGAAAACATCATCTCAATTGCTGAATTTAAACCCAGTAAAACGTATATGGAGAAAACTGGAAGTTAGAATATGAAGACACAGCACTGAAACGAAAACCGAAGTAAAAACAGCAATGTTCGATGAAGGAATCAACTTTCATGCAGAAATTACGAAAATACTAATTAAATCTATTTCCAGGTGTTTAAAAAACTATTGTGGGTGCTAAATAATATCCTATTAAGTACAACTTTAGCGAAATATTACAATATTTGCAAGTATACAGCGATTTTTTTAAAAGTGTACGAAGACTTTTGTGAGGTAACTTTTTTGCTATTTTTTGATTCATGATTTTTTCAAAATAAAGTTTTGCTATGTTTTTAAAATATTTTATGTAGTTTTGTTAAGAATGAGTCATAGATATTACTCTTAAATGCCCAATCTAAAATATTAATTTTAATTAATGGATAGAGCACTATTTCATTGAAATTCCTAAGTGTACGAACACTTTTGTGAGCCACTGTATAATGATATAATGATTCCATCCATCGCCAATCCACATAGCGCAAAAATTTGGGTCAATATCAAAATGGTGCTATTTATGATGGACGATTATCTGTACTGGGGATACAGGCTTGAGGGAGAGTGCCCTTCCTGGGGGTCTTTCTAAAAGATCCTAGCCCGTATTTACGCAAGCTTATCCAAGGTTCGAAGAAAATTGCGAAGAGCTCCGAGCGTTTAGGCCGACGGGTGCGATTGGTATCGAACCGAATAAGAAAACCAAAAAAAAGTATCATTATACAAAATACAGGGTGTATTTAAACTATTGCGCAAAACTTTAAGGTGTGATAGTACACATCAAGACAAACAATACTAAACAGGAAACCAAGGGTCCCAAGCGTTTTCCAAAGGAGATAGCTGTCATTAAAGTTTAGGGTCCAAAATTTCAAATAAACATAAAACACGGAAAAATTGGTCGATTGATTTGAGGTTTTCACTAAAACTACTCTTTATGCCAGTATTTTGTTGAAAATAAATTATAAAGGTAAAGTTTTAAAAAATGCTGATAGAGGTCGCTTTAGACTTTGAAGTAACGAACAATTATTTTTTACCATTATTTTTCGCATCTCATTAAATGATTCCGCAAGCTTAAACTTAAATTTAAATTTTGAGCTCAAAATCTGAATAGTTGGGAGTGGTTAAGTAGACAAACTGAACTGTGTACAGAGGGTTCAAATTTCAAACGATTATAAAAAACGGAAAAACTGGTCGATTCGTTTGCGGTTTTTGCTAAGACTACTCTTTATTCCAGTATTTCCTTGAAAATAAATTTTAAAGATAAATTCCGTTAGAGGGCGCCTTAAACTTTAGAGTAACCAACAACTATTTTTAACTGGTATTTTTTGTACCTAATAATTGCTTGTAAAAACTTGTACTTAAATTTTGAGCTCAAAATCTGAATCGTTGTGAATAATTATGTAGCGCAAAATTGAACTGTGTTCGAGGGGTGGGGAGGGTAACATTTCAACTCCTGAACACAGTTCAGTTTGCGCTTCTTATCTCCTCCCAACTATTCAGAAATTGAGCTCAACATTTAAGTCTGAGCTTTTACAAGCGTTTAATTAGATAGAAAACATAACGGTTAGAAATAGTTGTCGATTACTCTAAAGTTAAGGGCACCCTCAAACGAAATTTTAAAAAAATTATCTTTAAGATTTATTTTCAAAGAAGTACTGACATAAAGTATAGTTTTAGCGAAAACCGGAAACAAATCGACCAATTTTTCCGTTTTTTATAATAATTTGAAATTTGAAATTTTCCACCCCCATTGAACACAGTTTAGTTTGCGCTACTTAACCACTCCCAACCATTGATATTTTCAGCTCAAAATTTAAGTTTATGTTTAAGCTTCTAAAAAAATTTAATGAGATGCAAAAAATAACGGTAAAAAATAGTTGTTCGTTACTGCAAAGTCTAAAGCGCCCTCTATCGGCATTTTTTGAAATTTATCTTTATAATTTATTTTCAAGACAATACTGACATAAAGAATAGTTTTAGTGAAAACCGCAAATCAATTGATCAATTTTTCCGTTTTTTTATGATTATTTGAAATTTTGGACCCTAAACATTAATGGCCGCTGTCTCCATCTGAAAACGTTTGGGACCCTTGGTTTCCTATTTAATATTATTTGTCTTGATGTGTACTATCCCCCCTTGAAGTTTTGCCCAATAGTTTAGGTACACCCTGTATATGCAACCAAAAATGAAAAGTAAAAAAGGAGCGATGTAGAGAGAGACCTCAGCCATCTAAAGCAAAAAGATTATTTAAATATGTGAAAATGCAAAGGAGATATTAGAAAATAACCTCCTCATAAGAATAGCATTAGCTCGCAAATGTCTTTGCGTATAGGGATAGGAGCCTGAATGTTTAAATGCTTCTTTAGCAGTTATTGTTGATTAAGGGTGTATTTCGATTAAAACTGCATATTTTCCGATTTATTTGTAAATTCATTTTTGCTCTCATATACATCAAACTGGCAAATTGTCTTATTTAGAAAGTACACAAGGTGCCATGATCGTCGATTCTTTGATAAATGCGGAAATTATTGAAAAAAAAAAAAAAAAAAAAAAAAAAAAAATCAAAAAAGGCATTTTGAACCGATTTTTTCAGAGCGGGAGATCTGGAATTTAAAAAGAGAGTCATACTGAGGAGATTTATTAGGTTTTCAGAGGTTTATCAGTCAAATTCTAATGAATTGATTGAGAAATGACATCACACGGCACCTTGTACGTCTCGTCAAAAAATCCCCTCAGCAAGTTTTATGTTTCTACTTTTAAAAATGTGCCTGAAATTGTATCGGAAAATTTCGAGCTGTTGAAGGTGGAAAAGCGGTTTTTCGAATACACCCTTAAGTCGCTATACAAAATCTCACTCAGGATGCCAAGGCTACTGAAGTCATTTCTGCAACGAATTTCTATTTCGTGACAGATATTTCATTGGATAAATTAAATACATGGAACTATGAACCTTTTGTTCTCGAGAGGTGTCTCCGGGGCTGCGGAGTCAGAGTCGAAGTCTGGTCCATTTTTGAGAAAAAGAGTCGGAATTGGAGTCGCTAAGAAACAAGCCGACTCCGATTTCGACGTCGGCTTTATTTATTAAACAGCTTTAAGTGAAATTAAACCAATTATATGTAATTTTAAATCCATAAAAGGAATTCTATTGTTATTTTTGGATTATATCGGGCTACCCAAGTTAACCACTTAATCGTCGCGCCGGACTGCTTTTACTGATTTCTGTACGGGCCGAGCCCGGCTTAGAAATGTAAAAATATAAACGGGCCGGGCCAAACTTTCGAATTTCACAACGGCCCGGACCTGGAAATTCCGGCCAGTACAGACCTCTATCGTACGAAATCCTGTTATTTCAAATGAAAAAAAAAAGAAAAAAAAAAAGAAAGAAAGAAAGAAAGAAAGAAAACTGTAAATACATATATATTTTTATGTGAAATAACATTACATCAAATAACACTTTTCATTTAATATTTCTTTCAAAACAACTTATTCTTTCATTAATAAATCCAAATTGTTGATTTATAATTATTAAATTTTTACACAGATGATAATGCTAATAAATTTAATTTTAAAATAATTATAAAAGGAAGTTTTTTATTTTAATCAAATTAAAAATGGTTCAAATCAAATTATTTAAATAAAGCCCAACATTCCAAATTTTTGGAAAATCCGAAAAAAAAAAAATAGTGGAAACATAAATAAAATTTTAAATTTCTAAGAATGAAAATAATTGTTTAAACAAAATTTAAACAAAAATGTATGCGTTCCATAATACATATAAGGTACCCTGGGGTAATAACGCCAGGTGGGGTAATAACGCCAAGTGCTTATATTTTGCATAATTATGAAATAATCAGGTAAATGACACCCATGTGCTCTGCGCAGAAGGGTTTTGAGTTATATAAATCGCAAAAAACAGCTTCAAGTTAATTTGTTTCATTTTTAGGTCTTATTGTTTTTACAAACAACTAAAATTAACGCTTGATCTAAAATTTGCGAGATATGTTTTGTATATGTGAAGACTATTTTTTTATCCGGAAATACTTTGTTAATTACAAAAATTTGCAGTGCATTTCATGTACTTTTAAAATGTTGTTGAAGATTTTGGATATCTTCTCGAGATAATTTGTAACTTAAAATGTACTGCGCTAAAACTATACCGGGGTAATAACGCCAATCCTTGACATTAATACCCCGGTTGATACCCTACAGTGGCCGAGCTACATCCTAAATACTGATTCAAATAAACACAGTTAAAACTGTGCAATGTTTCTCATATTTCTATTCAAACGGTCCTTTTTAAGCAAAAAGAATCTCACGGTCTGATATTCATTTGCCTCATCCCCCCCCCCCTTCCACACCACACCTTTATATTTTTTACACTTTCACAAAAATTGAACATTTTCAATAACTTAGAATGCAATTTGTCAATTTCTAATTTTGTAGAGTTTGTATTTTTAGAATTGGGCTATCTACATGCAATTATTCCATCTTATTTCATAGTTTTGTTTGCATGGCGTTATTACCCATATAGGTGGGTAATAACGCCAAATAGCATGGGTCAAGAAAAAACGCCATTGCATTTTATGAATACATATCTGTTAAATTATGTTATTTTATACAGATAGTCAATGAGTTGCTGTATCAGATCTTACATTTGTTTGAAAAATACAATCTAAAACTAAGCCGTGAAAATTGGTAGAACCTTAACGTGGCGTTATTACCCCAGGGTACCTTATTATGACGTTTGATTATTAAATTTATTTACTAACATAATTTTTTTAAGAAATACATATACATTACAAAAATTATTAGTTATGCTGATGATTTCTTCGTAACAAACTACAACGACTATTGGGAAAATGATATTTTCAAAAACTCAAATTTTAAAGACTTATAAATAAATTCTATATTTAAATTAATAATAATAATAATAAACATCATTTTTAGGAGGATTACAACGAGTACGCGTGCATTAAACATTAACATTGCTAGACCAACGGCAAAACAAGTAAGAAAAATCATGCGTTAAGCATAGATTATGAAACACTTTCCAACGCTTCCTGAAATCTTTAACAAAACTTTGTTATTATGGGAAATAAGATGCTACTGTCCATAGCCAAATATGTATTGAAATACTTTTGAACAGCCCTATATTTGATCCGTCGGTTGATATATATATATATATATATATACAATATAATGGAAAAATTTAGTTTAGCAAGAAAATGCCTAACTGGCTGAAATATCTCTTGCAGCACTTTATTCTAATAGATGGAAAATACTTCAATATTTTTGTTCAGCCCTGTAATTCTTCCAGTATCTTTACTACACGCCAGTATTTTGTTAAAATTTAGTTCAAACAAACACTTTCTTAAAGCTACTTAAATCACATTTCTAGAAATTATCACATATGGGTGACCATGTAGCTAATTCTTTGCGTGACCCTGTATATCATTTTATCTATACTCTACAAACATTTCTTAGTAAACTGAAAGCAGTTCAACGTAAAAATGCATAATTACCACCTTTAAGTTAATTACTCTCATATTCGGTAGCCTTTATGTGCTTTTTTGTGTAACCCTGAATATCAACTATAACATTCATATACATCATATAATTTGCAGACATTTTATAAAACTTAAAAGCGCATATCATAATTGAAAATGCATTTTAACCATCCATCAGCTATAATCGATAATACACAGTATTTCGGATAAAAATATAAGGTTTGAAATATTTTGTGTGTCCCTGTAAAAGCTATGCACTTCATATGCGTTAAATATTAAGTCTCAGCGGTGTATATCAATTTTGTGATACTTGAAACCGTTTAACATTATTAAAATATGTCGCTAACAGTTCCCTCCTTTATTATTGTGTAATGGAATTCTTTTGAGTGGCCCTGTAAATGAATAACTATTATTTTGACAGCATATTTTACAGAATACGTATTTTAGTGCACTTTGCGAATCCATGTAAATTTGAATAGAGTTGGCAGGATGTGACACCTTTAAAATTCATTTGAAACGATTTTTTCCCATTGGCCGTAATGTATCGGAAAAATTTTGACTATCCCTCTAAAAAAACTAATCATAGTAGAAACTTCATTTTCAATAGGGTTTGTGCTATGATAAACATCAATAACATTTAAAAATTTCAGAGCAATTCGAGTATATTTACGGGAGTTAGAGCGCGGACAGACGGCCATCCGGCCATACGCATGGACGGCCAGACAAACCGAATGCATAAACACTTTTCAACTTTCTTGGAAAGTGTTAATAAAAACAGTAGATTAAAGGTAGACTACTTTAACTGTTTAAAATGTGAATTTTTATTTGATGGAGTCAATCAGACTGATTTCTGAATGCCTTATATTACGTACGACATGGATTAAACATTAATATTCCTGGACCCATCACAAAAAAATTTTAAATGAAATTTCAGTTTTGCAAATTTTTTAAATTCAAAATATCGCACATTTTAAATTTTTACACCGTTGCGTAGCCAAAAAAAAAAAAAAAAAAAAAAAAAAAAAAAAAATGCATGTTTTAATGAAGTTTGTTTGAAATCTCTATCACAACTTGTTGTTAAATTATTAATTTTTAAAAAAGTTTTTATTACTCTTTTTGTTATCGTGGCAACAGAAGTATTCCATTTTTGGACATTAAACTTGGACCAATCAGGAAATGAATAAAATAAACCAACTTTATTGCGGAATTCAACCAATAAAAATATTCAGATATGCTTTAGTTTCCCAATTCTCTACCGAGAACAACTATTTTTTACAAATAGTTTAAAAAAAAGTAGCCAGATCCACAATCGAAATAAAGATCAGAAACACAATTGAAGGATTTCAAATACATTTATAAATAATTTATATAAATCAAGGTTTGCACACATGAAGGACTTTCAAGTTCTTATTACCATATTTTATTTTTTTATTTATTTTTTAATAAAATATTTGCCTTATCTAATGACGATAGATTCTATTTTTAGATATAGCGACTACTACTTACGAATTTCTGGTACCGAAATTCCTAAATCCCCCTGAATCTCTTGATGTGAAGTCACCTTGTAATGCGTTTTGCAATCTTCGATATTGATGTTAAGAATGATTCAAAAATCATACCAAATCATAACAAGTTGGAAATTGCACGTGAACGTAGCAAATGAGGTGCGTTCGTACGATAACGAAGTTTTAAAAATATTCATATCTTGCTGATATAGTAGAGCGTACTTCGGATACAGTATAGTAGTCGAAATCTTTGTGTTTCTGTAAATATGCAGAAAGTAATTTTAATTACACCTCAGAAACGTATATCGTATTCATAAAATGTGAAATAGTTGAATATAATTAAAACACGCCCCAAACAATGTTGCCCCGTATAGCATTATGAAGTGGAATACTTTTGTGTGGCCCTGTAATTTACTAATACAAATTCGTTGCATCACAGATTGTACAGAATGCATATTTTAGTATATATTTCATACATTCATACCAATTACTCCAAATTTACCAATGTTCGAATTACTGTAGCATCATAAAAATGCGTTTGAATATTTTTTCCCATTGACCGTAATTTAATGGAATACCTTTGATTGCCCCTGTAAATGATCTATGCATCCGACTTTTATAACATTTGAAATGACTCGATAAAATTACGTAATAATTATATGTTTTAAATTTCAAACGATTAAAATGCATTTGAAATTTTTTCCCCACTGACCGTAATGTAACAGAATCCTTTTGATTGTCCCTGTAATTGATCTATCCATCCGATTTTCATAAAATTTGAAATGACTCGACAAAATTATGTTATAATTATGTATTTTAAATTTCAAACGATTCGGTTGGGTAGTTTTTGCTTTGTTATATGCGGACGGACAGACAGACAGACGGACGGACTGAGCGACAACAATAGGTGCTACGTATTTACATAATTACGAACGCACCTAAAAACTAGTCGTTGGGGGGCCACCGTAATACTTACCCATCATAATATAAAATCTGAAAATAAAATGCGTGGAAACTATCTATGGCAATTCCAAAATAAAATTTAAATGCATAAATAAATAATTTTAACATACATAATAATGCTCCATGAATGAATTTCTGACGAGCCAATTTCGACAAATTATATAAAACGCCAAAATACTCGTGTTGTACCGCATTGCGTAAAAGAAACATCCTTATAACTCCAAAAATAATAATCATATTAACTAACAATTTACTGCGTCGGATTAAGCGTCTCATTTCCAATCAAAATGTATCTGAGAATTGAAATTTGAATGAAATACAGGGTCATGAAAAATCGAAGAATTTGGAAAACAAGATTACACATATCTCGGTAACTAATGATCCGATCGACTTCGTTTTTGGTGCAAAATTTGTGGTATTTTATTGTCTTTTACGACCATTCCTCAAAATAAAAAAATTCGAAAATTTTTATATACCTTTCATCAGAACGAATTTTTCGAGAGTCCGAAAAAAATAGTTCCGGATAATCGAGGTTACTGATATTAAATAGGCTTCGTCCCATTCTTACATACTAAGTACATACAAAATTTCAAGTCTCTATCTCAATTTGTTCGGGAGATAGAGCGGTTACAGACAGACAGACAGACAGACACACAGACACACAGACGGACGGACGGCAAAAAAAAAATTTCTAAAAATATGTTTTTCGGAATCTCTAGCATCTGAAACGTGTAAATCCGTCAAAATTTTTTTTTCGATTTTCAAAACGATTGCAAGACTTATCCTATACTACGCATGATGGGTAAGTAATAAATGTAGGGGGAACTGGGGTACATTGATACTTGGGGCGCATTGATACACCCCCTGTACAGCACACAGGGTCATTACAGGAAGTTTCACGACAGCTCCAAAAGGTGATACTTAGTGAAATTAACAACATACAGAAAGTTTTGGAATGATTCAATAGTTTGATGAAATGGGATGGGTGGTTAATTGTTTTTGTAGGTCAAAAGTAAATTTGAGTTGTACAATTGAAATGGTATGATACAACTGTTCCAGTATTTTCAACCAAAAAGAATACCCTTCCTGGCAAGTAACGCTAATCTTTATCAGTTTTTCATTCTTTATTGTTAGATAAATTATGATGTGTTGGATTTGCGACTCATTTTATTTAAAATGGCTGCATGGGGCACAATGATACAGTCTTTGTCGGGGCACATTGATACAACCTAAATCCTTTTCTAGTTCATTTTTTCATTACCTTTTATTTTTATTTTTACCATACACTCCTTAATTCAACCATTTTTCGTCAAAAATTTCTACTTATTAGTTTTTATTGAAGTGAAATAGCTCTAATTTCTTTATATTAGAGCATTTTATAGTATTTTTGCAAACAGAAGACGTACAAACTTACACAATATCTAGTGCTAGTAGAATTAACAAAAGAAATGGACGGCAGCCTGGAAAATCTCGAATTTATATCGATTCTCCAGAGAAAAAAGTATTATCGACATGAGAAATGTTAAGTAAGAGAAACAAGTTGCAGAACAGTACCTGATAATTATATTATAAACATAATTTTTAATATAATTATCCTTTATTTTCTGTTTGTAAACCGATTTATAAACAGAAAACCTGGTAATTCTTCCACCTTTCCTAAGAAAGAAGAGAATTCTAGGGTTAAAGTGCCAGATATGACAAAGTTACCACAGCCAACAAACAGACAAGGAAAACAGCCAGAACATCAGATAATTATATATTTCATTTTAATTGCTTTAATATCGCTTACAAATAAATTGTGTGCGATTTTAATGTCTATAAATATATATAAAATGGTTTGCTAACTATTTTTCTGTGAAAAATATGCATTATTGTTATTTTGTCTCCATTTTTCCCAGACGTTTCAAAGTGTATCAATCTGCTCCGGGGATGGAGCACTTTGATACAAATTACTTTTTTTCATTTTTTAAAAATTACATGCAAAAATAATATATAAAACAACGATTGCACATTTTTGTAACACACTACACAGGTTTTGCTGACATCACATAGAAAAATAACTTCAAATTTCTGCTTTCTAGAAGCCAAAAAATTTTTTTGAAAAAAGCTGTATCAATGTCCCCCAGTTCCCCCTACATAAAAAGTACATTGTGAATGTAAATAAAATAAAAGATGATTTTCTGTAATACAAGATGAAACGGACTGAAATTTCAGGTGATCTATTAATTATCTTACAGGTCATTAAATATACTAATTAAGAATGACATCATAAATGCTTCCATCTGGCAGGATTTAGATGGATGTCAAGAAAGGAAATATGTTTCTGACGAATTTAGGATAACCTACGCAACAGTATTATGTATGTAAAACGCCACAGCTAGTTATGATGACAAACATCTACGATAAAAAATTAAAGCAAAACTACAATTTCTGATTTGATCCATTTTTTTATAAACGAAATGTTATATAATAAAAAAGACAATTTTTTAATCTAATTTTTTAATCTGACATTTTTTAATCTACAAAAATATAATATTTTCGCGAATTAAAATACGCAATAACCTCTTATCAGCAGGGTTCTCGCTGTCTTTTGACCAACATAAGCGATTTGGCGAAAAATAATTAAAAAACAGTAGCCAAATATAAAAAAGTGTTAGCGAAATAGATCCGGCGTGGAACACTGAAAAATTTATCTTACTATACCCCTTAATATATCCCTTTTTTTTCAATATGCTCTTAAATAATCTAATTTTTTAACTGCTAAAAAATAGAAATTCCATTATAAAAGTTATAAAAAATAAGTAGTACATTCTTAATATCTCCCAAATGCGTAAATGTTTCGGACATTCTTTTAGCAGTCTAAATAAAAACTCAAAACAGCTATACTATTATCCGGCCAAGTATCCGGGTTCGATTCCCGGCCTGGGCAATTTTTCGCTCAGCTGGAAATAATCAATTCGTATCAAAACAGCTATCTTTGATTTGCCATAGTAAAAATATAAACTAAAAAAATTCTATGAGATTTCGACTCTTAATTGTCATAAAATAATTGACCGGCCAATGATACTTTGCATACAACGAATAAGTAATATGATAAATGGATAATTTCAACACCAATTGTTCAATGATTATCTTACCATGCTTATCTGTGGAACATGTTTATTGAACATGAAAATGTTTACTTTAGAATGGATAGCCTTCGCAAACCCCGAGAAAATTTATTTATACCCTATAAAATCTAATCTTAAAAATTTCCGAAAATCAGTGGCAGATGGAGAAATTCTGTTTTTATAAAGGATTTCTCAAATTTCGAAACTATATTGGCTTCTGAGAATTGAAAATATAAAGAATTCTTTCCGTTATCATGAGTAAGGGGCCGTCCATTAATCATGTGATATTTTTTTTTTGACATTTTAAACCCCCCTAGCCCTTGGTGATACATGGTGAGGTTCAAGACAACCCCCCCCCTACCCTATATCACGTGTATTTTTTAATACCTACAAAGAATCTTAATTCTTTTAGAATATTTATTATAAAATACAGGTTCAAGTATCATCAAATTTTATTATAGAAAATAAAAAAAACTACAATAATAACCTTAAGAGGTAAACAGAAAGGTTGCAAGTTGTTTTGGATTGACATAAAAATAATAAAAGAAATATGAAAAACTTTTTTGTACTAATACATAAACATAATTTAATTTACAATGTCCTCAGACCACGGATTAGCAAGACTTTCTTCAACACAAATAACTGGACACGAAACGTCGCTTTTCGATTCAGTATCGTGCGTTTGCCAAAAAAATAAATACTCGTGATATATTACTACACCCCCCCTCCCCCCTTGTGATATTTCGTGATTTTTTATGGACCCCCCCCCCCTTCTCGAGCCTCGCATGATTAATGGACGGCCCCTAACAAGGGATATGTTATTGGATATTTTCGTTCGTGTTTATATATATTTCTCTAGATTAATAAACACCTTACCTTAGTTATAGTGTAGAACGGTCTGAATATGTAATGTCTTCGTTGTTAAAAGACATCTACCAAGGCAACACTAGATACCGGGCTTGCTCATTCCTTTCAGGACGTCACAAAAGGTGGCTGAATGACATCCAGCGATTGGTACAAAACGATGGGTGCGTCACTTCGGGCCTGTTTGTACCAATAGCAGATAGCGGCCAGCCACCTTTTGTGACGTTGTGATAATGAATGAGCAAGCCCGGTATCTAGTGTGGCCCTGCATCTACTCAAAAATGCATCATGCTTTAAAAAAGGGGGGTTGGATAAATCCATGCTTACCGGGTTGAAAATATGAATGAAAACATGGTTTATCTATCTATCTATCTATCTATCTATCTATCTATCTATATATATATATATGTTGCGGCCAATACCCGAAATTGGCCAATTCCCGGATTGGCCAGCAACATTAATAAATGACTGGCCAATTCGCAAACTGGCCAGATATGATTGGCCAATTCGTGAAATAGATGTAGGCACTCGGCTTAATCCTTTCGAACATAGTTGAAAGTGTCTATGAATTCAAATAGTCTAGCCGTCACCCTGTCCGTGCTCTAACTCGAGTTAAGGTTCCGGTTAACTTGTAATTGTCATCTTATTTGGTTTATCAATTAATTTCGATATTGAAAGAGAATTGTGTACCATTTTTGGTTAATTTAGTTGGGTACACAAAAGTATTTCGTTTCGATATAATCAATGGGAATCTTTTTACTGTGCATTTTAATGTTACATTATCTTAATTACAAAAAAAATTGGTACCTATGCATCATAGTTTGGGTGTTGGCCAAGGCTTCCCGGCCAGTTCGCGAATTGGCCGGCCAAAACCCGAAATACGCTATTCATTTCATGTATTTCGGGTTTTGGCCAGGAAGCTTGGCCAGTTCGCGTATTGGCCGGCCAGTTCTAGAATTGGTTAGGCCCCGGGTATTGGCCGCAACATATATATATATAACCATTAGACAATACTACTATTTAGCATCTACAATGAATATATAATAACCCAATAAATAACAAACTTAAGCAAGACAAGAGGAGTTAGCAATATTGGAACAATAATGAATTATTGGAAACTGTGGTACTTGGCTCGTTTTCAAGGGTATTACCAAGTAGACACATCAATTACGATTAATTTCTGATTAAAAATCAGGAAAATCCTAAAAGTGATTTCTAAAACACCCGATTAATCATAAAACCAAAATTTAAGTCAATGAAAAAACAAGATATATATTAGACCAACAATAACAGAATGAGAAAAGAGAAAAAACTTACTTTATACAATTGCCAACATGTGGGAAAAAATTCAAATTTGCAATCTCATTTCACTAACAGTTAAATGATGAGATATAGTTAATGGTAACTGCAGGCACGTAGCCAGGGAGGGGGCTAAGGGGGCTGAAGCCCCTCCCGAAAGTTTCAAAAGCCTGAACAAAATTATCTTTATGATAATAAATTAAGTTTTGTTTGTTTTTAACATCCATGACATAAAATCAATTGCATTTTTTGATGCAAAAATATTCATTTATTCAATTACAGTTACAGTAATCCTTCATTATATCAGTTATTTGTATATATTGTTTTTTTAATAGATATTTACCACTAAAAATATAAATTGCTTTTAAAACGTGATTTTATTTATCTTTATAGTCAGTAAAATTCGATCAAGCGTAATTTTGTTTCATTAATTTGACTAAGATAAATTAAGTAAAATACACATATGACGTAACTTTAGGAGGCAAATATAAGACATTTACTTATAATGTTATAATCTTCTTTTATTTTCTATACTTCTCCTCATATAAAGGAAAGTTAAAATGTTTTGCAGAGAAAGGAGACGAAAACTTTAATAGCCCGTCTTTGTAATATAAAATCATGTAAAAAATAGAATTTTAAAGAAAGTATCTTTGATGGTGATGTTATAACGGAAGATACTTTTTTATTAAAAAAACTATTAGAATGCATTTTTGAAAAGTAATGGTGCGAAGAAAATCGATGTGGTATCAAGAAACCCTTAAAAACACCACGGTGACATCCTGCAATCTTTTCACTAAACAATTTTTCTGCGAATTACTTGCATATGAATCTTTAATAGAAAGAAAATGTGTATAAAGTAGCTGGTTTGTCTGGGAAATTTTCTTTGTCTTTTGTAGAGCTGTCAAATTTAGTGATAGATATCCTCTAAGTGGAGATTTTTGGCAAATTTTCATAGCGCAACCGAAAAAGCTTTCTAGTCCGTCAGCACACATATTTGGATAAAATTTACTTCAATTACATAGTGAAGCCAATCTATAGATGTAGGTGAGCGTGCTGACGGGCCAGGGGGTGCTACTTTTATAGGCAGTATAGAGACATTTTGAGTTTTTTCGGAACAAAGTGAAAATTTAAACAACAACACTGGCTTAGTTTACAGCCAGAAATTCAGTTTAGAAATAGAAGTAAAGTGTATTCTGAATTAAAAAAAGCGAATTTTGTCAAATACAATTTTTGGATCTAAAATAAACTTTTTGAGCCGCGAATTAAATGACAGAAAATGTAGTATTTTATCAATTGGCTAGATAAAACGGAAGCAAAAAGGTAATGTTTGGTAATGGAATCTTTAAAGTAATTGGAAAAAATGAGATGAAATGGCAAAAATTATTTTTCAGACGTGCTTTTTTTATTTCAAAATAACAAAACAGCACCATGGGTTCCCTAAATCTTGAAATGATTTACGTAAAATCAGTTCCCATTCTATCATTTTTTTCTGGCAACAAGTCTTGTTTTGAAATTGAAATTGAGGATTGTTTTGATGTTAGCGTTCAGAACAATTTGACTCTGATGAATGCTCGGGAAGTACTCGATGTGAGCCTACAGTATGACAAGGAATTCTATTTTATATATTGCTGTCTAACTAGTAATGACTTAGATGTTGCCACGAAGAGAAACACTTTTGATTTCATTTTACTTTCCAAAAAGCCATACAATTTTCCAATAACTGTAGGGAAGAAACAAAAATAAGAGAAATGAATAAAAGATCCACAAGATTTCCTTTTCTTACATATTCCAAAACATATTTATTGTAAACCTTAATTTTTTTGTTTTTCACGAAAGAATAGGTAAAAAGAGATCATAAAAAATTAGGAAGAGTAGTTTCTACATGTTTGAGGCATTGGGAAAAGCTAAATGTGCTTTTTTAAAGCATGTGCAATTATATTTTCATTAACCATATATTATTTTAGCAAACAAATTTGAAATTTCTTCAGGAAGATAAAAAGTTATTATTTCAAACTGAAATAGAAACCCCAAGACTAACATCTACACAGATAACACGTACAAACCATCAAATTACATAAGCTGAAGAGTGTTAGAGTATCGCAGTCTTTATTTTCTGTGTAGAAAGAATTATACAAAATTTAAAGGATCGATTCATTTCGAATAAAGACATTCTAAGAAATTTCCCATTATTTCTTCCAGGATTTGCTTTACTGGAAAAAAAGCACGCAAATTAGAGAATCTGTCATAATATTTTCAGGATAAAGTGTCAATGTAGCAAGTGGAAGCTGAATATAAATTAGGGTGTAAACGAATTGCTAATGTTGACGTCAACAAAGAAGTCATAAAAGTTTTAGTATTGAAATGTGACGTGTTATAATAATATTAAACATTTGAAGACAGTCTTGGTTGAAAGCCTAGTAACAACAATCAGTGCTGAAAAAATCTCTTCCATCAATGAAATAATTGAATCTTTGCCTCGAAGTGTTATGGCCTTTGAGAGACAGAGTTGCTTTGTGATGATTTCCATTCATTCGGACAATATATCTTGATAAATTAGTCAGCAATATGAGTAAGAAGAAATTAGGATTATTGCTTCTGCTGCAGTAATGTAAATTTATTGCGCCAAAAGTATTGCATTTATAAATATTACAATCAGAGACTGTGAAATACAAATATAATTTTTATGATTACATATGACTATAGCAATTAATTCTTCTTTGGAAAAAATAATGCGTTTAGTTAATTTCCTTTATGGATGGATAGTATCAAGTAATGTCAGACTCTCGCATTCTAATATTAATCTTGTGTTTTAAATCAATTCACATTATTTGTCTTCATTTCAATATTTTTTAACGCCTCATAGGATACTTGAGGTTCATTTCAAGTATTGTTAGTTTGTGCTTTTTAAGTTTCGCGAAAGATTTTTCCTAAAAACATTTTCGGTTTCCGAACCGGTTTTGAAATTGGAAGTGCTCTTGAAAGTCAAAAATTGCAACAGAAATTGAAAAAAATAGAATAAAATAAAATAGATACGAAATAAGAATATTTGTCAATCTCATCAAGTATCCTATGCAGGAACACACATTAGGTTAAGCCTTTTTAAATTTTTTGTTGTTAATTATACAAAATACTTTTTTAAGATCAGAAAATAATTAAAAAATTGAGCCCCTCCCGAAAAAAAATCCTGGCTACGGGCCTGGTAACTTGTAAATAATAGAAAGAATATATATATATATATATATATATATATATATATATATAATTATTATTTTAATTAAAAATAACTATTATTAATACTATTAAATTATTAAATAATATTAAAGTAAACATGTTCTGCAAATTAATTGAAATTTAATTTTGTTAAAACGATAAAAAGTTTAAAAAGAATTACGTCAGAAGTTATCAAAAAGAAGGATTTAAAAAAATGCTTGAAGGCGCCATCTATGAGCGTTTATATGAATTATTTTGATCCACTCTTAGGACTCTTCAGAATTGACTTCTGAAATTATACCATTTTCTTTCCAAAGATTATTAAGAGAAGGCGAGTTAGTATGCCATTTATGTAAATGCATACTATCACTATCATCTTCAAATATGTTAATGCATTACAAACTCGTGAACAGAGTTTGATAAATAGTTCTATGACTTCCGATAATGTCATCGACATAAATATTTCACGAAAACGACCACGAAATAAAACCGCGATTTTTGCCAAACGATCCCAAGATGAAACCACGAATTTCCTTAAACGATTCCGAAATAAAACCGTGATTTTCTCAAAAGATCCTTCATCAAATGACTGCGAAATAAAGCAGCGATTTTCATCAAACGATCACGAAATTAAACCCCAACTTTCGCCAAACGATCGGAAAAAAAAAAAAAAAAAAAATGCAGTTCCTGCAATTTTTTGTTAATAGTTCGCAGATTAAAACAGTAAAGTTCATCAATCGATTGCCGAAAAAGTTATGCATTTCACTATTCGGTTAAAAAAAAAAAAAAAAAAAAAAAAAAAAAAAAAAAAAAATCTGATTTTATTAATAAAAAAACAATTCGTGAATTTCGTCAGTTGGTCATAAAAAAAATGTGAAATTTCATCAATCGGTTGTGGGAAAAGAAAGGCCGCAATAAATCGCCAGTGAGACGATTGCGAAATAAATTCGAGTACGTCAAACAATCTCGGAAAAAATCGCGAATTTCAGCAAACAATTGAAAAAAAATGCGAATTTTGACAAACGATCTCTGAAAAAATCGCAAATTTTGGCAAACAATTGCGGGAAAAATTTAAAATTTTCACAAGCGATCACAAAAAAAAAAAGAAAAAAAAAACAGAAATTTTAAAGAAAAACTGCATATTTCAGCAAACGATTGGCGAAAAAAAAATCACAATTTTCGAGGAATAATCAACGAAAAAATCGCTATTTTGACAAAAATCACGAAAAAATCGAGAATTTTGGCAAATAAACGCAGAAAAAATTGCGAATTTCGGCAAACGATCGCCAAAAAAAAAAAAAAAAAAAAATATATATATATATATATATATATATATATATATAAATTTCTGCAAACGATTTCAGAAGAATAATCGTGTATTTCGGTAATCGATCAAGGAAAAAAATCGCAATTTTCATTTTAAACTTCGGCAATCGGTAGTGGGAAAAAAATCGCTAATTTTGTCAAACAGTCGTGGAAGAAAAAGTAGTATGTCGATTAAATGTAACCTGAAATATCGAAAAAAGTATGCCTTGAAATATCACGCAGCAGCAGTACTAACCCTAATTTCGCCTTTTCCCCTCCGAGACCAATTTTGACGAATTTCGCGATTTTTTTTTAGATAATTTAACAAAAAACGCTATTTTATGTTGTTGCCGCTTGTCGAAATTCACGATATTTTAATGCAACACATTAACAGAATTCTTGATTTTTATAGCTTTATTTTACGAAATTTATAATTTTTGATCGCAATCAATGGACAAATTTCGTTATTTATTTCCGTGATCTTTCTACAAAATTAGCGATTATTTGTGAGATCGCTCTTCGAATTTTGCATTTATTTGATGAATTTTGCAATTCATCCCCGCCACCGAGACTCATGTCATTTGACGGATTTTGCAATTTTTTTTATACCGTTTGCTGAATATTACAATATTTAACACAAGAACAGTTTGCTCCGATTAAATAAGTTAAACTTTCCAATAGAAAATAACTTGTGAAAATAATGAAAAATTCCGCGAATCTTAAGTGACACGTATACAAGTCGCTCGTCTCGGAGAGGTTAATAATTCATATATTTATTGCAAGGAACCCTTTGAGCGCGAAAAGCAATCCGATGATTTTCTAGCTGAAAATAGTAAGTTTTGTTATCTTTTCAGTAAAAATAATTTATAATTCTTTCTAATATTTTAATTTTTTTTTTTTTTTTTTTTTTTTCGATTTTAAGTTTTTTGTCGCGTTTTGCGCAATATTTTGCCATACTCCAGGTTATATCATACGAGTCAGCAAATTTTATGCACATACACAATCATGAGATACATTATTATATATATGTTCACGTGAGTTGAATTTTTAAAAACTGACTAAATCCGTGTTTAAATCGAAGCCAATATCCGCTAAAACTGCCAACGTTCTATCAACTGAGCTACTTTTCAGACTCTGATCGACACAATTATCTCAGACAATCTTTTGAAAATAAAATGTACTGTCATAGAAAAAAGCTAAACAGAATAAAGTAAAGCAGTTCTGACTGGCAGGCACCCTTGTCTTGGACACTTTCCCACTGGAAAGAACTCGTAAAATTTGGCACGTGGTATTCAGCTGTATGTACATAAAATTTAAAACTTCTGACTTACACAGTTTTTGTGTACAGACCATGCGACAGACGGACAGACAGAAAATACAGACAATTAGTGTTTCGTCAGACGAACAAAATCCTAAAAATAAAACACATTGTATATTCTTCATGATTGCTTCGTTTGAATATATACGCATTCTCATGCATATGCAAATATTTCTGAGGAGTGAAATATATATTTTTACACGCACAATTACATGTACAGGGTGTCTAGTAAATGACTGACCCATTTTGAATGTAAATAACAACAACAACAACAACAACAACAAAAAAAGGGGTTTGAGATAAAAATGCGCGGTTTGCTGCATTGTTATTAGAAAAACGGTAAATTTTTAGATATACACTTTCTTAAAATGGTTCGAAATTCGGCCAACAGATGGCACTAACATCGACAACAGGCTTTCGAAACTGACATTACTTTAGTTTTCATATGCATGAGCTTTTCGGCTGATTTCGCAAAGTGGAATCTCAGTCGACATATTAAATCGACACTTCACTCCCTGCACAAATATAGTTTGTTGCATGAGAAGAGATTTAAAATAATATTTATGATTGAATAATGTCTATTTACTTAATAAAAACAAAAAGTATTCGCTGATTTTTCACACATTTACCATAAGTAAATTGTATTCAAAAAATGTTTTTGTAACCACTTGATTGATTTTCTTTTTACGTACAATAAATTGAAATATAGGATGAACACGCTTTTTTAAATTGAAAAAAATCTTAATATTTAATCTAAACATTTCATCCATTAAAAAGCATAAAATTGTATTTAAAAAGATTAGTGATGTCAAAAAGCTTTAAGAGATGTATCAAGCAAACTCTTCTTGCCTATACGACGTGTAGTGAAATCAGAAGTTAAAACAGTAGTACGCAAATAGTGGTGGCAAGTTCCTTGTCTAAAATAAAAAAGTGGGGAAGTGACTTATAAATCGGCACATGAAAATATATTAAACCTTAGAATAAAGGTTCCTCTATAACATATCCTATTTTAAACACAAAAAATTATTGATGAAAACGGGGGAAGTAACATACAAAACTACCTGCTAAGACGGAAACCTGGCTAAAATAAAATAATTTTCCTTTTTTAGCAAACCGAATTCATCCCTACGTTATATTCATATTTTGACATTTAAGATACCTGAAAATTTTATTACGAAAGCCACGACAGATTTTAACATTCTTTTTACACACAACCCTTCCCTCTTCTTCCCCTTATTGCAAACATATTTACGCTGAAATGGAAAATATGCCGAAAAAGAAAAAAAAGCTACTAACCTGTTTTTATATCCTGCGAGTCACCCCTTTTCAAAGTTTCATCACAAAAGGCATAATAGATCCTGAATCTTCATAGAATCATCATAAATCTACGTATTTTATTTTAATTTTATAAATATAAATATTACCAAATTACTGTGACAATAGTGTTTTTCAATTATAATTTTAAATAAGTTTTTAAAATCATTTAAAAAAAATAATGTTCTTTATTTCAAATCAGATATGATTCAAATTTTTAGAATTCTTCTTTCACTTCTTTTGCTCATGAATAATAATTTAGGAAAGGGAAGGGGGGCGGGGCGAGAGGACGAAAAATATATTTCAGGATCTATTTTAATGAAAATTTGAATAGGGGTATCTCGCAGGTTGTAAAACAGGTACAGTGCTTTTTTTTCTTTTTAAACATCCATCCATTTCAGCGTAGATATGTTTTAAGTTGGGGGGGGGGAGTGAGACGTGTGTGTAAAAGTCATCTTATAATCTCTCGTGGCTTTCGTAATAAAGTTTTTAGATGTGTTAACCCTTAAATGCATATTGTATCATTTTCGATACCATAAGTGTTCCCGATTTATTGGGGGTTTTATTCACATATTCCGTATTCTCACCAGAAATTTAAAAGAGCAATTTTCACTTTACTTACTGACAGACCATTCGTAATTAAATAAAGAAAAATTTACTATTTAGATTTTTCTGGTATGAATTCTGATTCTTTGAATTGCGCATTTTTTGGAACGCGTTCTATCCTATGCATTTAAGGGTTAAATGTCAAAATATGAATATAATGTAGGGATGAATTCGGTTTTTGGAAAAATGAACAATATTTGCTTTAGTCAGGTTTCCGTCCTAGCAGCTGTTTTTATATGTTAATTTCTCCGTCGAAATCAAGATTTTTTTACATTTAAAACAGGATTTGTTACAAACAGATTCCTTTATTCTAAGGTTTATTATATTTTTATGTGCCAATTTATAAGTCACTGCCCCGCCTTTTTTAGACAGGGAACTTTCCCCAACACTATTTCCGTACCACTGTTTTAACCACTTAACTGATTTCACTGCACGACAAAGGCAAGAAGAGTTTGCTTGATCCATAACATAAAGCTTTTTAACACCACAAATTTTTTAAATGCAATTTCACACTATTTAATGAAAGAAATGTTTACATTTAATTAAGATTTTTTAACTTAAAAAAAAGCGGTGTTTATCCCATAATTTCAGTATATTGTACATAAAAAGAGAATCAGTTAACCGGTTACAAAACATTTTTTGAATACAATTTACTTATGGTAAATGTGTGAAAAATCAATGAATATTTTGTTGGTTTTTTATTAAGTATAATAAGCATTATTCAATCATAAATGTTATTTTAAATCCCATTTCTGCTAAAACAAACTCTATTTCTGCAGGTGAGTGGAGTGTTGATTTAACATGTCGACAGAGATTCGACTCTGCGAAATGAACCGAAAGTTTATGCATATGAAAACTAAATCAATGTCTGAATTTCAACAGCCTGTTGCCGCCCTCGGCGCCATCTTTGGCCGAAATTCGAACTATTTTAAGAAAGTCTATATCTAAAAATGTATTGATTTTCTGATAACAATGCAGCAAACCACACATTTTTATCTCAAACCGATTTTTTGTTATTTACATTCAAAATGTGTCAGTCTTTTACTGGACACCCTGTATGTAGTACATATATGTGCAGGGGTGCAGAATTTTAGGTGCCAGAGGGTAGTCTCCCACCACTAAAATTTAAAGGTTTTCTCTAGAGATGTGTCATTTGTTGAGGAACGATTCCAAAGGAACGGTTCCGGCGGTAGAACTGAACGAACGGTTCCTGTCTGTAAAAAGGAATCGTTCCTTTTCGGAACGATTCCGAAATGGAACGATTTCTCGGACTCGTTCCGAAAAGGAACGGTTCCTCGGACTAGTTCCGGAAAGGAACGGTTCCTCGGATTAGTTCCGAAATGAAATCATTCCGAAAAGGAACGATTGATCGGACTCGTTCCGAAAAGGAAGGATTCTTCGGACTAGTTCCGAAATGAAACCATTCCGAAAAGGAACGATTCCTAGCACTCGTTCCGAAAAGGAACGATTTCTCGGACTAGTTCCGAAATGAAACCATTCCGAAAAGGAATGATTCCTCGGACTAGTTCCGAAATGAAACCATTCCGGAAGGGAACGATTCCTCGCACTCGTTCCGAAAAGGAATGATTCCGCGGACTAGTTCCAAAATGAAACCATTCCGAAAAGGAACGATTCCTCGGACTAGTTCCGAAATGAAACCATTCCGAAAAGGACCGATTTTATTTTAAAATAAGATATATTTTGATTTATTAAAGCAAAGTGTATTGCCCAAATACCCTTCAAATGTGTATGAAAAAAAGCGGGGGGGGGGGAGACGAAGAAAAACGAAAGAAAGAGAAAAGAAATTAAAGTTGTAGGAGGGGATAAACGTGTAATAAACTACAACTGCGCATTATATCCTCTTAAATTTAATGTTTAGAAAAATAAAAGTATATTATTTTACTTCATTTAACATATTGTCTGTTACAAATTATTTACTGTCATCTGTGACTTAATTAGAATACTATTTGACGTGTTCATGAAAAATTGATCTAAAAGAAATAATTTACAAAGTTGATTTTTTATAACTGAGTGAAAAATGCCCCAGCTAGGATTCGAATAGAGAACCTAAACGTGCTTTATCGATTGAGTACCAGGATCCGAAGGTAATGGAACACCATATAGACTTAGATACATGCACTAATACTTTTCTAATTGGTAAATATATCATACGAAATGATTTATATATATATATATATATCTATATACAGGGTGTTTCGCTACCAGACCGACAAACTTTGAGGGATGATAGTAGACACGAAGACAAACATTATTAAATAGGAAACCATGGGGCGCAAATGTCTTCTGTAGGAGCTAGGGGCCATTAAAATTTAAGGTCCAAAATTTCAAACGATGATAAAAAACGGAAAAAATGGTTGATTCGTTTGCGGTTTTCACTAAAATTATTCTTTAAATCACGATTTTTTTAGAATTTTTTTTAAAAAGTTACGTTCAAAAATTGTCGATAGAGGGCGCTTGAGACTTTAGAGTAACGAACAACTACTTTTTACCGTTATTTTGTGCATGTAGTTGAAATTATTCTAAAGTTTAGACTTTAACTTAAATTTTAAGCCCATAATCGGAAACATTGGGATCGGTTAACTAGAAAAAATTTAACTGTGAACAGAGGGGGAAATTTTAAACGCTTATAAATATTGGACAAACAAATCGATTTTGTTGCGGTTTGCGTGTCAGTCATTCCCTTGGTAATTATTTTATTCAAAATGACGTACCGCATTGGTGTCCCCATTTTTTGATAGAGGGCGCTTTCGACACATCTCCTAAATTTGAATGGCATTACTCCTAAGTGTTTAACTACCAGACCAACATACTAACAGGAAGTGTTAGGGATGCAAAGCGACTCAGAATCACATAGGAATGTAACGTTGAAAATGCCTTTTTAGCGAGTTGTGATTAAAAGTAGCAGAGAAAAAAGCAACAGAAACAGGTAGTGAAACAGCAACACGTTAATGTAGAAGAAAACAATTTAGTTAAGGGTTTTACTACAAAAGGTGTCCGAAATTACGACCAGAAGTAGTCGGGCATGCTTGACAGCAGCGGTGCATGCAATTCCTCTCACTTTGAAAAATTCCTGGCATCTCGGACAGCTTTCTGGCAGCTACAGAAATTTGAGCTGCGAGAGAGGCCTTCCACTGACGGTACGGGAGTCTCATACATTCAACTTTTCATTTGACCCCAGCAGAAGAAGTCCATACAGATTCAGATTGAGCCAGGTGTGGGGGGGCTACCAATTGGTTTGAGCTCAACGAGCCCCACCTAGGAACGTTCATTTAAAAAATACAGAAAAATTATACACTAATAAAATAAAGGTAGGTTAAAAAAAAAACGTTAATTGATATAATGAAGTAGGTGCGACGATCTGGCAGGCCATCGAACCGGGCAACCACTACCTATCCACCGCTGTCTATATCTTATGTTGGGGTGTCTGCGAACATCATTGGTAAAATGTAGAGGCGCTCCATCGTGCTATAGAGTGGTGCAACGAAAGAGGAACATGTGCTTTTACCTGAAGTTCCGACAGAACGTGTTGTAGAATTATCAAGTTGCTTTTTTCTCTGCTTCTTTTAACCCTAACTCGTAAAAAAGGCATTTTCGACGTAGGACATCCGAGTCATCTTTGCATCCCTAACACTTCCTGGAAGTATCTTGTTCTGGTAGTAAAACATACAGGAGTAATGCCATTGAAATTTCGGAGATGTGTCGAAAGCGCCCTCTATCAAAAAATGGGGACACCAATGCGGTACGTCATTTTGAATAAAATAAATACCAAGGGAATGATTTACACGCAAACCGCAACAAAATCGATTTGTTTGTCCAATAATTATGAGCATTTAAAATTTCCCCCTCTGTTCACAGTTAAATTTTCGCTAGTTAACCGATCCCAATGTTTCCGATTATGGGCTTAAAATTTAAGTTAAAGTCTAAACTTTAGAATAATTTCAACCACATGCACAAAATAACGGTAAAAAGTAGTTGTTCGTTACTCTAAAGTCGAAAGCGCCCTCTATCGACAATTTTTGAACGTAACTTTTAAAAAAAATTTCTAAAAAATAGTGATTTAAAGAATAATTTTAGTGAAAACCGTAAACGAATCGACACTTTTTTCCGTTTTTTATCATCGTTTGAAATTTTGGACCTTAAATGTTAATGGCCCCTAGCTCCTACAGAAGACATTTGCGCCCCATGGTTTCCTATTTAATAATGTTTGCCTTCGTGTCTACTATCATCCCTCAAAGTTTGTCGGTCTGGTAGCGAAACACCCTGTATATATATATATATATATATATATATATATATAATGAATTTTCAAGAAAAACAAGATTAAAAGAAAGAAAAAAAAACTGATTTGAAACGGTTTTGAATAATATAAGAAATACATCATCATGTCATAAAAATTGCACTTTAATGGGATAATAGCTGATTTTCGATTATTTTAATAGTTATGCACTTTTATGTATATTTCGGTTTCATGCTATTTTTCCTCAAGTATAATTTGAATTTGAGAATCTTCTTTGTCAAAAGAAAAAAAATTAGATTTTTACCTTAATGTCTCAATTTTTTTTTCTCTTCAAAACATATTTTCATTCATTTTTTTCCAACAGCAGAATTTTCTAAACATAAAACATGATTTAGTTCTCTTTTTAGATTATTTTCAAAGTGTATTAAAAGTTCCTGTTCATCGTAGAGTTATTTATTTAAAAAGCATATTAAACTAGTTGGATGTGTCAATCCCAAAACTTTCTTCTATCTCATAAGTACATTTTAATAAAAAAAAAAAAAAAAAAAAAAACGTGGTGACTCCAAAGTTACCCACTATCGAATTTCCTCGAACATTTGAAATAGCCTAATGAGATTCTGGTATCCGAAAAGCCTAAAACGCAAAATTTAATTAATATTCTGAGAAAATAATCTTAGTAGTGCCACATGTTGGATAATTTATACGAAAACCTAATAAGCATCTATTTATGTCAAGGCCTAACAGAATCTGAAATTTGATGGAATTTCGTCCATTAGTTCTTAAGATATAGTTATAACAAAAAATTTGCAAAACGTAGCACAGCAACACCATATCTTGGACAATTTATGCCAAAACGTAAAAAAAGCGTCTAATTATGTTATGGTGTAAAAGAATCTGAAGTTTGACGAAATTCTGTGCATTAGTTCTTGAGATATAGCTAGTTAAAAAAAACCGTGTAAAATATATCACAGCAGCGCCATCAGTTGAAGGATTTATAACAAAACGTAATCATGGTGTAATTATGTTATATGTCATTTTGTAACAAAATCTGAAGTTTGATGAAATTCTGTGCGTTGGTTGTTGAGATATAGCTATCGGAAAAATCGTGCAAAATGCAGCATAGCTGCACCACCTGTTGCAAGGTTAATACCAAAATGTAATCAGCGTCTAATTATGTTATATATTCTAGTGTAACAGAATCTAAAATTAGATGAAGTTCTCTGCATTAGTTCTTGAGATATAGCTATCGCAAAAATCGCGCAAAATGTAGCATAGCAGCGCCACCTATAGGGCAGTTCACACCAAAACCTTATCAGCAGCTATGTATCTCAAGGTATCGCGGAATCTGAAGTTTGGTGAAATTCTGTGCATTAGTTCTTGAGATATAGCTATCATGAAAATCATGAAAAACGTGGCATACCAGCGCCATCTGCAGGCCAATTTACACCAAAACTTAATCAGCGTCTATATATATCAAGGGGTCACAGAATCTGAAGTTTGGTTAAATTCTGTGCATTAGTTCTTGAGATATAGCAATCTTGAAAATCACGAAAAACGTAGTATAGCAGCGCCACCTGCTGGCCAATATTTACCAAAAACCAATAGGCACTAATTCATATCAAGGTCTAACTGAATATAAAATTTTATTAAATTTCGAGCATTAGTTCTTGAGATAGAGCGCCCACAAATTTTTTGTCACATACAGACTCACAGACAGACATTTTCTAAAAATAGTCATTACGTGTTCAGGACCTTCTAAAACGTATAAATCCGTCGAAAACCGGAAGTCGAAAATTTTCATGAATCCAATACTTTCTTCTTGTAAAGATAGAAAAAAGTAATAAGACCAGCTAATAGCGCTCACTCATGTATCACTTTATAAGTCTGGCGTCTTGTTTTTCTCTCCTGACGAAGATGATTAAAAAACAATCTTGAAACTCTTGAAGATTGTTTTAATCAACTTACATTGAGATTTATTACATAGAGGAAAATCTGTTTGAACAATAGTCCAAGCAATAGAGACCGTATTCGGTCTCTACCTAGCACATGATATTTCTGGAAAAAGGCTTTTTTATGTTTTTTAATTCGCTAAATCCGAATTTTCAACTTCCCACCAAAATTTTCCTCGGCAACTCCCCTAAAATTTGTTAAAATACTCCCTTCCTCCCCCCCTCCAAAAACTTATTTAAGAAAAAAATCAATTATTTTATCGTTTTAGTTAAAAAGTATGCAGAAATTTTGAAAGTATACAAAATTTGCAACAAATACGATGCATGACTGAGACGTAAGATGAACGGGAAGAGGGAAGCCTGCCTCTTAACATGCGCCGCGGCGCTACATGCATTACGTTATGCAATTCCACTTAAATTCCTCAAATATGAGACAAATATTAAGAAGGACTACACAAACTAGTTTAAAATTACTGTGAATCATATTCAAAGATGTTTCAGTATGTATGGATGCCTCTAATATGCACGCATTTATTAAAAATCTCTAGAAGTAAGTAATTTTAACAATTTTAAATTAAATTAAAAGATTTATTAAATTAGATTGCATTAAATGAACTTAATGGATGTTCTTTTGTGTCACCTATAGGCGACATCAGGACTGAGGAGGTTAACCAATCGCATGATATGTCTTCGCTCTCCCGTTACTCCTCCGAATTTTTCCTGTAAGACTTACTTTATGTTTTGGGATCGCTGAATCCGAATTTTTAAATTCTCACTAAAATCCTCCCTTAAGAAAAGAAAAAAAAGTAAAAAAGTAAAGAAAAAGAAAAGGTAAAATGATATCCAAAATACGTTTGATTTTGGGTATTATAATAAAAAATATTAATTTTAATATATATATATATATATATATTTAATTAAAAGTTTTTGGAAAAAAGGAAATTCAGAAAGCAGGCAAAATTTGCTACAAAAAAGATACGTGACATCATGACGTAGCATGAACTTGGAGGAGGGAGTCGGCCTCTCAACATGCGCTGTGGCACTGTATCATCTGCAGCCCCGTGTAAAAGGGGAGGGGTGCGACGAAGGCGGTCACCCCGATCGCGGAAACTTAGGGGGCGCCAAAATTATACTACCAACATTATTTTTTAGCCTGTCGCAAGAAAAAGTTGGGGGTCCCCCCCCCCCAGCTTACTAGGGGAGTGCTAGATTGAGACTTTGCCACGGGTACAGTTTTCTCTTTGGACGACCCTGGTCGCGCGAGTCAAGGCAATAGAGATCATATACGGGCTATACCTAGCAAATTTCATGGTAGCTCTAGAAAAGACTTATTTTATGTTTTGTGGATCGCTGAATGAAAATTTCTCCCTGCAACTCCTTCTTCCAAACACATGCACACAAATTTTGGTAAAAGCGGAATTGCATAACTTAGTGCATGTAGCGCTGTGAGGCAGGCTCCCCCCCCCCCCCCGCACACACTCCATTCATCCTAAACCATAATGTTATGCATCGTACTTTTTTTCAAAATTCTGTCTACTTTCTGAATTTCTAGATAATTTTTTCTCAAAAAATATAAAAAACCTATATTGGCGATTATTTTACTTTTTTTCTGGAGGGAGGGGGTGAGAAGTAAAAAATTCGGATTCAATGACCCAAATACATAAAATAAGAATTATTGAAAGTTCGGAGGAGAGAAAAAGCAAACGATGTTCCCCCCTCCCCGTTCATCCTACGCCATAATGTTATGCATCTTATTTCTTGGAAATTTTGTCTGTATCCAAATTTATAGATATTTTTTCGTTAAAACAGTAAAAAATTGAATTTGTTAAATTTTTTTTTGTGGTGCATTTTATTAAAAATTGGGGGAGGGGAGTTGCCGGGAGAAATTTTGGCTGAGAAGATACAAATTTGGATTCCCTGACCCAAAAAAACACAAGCGAAGGGGTCACGAAGGGGTTAAGGGTGTATTCCAATCCAAACTGCTTATTGTCTGATTTATTCTTAAATTCATTTTTGCTCTCAAACGTTTCAAACTGGCAATTCTCTTTCTTAGAAAGTACACAATGCGCCGTGCTTGTCTTTTTTTTTTTTTTTTTTTTTTTTTTTTTTTTTTTTTTTTTTTTTTACAATTGCAAAAAATATTGTAAAAAACTGGTGTCAAAGTCGGCGTTTAGAACTGAATTTCCTGAAGAGGGAGATCTGCGAACGAAAAAAATGGTCATACTGAAAAAGTAATTGTTTATAAATCAAATTCTAACGAATTGAGCGAAAAAAAAGAAATCACGCGGCCTCTTATACATCTCTTTAAAAATCATCTCAGCAAGTTTCACGTATCTACTTTTAACCCTTTCCGGCACGGGCAAAATCTGTTAGTAAAATTAGAAAATATTGACTGACACCGGAATTCACAAACGATTTTTTTAGATATTTTGAAATCCTTAATTTAAGCCTTTGTTGCAAAAGCAAAATTTTACTAAAATGTTATTGGTGCCGTTTGCAAGTTTGGAATTAAAATTAGGTATCCCAGACCGGGCACAGTGTGCCTGAAAGGGTTAAAAATGTGTCTGAAACTGTATCGGAAGTTTCTCGAAATGGACTGACTCCGAAATTCCCAATTCCTGAGGAATCGTACTGAAATGGACAAACTTGGAAAACAGCCGGTTATGAGGACGATATATAAGTTAAAGATTACGTTAGGGTGAATTTTGAAGAGGAAACAAATCATAGACCCCGATGTCAAATATTAGATCAATAAAGAAATTTCCTACGCAAAAATAATAAAATAAATCGAAGGTCATTTGACGACAGATTTTGGAGGGGAAAGCAATGATTACATTGAAAATATAATAGACCGCCGCAACAGCCTGATGACTAAAACTAAAGCTACAGTAAAATTTCATGTATAAACTATAGCGATAAATGAAAGGTCAATCAATTGCAAATTTTCAAGAGGAATTATGCTTAATAGAATAAATCATAAAGTCAGGGAATACTTATATTATGGAGATTAGGAATAACTGCTAATTAATAGCGCACACAGATGAATAAAATGAACTCTTAAAAACAAAATGATCTGTCCAAAATATTTAAAAATTAAAGCAAACGATAAGAAATGATATGAAAAAAATGAATACGTAAGAAAATAAATTAGTTATAAATAATAAATATTAGGGATTGCATGTCGCTCCGAGATCTGTTATCCCTGTTTCCGGATTCGTTCCCTTTTTTCGTAAAATAGTTTCGGACGCGTTTTTTTCCCTTGGAACCTTTTTTAAAAAAATCCATCCTATTTTATCGGATTCCTTCCTTTTTATCTCGAAATCGTTCCTTTTTTTCTCGGATTCGTTCCATTTTTATCGGATTCGTTTCTTTTTTTCTTGAAATCGTCCTTTTTTCTCGAATTCGTTCCTTTGTCGGAATCGTTCGTTTTTTTACGGATTCGTTCCTTTTTTTTGAAATCGTCCTTTTTTCTCGAATTCGTTCCTTTTTCTCAAAATCGTTCCTTTGTCGGAATCGTTCCTTTTTTTACGGATTCGTTCCTTTTTTTTGAAATCGTCCTTTTTTTCTCGAATTCGTTCCTTTGTCGGAATCGTTCCTTTGTCGAAATCGTTCCTTTTTTACGGATTCGTTCCTTTTTTTCTTGAAATCGTCCTTTTTTCTCGAAGTCGTTCCTTTTTCTCAAAATCGTTCCTTTGTCGGAACGATTCCAATAGGAACGAGTCAAAATAACTCGTTCCTTTTTTGGAACGATTCCAATAGGAACGAGTCCAAAGAACTCGTTCCTTTTGGTGAACGGTTCCGGCTGGAACGGTTCCTTAAAAGGAACGATATTGCCCATCTCTAGTTTTCTCCGCTTAATATTTAATAATAGCATTCTTATAAGAATTTTACACGAAATATTAGACGAAAAATAAGGGAATAAATTTAGCGGTGGGAGACTGCCTGCTGGTGCCTAGAGTTTTGCACCCTTATATATGTGTATAAGGTCACGAATTCGCACTATGCTATTGAGGTAAATATTTAATTAAAAAAAATAGCTGTATTTATTTAATCGCTAAATTTACTTTGAGATAGATAAAAATATACTTTTCGATCAGGAATAATTTATATATATACATTTAAATCTGTATAACAGGGTTGGCGAACCTTTTTGTAGCCGCGTACAATTTTCCTCAAAAAAGATAGTATAGATGACATTGGCGTGCCGACTAATGAGAAAATTTAGTAGATTGAAAAATCGTGAATAAATGTTATTTATTAAGATTTTTAAAAATTAGTGACATAAATGTAGGCATTACATTATAATAATCATAAAACATCATATTTTAAAACTTACTAAAAAAAAACATGTATGACTAATTGTGCTATTACATCTTGGATGAAAAATAATTTATATCAGGTTTATACTCAATTGATTTCAACAGAATGCAAACTGAACTCGATTTATCTGGCAAATGTTTTTATTTGTTTTTTCGTATAATTGATTTACGAAACTATTGACTTTGTAGAAAATGATAGATTAGAAAATTAATAAAAGGCCAAAGGCCATTTTCTTTAAGTAGCTCTAAAATTCAATTTGCGATAGTTTTACCATTGGTATTTTTTACTACTGTAGAAATTTACGGTATTTTAAAAAGCCGCGATTAAAATTCTTCAATTTCCAATTAATCGAATTTAAACAATTCCAGATCATCTTTAGTAATCATATTCAGCATAAGTTCTTGGGTTTTGTGCGATATTTGCAAGCAATACCGTGCCAAAATTATTCTTTCACGTGCCACTTTTGGCACGCGTGTCATAGATTCACCGTCTCTGCTATATAAAATAGGTACAAATTAAAAAAGGTAATGCCCTTATTAAAATAAAAATAAATATTATTTTTTTTTAATTTCTACATTATATTAATTTTGTAACATTAAAATTATTCTAAATATAGCTTTCTAATACATTATTATTATTATCAATGCGTATAATGAAGGCTATGATTATTATTTAAGATTGAGAATTTTCTGGAGGTATCGTTTCTTCCTTCATGAATAAACACAGATAAAAATACCCTTATTGAGCCCTCGTAATTCTAGCCAGCACCCTCTTATCTAATTCAAGACCAGGTGCAAAAAAAATAAGGTAAATTTTGATCTCCAGCGGCAATATCTCAATCAAACATCGCCCTCCGTAGCGTCTTTCCGTTGCTAAGCGACCGCCAATGACAAGGTGCGATTGTTCGACAACGGAATTGTGGGATATCGCTTTTTTAGTGAAAGTTAACCCAGTGAACTACATTGATGGACCGGTACTGACAGTGATTAGACCTAGCGCCGGAGAGCAAAACTTTCTCCAAGCATGGGATGCTCATCAAAGTTTTCTATGGAACGTTTAATGAGCTACAAGAATAATTAATCATGGTCGAACCAATGAATAATATACTACATTCGTATGTGCCAAATGTTACTTCGCTGCTGGTGAAAACATTCATAAATAAATATGCTTTAATATTATTTTTCGCATGATAAAAAACTAAACAAGTTTTTCGATCATCATTTTATTTACTTTATTTATTTGACAACAAACATGGTGTGTTCGGTGAAAAATTATAAAGCATTTTCTTAATAAACTAATTGTTATTTTCAATTTCTGATATGGCAATAGCACTTTGTCATGGAATATATAGCCGGGAATAAAAATACACAATTGCCATAAGATTTTTTTAAAAAATAATTAAATAATAAAATTTTAAAATTGTGTGAACACCTCGGAACATTATGGAGTTTAGATCGGTTTATTTATTATGTGTTCTATTTGTTGTGATCGTCTGCTTTCAAAGAGCATTTACTTCAGGCTTGAAAACGGAGGTGATGTTTAATAAATATGACAAACTACCTCAAACGACAGAATATGTACCGACGGATGCATCTGAAAACTCTCACAAAATGGAACGTTTTCAAGTGGCCAAGTTTGACTTTCCTCATGTAGCAAGTCCCTTCATTATCACAGCGTGGATTTTCACCGCCTGCTGTGCCAAAATAAGTGAGTAATTTATTTCTTCTTCGTGAATAAATATATCTGTACAATAGAATCCAAAGCGTTTTGAATAGATGAGAGTTCATCCAACTTGAACTAGTCTTAAATAAGCATGAACTTATTTCATCTGTATATGAATTTAAGGAGAGGTACAATTTTAACATTAAACATACCTGTAATTTTACACAAATTTTATAAAAGTATTTTACACCAGAAATTTTAATTAAAATATTTTTTATTAATATTAAATTTCTTTTGTGTACTTCAAAAAATGTTAAAAAATTTTTAGTTCAAATTAACATATTTTTATTAAGTACTGGTCAAATTATCAGTCTTTGGTTTGTTTAATGCTAATGTTAAAAAAAAAAAAAAAAAAAAAAAACAATAAATTTTGTCTAAGGCGGACTGTGTGCAAGCAGTCAGCCTATCTGTCTAACGCAGAACATTTTCGAAGTTCCGATGAACACACAGTAAATAACATTAATTGATCCTGTGTAAGCCGGAATCTGAATAACAGGAAACGGATAAGATCTCATCGAGCCCAAAATGTTGCATTAAGCGAAAAGAAAATAATAGTATTTTAAAATGAATTTAATGTATGAAACTTTAATATACATAAACGTTAAAAATTCTCGAACATTTTAATTAGATTTTGTTATAGATTAATAAATTTAATCCAAGAGCCTTATTTAACTTTATGGTTAAATATGAAATTTTTTAACCATAAAAGAAAATGACAGACTGTGACTTCAGTCTGTTACTGAAGAATTCCTGGTAAACCGAAAGAAAGAAAAAAAAAAGCACGATAAAATTTCATTTTCCGATTTTCTAAATTACTATTCTGAAGATGAAGTACATAGTTGTAGTTGTTAAAATTAATGTTTTTCAATTAATTCTGGAATTGAAACAACTTCATATATCGATATTTGTATTTATTTTAATATTCAGAAATCAGAACTTACCAGAAAAAATTAGCTAAAATTTTTTTAAAATAAAATCTCTAAAATTTTACGATTAATGTATGAAAAAAACATGAATTAAGTTAAATCAAGCATTTCTGATGATAATTTGTTTTTAATTGATTGTCAACACTTTAAGTAAATATGTTATTTTGAGTAGTATTTCTAAACACTTGTAAAACAGTAAAATTTAGAAAATAAGGATCTTAGTCGTATTAATTTGTTTGGTAGTAAAACAAACATTACAGTGCAAAACTCCCGCATGATGGCTTTTCGACAAACACGAATTTGTTCTGTAACATCTTTTTCCCCACATCAGTCATACAACTCATTGCATATTATTTTTGAAAAGTTTATAACTACTTAATTTATTCAATAAAAAATAGATTTTTTTCTTTTTTAATATTAAATGACCCTTAATGGGTTTAATGAGTACTAGAAAACATTTATAAGATTTTAATTTTATTTAATTCTTTAAGAATGCTTAACCGTTTACACGCCGAATTAATATCGCAATGTAATTATAATTTTATTTATCCTGTATTACAGCTTCAAAAGTTTTAATTTATGCATACAAATTTAGAAAAAAAAATCTGCAATTTTTTTGGCTGTGTGTTTTTTGTGTGTGTTTTCTGACTTTTGTGTCCGAAATACAATATTTAAATCTCGAAAATATATTGGGTTCTCAGGTATGGTTTCCGCAGGTAAGAGGAATGCTTTTCGAAATCATGGTTAACCCGGATGTGGTTCCGTAAAGTTTTGCTTATTTCCGGAACAATTCTTTGCTTTAGAATTGTAAACGCTAAAATAACTTATTATTTTACTGTTTTCATTTCAGTGTTCGCATTTTGGAACCTGATTATTGATTGACAACCTACCCAAATACAACAATTTTTTTTTTTCCGTTGCTTGCAATTGTATATTGTTCTTGAGTATTTTCTCGAATTCCAAAAACCTTTAGATTCCTAGCGGTCAAATGTAAGTAATATAGAGAAAACGATCAAAGCAAATAATATATTTTTTATGCAAATTAATAAATTTACATTTTCGTTATACATGTGATAAATGCTTAAACATAAATATTTTTTTTCAAAAGTTGAAACCAACCTTTTATTTTACAGGAAAAATAAGACATCGTTATTATGTTGGAAAATATATGTTTTGTTTTACAAGTAATGCAATGTTTCGTAAAGTTTTGCTTATTTCCGGAACAACTCTTTGCTTTAGAATTGTAAACGCTAAAACAACCAATTATTCAGACCTAAAAACTCGCGTAACTTTGTAAATCAAAGATGTAAGTTAAATCTGTTCAGGTTAAATTCAGTAAACATCCTCTACCGGAATACTGAAATACCATACCCCCCGTAAAGTTCGAAATTTTATGCTTCTTAAGAGTATATTCCAATCCAAACTGCTTATTTTCTGATTTATTTTTTAATTCATTTTTGATCTCAAACGCATCAAATTGGCAAATTCTCTTATTTAGAAAGTACTAATGTGCCGTGCTTGTCGATTTTTTGATACGTGTACGAAATATTGCAACAAATGCTGTCAAAGTTGGTGTTTTCAACCGAATTTTCTGGGAACGAAAAAAATGGTCATACTTAAAAAAGTAATTGTTTATAAATGAAATTCTAATGAACTGAGCGAAAAAGGAAATCACATGGCATCTTATACAACTCTTCAAAAATCACGTCATCGAGCTTCACGTTTCTGCTTTTAAAAATGAGCCTGAAAATGTATAAGGAAATTTCGAGCTGTTGAGGGTGAAAAAATATTTTTTCGAATACATTCTGGAAAAAGGTGCAACTGGATCTCTAAAATATGACCCCTCCTCCCTGAATCCGCTGAAATCCATTCCGCAGAAAAAGTCGGAATACAGTCAATTCTCGTTAATTCGAAATCGGATAATTCGAATCTTCCCTTAATTCGAACTAAACATGAAGTCCCGAAATTTTCAATGGCAGAATAAGGCTAAAAATTTTCATTAATTCGAACTCATTTTCTCTTGACTTCGTTTAATTCGAACTAACGAGAATTCCGATATTTCATTTTTCGCTTCTTTCTCACGAATTTCAGATCATTTGAATAACTTTCTTTGATTTTTTTACAATTGTTACGAACGAGTATACAAAGAATCCAATGCATTTGATATCCACTTTCTTTAGTGCCCCGTATGTCCATCAGTGACGCTTTAATTTTTTCTTCCATCGTGCTTGTTTCTGATCTTTTAATTAGTTTATGTATTTATACATTCTAATTTAATATTAAGTCATATTCTAATGATAACAGACGAAAAAAATTTCAAAAACACTATAACATTAATTCCTTTGTAATAGTACCATATTAAGCATGTTTTCATTTCATATTTTCCATAATTCTAACTTCGGATAATTCGAACATTTCTTGTGGTCCCGACGAATTCGAATTAACGAGAGCCGACTGTACAACATCTGTTTGTAATAAGAAGGATTAATTTAATTCTCTCTAAAGATTTTGCTGGAAACACCATATAGAATTAACACGATAATTAATAAAATGATGATAAAAGAGAAGAAACACGAAACGAAAAAATAATCTCTATAAATAAAAGGAATTCCGAGGATAATTAATTAATTAATTAATTGAGGCACAGGGGAAAGCAAATCTTGGCAATGCGCCAACTCGGTCCAGAGGAAGCAAATCTTGGCAATGCGCCAACTCGGTCCAGAGGTATAAAAGCAAGATAGAAAAAAACGCGCAGGTCTGTGCATTCAAGTACAACCACCCATATGTATATGCTGAAAGTTTGTTCTGACGCTCACCCGACGCACGTGGAGTGCCGATGGTCCGGGAAGCGTACCATACACATAAATTATTAAATAAACCTTCAAATTAAGCCCGGCGAAGCGGGCTGGGTATGCTAGTAAAGGATAAAAGGAATGTACAAAACTCATTCAGATTTTAATCAAGCATCAGAGCAGATTTTAATCAAGTCATCTGTGAACGAGATTGCTAAGCAGATTCAGTTTTATCTGAATTTTTTTTTTTTTTTTTTTTTTTGGGGGGGGGGGGGAGGGAGGGGTTATTTAAATTTACATAAAATTTAAACTGTCATTTTTTAACAAAATTTGCTATTTGTAGTTACAATTTCAATAAGTTCTCTAAATTCCTTTGTCCTTTATCTCATTTTTAAGTTGCGTTCGTAATTATGTAAATACGTAGCACCTATAGTTGTCGTTCAGTCCGTCTGTCTGTCCGTCTGTCTGTCTGTCCGTCCGCATATAACAACGCAAAAACTACCCAACCGAATCTTTTGAAATTTAAAATATATAATTATTACATAATTTTGTAGGGCCATTTCAAATTTTATGAGAATCGGACAAATTACAGGGACAATCAAAAGTATTCCGTTGCATTACGGTCAATGGGGAAAAATGTTGCAAATGCATTTTAATCGTTTGAAATTTAAATTACATATTTATTACATAATTTTGTCAAGTCATTTCAATTTTTTTGAAAATAGAATGCATAGATCAAATACAGGGACAATCAAAAGTACTCCGTTACATTACAGTCAATGGGAAAAAAAAAGTTTCAAATGCATTTTAAAAATATTACACTCATTCGAACATAATAATATTGATATGCATCATAAAGTACATATTATAACATAGATTTTGCATAATCTGTTGTGCAAAGAACTTTTGTTATTGATTTACAAGGCCACACAAAAGTATTCCATTACATAATGAGTATAGAGAGAACATTGTTTGGCGCGCATTTTAATTGTAATTAACTATTTACAATTTTATGAGATTGATATATGAGAATGATATTTTAAAAACTTCATTATCGTACGAACGCACCTCATTTGCTACGCTTCACGTGCAATTTCCAACTTGTTATTGATATCTTTTATTTTGTCTTATTATCATCTTATTAATTATTTTGCTAATTATGTGTTATGTTCTGTATATTTTAATTTATTTTAAAGGTAAGTTGCAAGTTAAATAGGCGGTATATAGTTAAAAAACGAATTAAAATAAATGAAATATATAACAAGTAGGAAATTGTACGTCATACATGGCAAATGAGGTGGTTTTGTATTATAACAAGTTTTATAAATATTCAGATTTTAAGGCAACAGGTGTTACTCTCTTGAGTAAAAATCCATGACTACAAAATTTATTAAGATTATATATATATTAAATTCAGTAATACGAAAATAATATGATTTCATCTTAAGTAGGACGTAATCCCCATGACAATTTAGAATCATTATCTATTATAGGATAATATTGAATTTATTGCATATGGCAGGATTTAACAGAATTTAATAAAAGATAGATGATTCAATAGAAGAAAATTTTTGATTTATATTTCTTTAAGGTTTGATTCGATTTTTATAAAATTTAAAATGACTTGGCAAACTTTCATAGCGATTATGTACATTAAATTTTAAATTATTCGGCTGGATGGTTTTTGGGCTATTATATGCGGATAGATGAAAATGAATGCAACTAAAAAGTATTTTAGAGTGAAAACACTTAAATATTACACTAATTCCAAAGATAAATGCGTTAAATCTTAGTTTTTCCAGTATATAACATCAGGTTTCGTTGATTTAAATCAGCTTGATTTTAATCATGATTTAAATCAATTGATTCTTTAAGTCACTGATTTAAATCAATTAATTTTTTTAAATCATTGATCTAAATCAGTTTTTTAAAAAGTTATTTTAAAAGGAATTTAAGATGCAAACAAACTTATTCGTGCATTTTAATATAATTTAGTTTTACATAATACAGATAATCCAACAGCTTTTAGAAAGATAAAGCTTAATATCTTTCAAAAAATAAAATACACAGTTAACTTTTGAAAATCAATTAATAAATATAAAAATAAAGTTTGAACAAAATCTGAACCATTTATTGTTTTTTTGTTTGTATCTAATATAGCGAGTCTCAGCCTATTAGAATGGTAGAAGGTAAGGTATTTGCTGCAGTTATCTTAAAAGGCAAAGACTAAAAAACTTGCAGAATTCATGATCAATTGTTTTCTCCCTTTGGTTTGGTACATTCGGAAATTAAAAATGGATTGATAAAGCTGCTAAATTCGTTTTTCTGTACCAGCACTTTAACAAAACAAAAAAGAAAGGTTAACAACTTAGTTTGTTTCCAAATTTGCTTAGAATTTTTATGTGCTACAGTTATTTTTATTTTAACTAAAATACTGAAGGCTGAATTAATTTTTGACATCTGATTTGTAGTTCTCCATGCATTTTGTGTAATGAAGATTTTTCAATAGTTTAATATTTCACCTTTGAATCATTTTTGTAAATTGTGCAATATTATTATTATTTATTGGTAATACTTGTAGCATGTATGTGTATCGATAAATTATATTTTATAAATTAAAAGAAAAGTCATATAAAGCAATAATATTGTGTGAGATAAAAAAAAATAAATACAGAATATCTGATTTAAATAATAAAAAATTGATTTAAATAAAAAAAAAATCGATTATTTTAATTTTTCCTTCTATAGTAAAAAAAAACTAGCCTTAAAAGGAATGACTCCTGGAATGATGCTGATGTGGAAGATTTCCGGAACTAACGAATCCGGGTTGTCCACTCCTTCCATGAGTCAAATAGACCAATCAGGAAAGGGCTCCGTCTATGCATCGCCATATGGGTTACCATAAAGAGAGGAAAGGTTACCATCGCCAACAATCGCCAAGTTTGTCGCCAACTTGGCGATATATCGCCAAATTTGGCGACCAAAATTAGTTGTCAAAAGTGACGCCAACTTGGCGATAGCTGAAATATTTCGCCAAATTTTTAATATCTTTACAACACCAGTCGTTTGATACATCATTTGAGAGGTTTGCAACTGCTTATTCATATAATGGATGTCTTGTGTGTTATCCCCCATTCTGCTCCCCACGGGGGACACATTTTTATTTTCTTTACAACACCAGTCGTGTTACACAAGATTTGAAAGGTCTGCAACTGCTTATTCATATTATGGATGTCTTGTGTGTCACCCCCACACTCTGCTCTCCCCAAAGGGGGGGGGGGGCGGTCACATTTTTAATTTCTTTACAACACCAGTTGAGTGACACATCATTTGAAAGGTCTGCAACTGCTTATTCATATTATGGATGTGTTGTGTGTCATCCCCCACTCTGCCCCCCAGGGGGGCACATTTTTAATTTCTTTACAACACCGATTGTGTGACACATCATTTGAGAGGTCTGCAACTGCTTATTCATATTATGGATACCTTGTGTGTAACCCCCCCCCCCTCTGCCCTCAGAGGGGGCGCATTTTGTAATTTCTATACAACACCAATTGTGTGACACATCATTTGAAAGGTCTGCAACTGTTTATTCATTTTATGGATGTCTTGTGTGTCACCCCCACTCTGCCCCCCAGGGGGGCACATTTTTAATTTCTTTACAACACCAGTCGTGTGACGTCATTTGAGAGGTCTGCAGCTTCTTATTCATATTATGGATGTCTTTTGTGTCGCCTCCCACTCTGCCCCCCAGGGGGGCACATTTTTAATTTCTTTACAACACCAGTCGTGTGACACATCATTAGAAAGGTCTGCAACTGCTTATTCATACCATGGGTTATTGGCTAGCGCAGCAAGCAGGGGTAGACAATAATTTGGAATCGCGAAGCGATTACGCGGGGGGTTGGTGAGCATAGCGAGCAGGGGGGCGGGGCCCCCCTAGTATATAAAAAAAAAAAATCACGAATTTTGCTTAACACGCATACACGTTCATCTGTATAAAAGTATACGTAAATTATATTAATGTAACGTAAAAATATCAATTAAAAATGAGACGCGATGCATACATTTTACAGCTGACTTTTTCTCATTCATCTGTTCGTCGTTGCTTTTGAATATAGATTCACTGCTCTAGTAAAAAACAAATTTTTTAAAGAATGGAACATAATTAATAGACATTTTTCATTTTTCGGAAAGTTTTGCAGAAATAATTTAGTATGTGCATGCATTATTACACAAACACAAAGGGAGTAAAAATATGTAAACACAATTGAAAATGCTATGCATATTTATATTTTTCTTAATAAAACATTTTAGATAATAAATATTCGAATATTCGCTTCACATTTCTATTATTTGAATTTGGCTAACTATCTTTAAATTTATTCTGTCCAATAAGGTATCATTACAGGGCTGTCAGTGACAGCTGTTTCTTAGATTCCATACTAGTCACGTGGATAATGCAAAGTCTATGGGGTGGGGGCGTTTTAAAAAAAAAAAAATTCTGGCCTTGATTTTGATATTTTTGGATGATTTATTTAGCCTACGACAGCTGACAGCGATCTACAACCGAAAAAACTTTTACTTTATCGATTTTAGTTTCATTTTTTTTTAATTACTTTAATTTTCGGAACCAGTTTTGAAATGGAAACTATCCTATTATTAAAAAAAGGGTAAAAATTACACTGTTAGAATAATTAATAACGCGATTATTCAATCGGTAAATTAATTATAACACCTGTTTATATCTGTTATAAAAACTACACTGATTGTAGATCGTCCTCAGCTATCCTATGCTGGAAAAAAGAATAAAAAATATTAAAATTAAAGCGAGAAATTTGAAAATAACGCGTTGCATTAGCGTTTTCCTTTCTTTCCATGTTTGAAGCGAGCTCTTAAATATATTTCGCACCACTTTTTAAATAATAATAATAATAATAATAATAATAATAATAATAAAATTATACAAAGAACAGGACTTAAGACTTTATGTCCCAAATTATGAATTCATGAAAATTTCATCTTCTAAAGCATTTTTCGTGAATTTTCGAAACTACATTAGATGATTTATATAATTATTTAGTAAATTTTTAAAGGATTTCGCCAATAAAATTAAATTTATTAAATTTGAATTTATAAGTATTTTGTGTATTACTTACAATTCCACTCAATTATTTTATTTATTTATTTATTTATTTTTTTTTTTTGGGGGGGGGGGGCTTTTTATAGAATTAAGAATTGTACAAATATAATGCCCTACAATAGAAATATTGAAATATTTCCAAATTGAAATTTTTCATCCACAACTATTCAACGACAAGATAGCTGAAGAGATGAAAATGAAAGATAAGTAGTGCTTTTAAAGAAATTTTTGCTTTGTGCAATCAATAATCTTTTGCAACAAGATAAAGTAAAATATCTCTAACTCATTCTAAACTGAATTATTACTAATCAGCGTATTAAATTAATTTTATAACAAAGTTATTTTAATGGTGCTTTAAAATACTGCCGGGACATACAGGGTCAATACTGTAAACACTTTAAATGACTTCAGATTTGTCATCAACTTTGCATAGCTGTCAACTCTTATACTTTTATGTACCACAAAAAAATTATCGTAAATTTTACCTTTTTAAGGCGCTAAAATCTGTGAAATTAAATAAGGCAAAAATTTCTATTAATTTTTTACGGCACAAAAAAGCAGATGACTTGGCAGCCATGCCATTTACGGATAAAATATGTTTAAGTGAATATTTATTATGTGAAAATTTATTAAAATTATTATTTAAATAGTGTACGAAAGGACATTATAATTGTCATCACTGGCAGCCCTGTCATTATAATATTCTTAGATTTTTCGAATTTTCCATTACATTTTACATACTTAACCCATTCACGACAGGAATACGTATCTTATAAGGTGCACGAAATCATCGAATTTAATTAACAGTTTTTCTGTGCAGAAAGTTTTCCCTTGTCTAATTACAAATTTTAAATGATAAAGATATAATAACTCTATGCTGCAAAACCGGTTAAAATATTTTATTTTTTTTCTGTAAAAGGCACTTGTTGCTAAGGGTTTAACCCTTTCTGGCGCAATTGTATATTGTGGAAGCTGTATAAATCCTGGGTAATTTACGCATTCTAAATTTATCTCCTCGCCATCTTAATTTTACCTACCTATTTTACCAAAGCTCCAGTTATAAGCAACACTTAAAATTATTAGAATTTCCTGCCTGCTAAACGGGGCTTACTTTCGGTACTTTACGGTATGCCATAAAAATAAAATAACAACAGTAACAGTAAAAAATACATTTTCTTTACTTGTGTCTCATTATCAATTTCATTGACTAATATTCTTTTTTTTATGATGAAAGTTGCATGTACTCACTTCATATAATGCAAAACAATATATGCAAACACAGCGTCAGCATCTACAGTGCTACAGTACTTTGCAGATATCGCATACTCAAAAGTACAAATTATTTATTAAAACTTTTATTCTCTGTTATTACATTAACCACCCTTTGAGAAACGAATAATTACGTTTGTGCAATTCTGAACTCCCACCAAAAAAAAAAAAAAAAAAAAAAAAAAAAAAAAAAAAAAAAAATCAAACTTAGGAAAAAGTTATTTTACTTTCCTTTTTCTTTTCCACCCGATTTAGAAAATAAAATTTAATGTAATTGTTTTGGTGCAAATCTTCATTAACCGTAAATGGGATATAATATATCCCACTGTCCCTCAAGGGTTAATAATTTCGATTTGAAGTTTTTATATTGAAACAATTCATATACCCCGAATACATCAACTCAAGATTTTAGTCAAACTATTGTTGGTGCACCAATCTCAGCTATATTTACCAACACCTATCAACTGTTTACAAACCTGAATAAAATCTTTCAACGCATCAGTCTATGTTTGTGTTTTTTGAATTTTTTCTTGCTAAATGTTAAGGTTTTATGATACATTCATAAAAAGGCTTGAAAACGTATACGAGTTGAATATTTATCACTGGCAAGGCTCTCTAATCCGGGACATGAGATTTTATATTTTTATTCATTAATATATTTTTTATTATTTTATTCTTGAATAATAAATATGTAGCATATAATATGGCAAATATGTTATTGATCTCTGACACTTCCGATTTTTCATTATTTCAATTACCTAATCATTTCATTTTTTATTTTTTCACTCCACGTATTTTTGGCTCTATAGAAATTTTAAAAGCACATATACAGTAAAACCTCTAAATAACGGACACCTCGGGGAAGCAGAAATTGTCCGCTATTCGGAGGTGTCCGCTATTGGGAAAACATCAAAGATTCAAAATTTACTAAGAAATGCTTAATGTTTCATTAATTGACTTTTATATGTCCTAAAACCTCTATTATATAATTAATTAGAAATAAAAAAAAATTATGCGATAAAACTGAAATAAAATTGTGCACACCTTTATCCACTGTGTATTACATTCTTATGAAAAAAATATGTTACAAAAGTTTACTTTTACTTGTGATTACATGTAATTTGTTTTTCAATGTGACGTTATTTAGATATTATAGAGTTCCGAGCGGAAAGGGGAAGGGGATTGCACTTTTGGACCATTAACCCCCTCGCAACGGGAGCCTTTTACGAAATTATTAATGTTTTGCCACCGGTTTTTAAATGCAGAAATTTGTACCTCATTAAATCGAGAAAATGTTCCAATTAAATAAGGCAAATTTTAGAGTACAATTTTACTGGCGAGGATAAACAAGAATTCTTAAGCCTTTTTTCGGCACGTTTATGTATCACTAGTCCTCAAAGGGTTAAAAGAATAAAATCTCAAACTTATCCGGGGGGACATTTCAATGCTCTGGAAGATGTCTCTCCCGGGCAACCTCTTGAATTCACCACTGAACATGGAGGGGGGGGGGGGATTTGTCCCAGCTCATGATCTACATTTATGTATGATCACAAAATTTATGATACAATGTCTTTATAAATTAAGAGGCATTTTTACTTTTTCTTTTCTTTTTTTTTCCTTTTTTTTTTTTTTTTTTTTTTGTCTCGTTAAAAAATACTTTTTCCTTCTTTATCGCCGAAAATAGTGTCCGCTATTCGGAATGTCCGTTATTCAGAGGTTAAACATACAAAAATAAGGTTTTGGGAGTGGGGATTGGAAAACTGTCCGTTAAATAGAGGTGTCCGCTATTCGGGAGTGTCCGTTATGGAGGTTTTACTGTATAAGATAGAAGGGAAGTATTACCTCAACTTAACCGTAACATGTTTATTTATAAATCTCTAAATTTAGTCATACGCTACAATAATTAAAGCTATGATTTTTTTTTTCTTGTAAAGGTGCACAATTTGAATGTTTATTCTCTTAGCTATCTGAGTATTCTATTCTGTTTTATTTTATTTTATTCGTTCCACGTATTTTTATTTCTACAAAAGTTTTGGATTCACATACTTATGATAGTAGAAAAGTATTGTATCAGCTTAAACATCTAATATATTTATCTTAATTTAAACATTTCCAGGTCTAGCTAAACACTTCAATGATTAAAGCTATGAATAAATAAATTGTGTGTATTTTGTAAAGTTGTACGATCCGAATGTTTACTATTTTAACTATCCAAACATTTTATTTTATTTTATTTTATTTTATTTGCTCCGCGTATTTTTGACATTACAAAAGTTTTCAATTCACATACACATGATAGTAGAAAAATATTGCATCAACTTATATTTCTAACATGTTTACCTTAATTTGAACACCTTCAGAGTTATATTAGAATATACTTAAAGCTATGACTAAAAAATTCCGTTTTTTAAGTTGCATGATACGAATTCTCGATTCGACGAAGTGTTATGACAATTATGCGAAACGACAAACAGAAAAGAAGAATAAAATAAAAAGTACGTATTTCAGTTTGGCATTCATATGCTTCTGACAGTTATTTCCGAATATTTTTCGAAGATGATCATACGTTATTTGAAAGAGCCATATTGGAAGACCTTTCTATATTAAGATGATATATATATATTTTTTTAACTAAATCATGTTTTTCTTTTTTTTCAATCGATTCATTTAAAGTGAATTCTTGCGTATTTAAATAAAACAACGAAACCTAATTCTTTAGCTTTATTTTATTTTATTTTTTATTTTCAGAGGAAGAAAAATAACAAAAATAAATAAATAAATAAATAAATAAATAAATAAAATGTAAAAAACGAAAATAGTGTAAAGTGAAAAAAAATTACATACCATTATTCACAAAATTTTATTCATATAAATAAGGTTTAAAATTTATATTAAATATACATACAGTAATCCTTTAGCATTGGAGAGTTCTGATTATTCGCGAAATAGAAAATGCAGAACATTTCAATTCTCACACCACTTTTTAAAAAGAAAAATCTTTTGCATACGCGTCGACAACACTTGCAAGAAAATAATAATTCAATATTTTTTTTTTCTTTTTCAAAAATAGTGGTGCAAATAGAATTAAAAAAGAAAAAAAAAATCAGTTTTGCAGTTGTGATTTTGACATTCGCTATTAGAAGAAAGTATTGCATCAACTTAATCTTAACATGTTTATTTATACATCTTTAGATCTAGCCATACGCTACATTGATTAAAGCTATATATATATATATATATATATATATATATATATATATATATATATATATATATATATATATTTCTTTTTCTTTCTTTCTTCCTTTTATTTTATTTATTTATTTATTTATTTATTTATTTATTTATAAAGTTGGTACGATTCGACTATTTATTATTTTAACTATTTAAATATTTCATTTTATTTTATTTTATTGACGCTACAAAAGTTTTGAATTCACTTACTTATAAAAGTAGAAAAGTATTGCATCAGCTTAAACTTCTAAAATCTTAATTTAAACATCTCCAGGTCTAGCTACACACTCCTATAATTAAAGCTATACATAATAGACTGTGTTTTTGTTTGTAAAGTTGCACGATCCAATTTTTTATTATTTTAACTATCCAAACATTTTATTGTATTTCATTTTATTCTTTGCGCGTATTTTTGACACTACAGAAGTTTCGAATTCACATGATAGATGAACATGATAGCAGAAGAGCATTGCATCAACTTAAACTTCTAACATGTTTACTTCAATTTAAATATCTTCAGATCTATACTTATAGTAGAATATACTTAAATCTATGAATAAAAAATTCTGTTTTTAAGTTGCACGATACGAATTCCCCTTTCGACGAAGTGTTATGACAACTATCTGGAACGACAGACAGTAAAGAAGAATAAAAAGAGAATGTATTTCAGTATGACATTTATATGCATCTGACAGTTATTTTTGAATATTTTTCTAAGATGGTCATATGTTATTTTAAAGAGCCATATTGGAAGACCTTTCTATATTTAGATGACATTTATTTTTAACTAAGTTATGTTTTTTTCCCTTATCGATTCATTTATAGTGAAATTCCTGCGTATTTAAATAAAACTATGAAACCTAATTCTTTAACTTTATTTTATTTATTTACATTTTTTTCAGAAGCTGAAAAAAATAATAAAACGCAAATAGTGAAAAAAATGTAAAATGTCAGAAAATTACATTTCATTATTAATAAAACTTTATTCATATAAATCACGTTTAAACTCAAATTAAATGTATAACTGTTTATTTGACACCAATATATGGATATCTGTCTAGTTATATCTATAGTTAAATAGCTATATTTTAATTATCAAATTAATTTTAATGTTATTGATATAATTTTTGGTATTATTATTAATAATATTATTACTATTATTATTATTTTTTTTTTTTAATATTTATTTATTTTTATTTTATTTTATTTTATTTTATTTTATTTCATTTTTGTATTTTTTTAATTTTAATTTTTTAATTTTAATTTTAATTTTAATTTTTTTAAATTTTTATTATCCTATATTAAGATAATGAGTTTTTACCATGTACAGTCACAATAAATGTTACTGATTAAAGTAACAAAATGGTATTTTAAGTTATATGTTCATACGAATGTTATCACTTAATTCTAATTTTAATTATTTTATTAATTTAATTTTATGTTAATGTCGATTAATAATTATTTTCTCCGGTTCAGTTGTATTTCCATTCGGCTTTATCTTTTTTTGTTTGTTATGGATAACTGTTATTTTTACTTGCTTTCAACTCCTTTTTGTGAAATAACTCTGTTCCATGTTTAATGATTTGGTTTTTGTGTGCTGGTAGCCCCAAATACGTATTATTTTGCTATTTCATGGCTAATACGTGGATGAAACCGCACACTTCATTTGTAGTTCCAGAGCATTTGGGGCCTGATGATTCTGCTTTTGGGGCTACAAATTCCATTTGCATTCATTTTGTTTATTTATTTATTCAGTTTTACTCGTTTCACCATTTTTTTTTATTTTATTATAATTCAATTCAATTCTAATTCTTCGTTTTGGTTTATTGTTTTATTGATAAAATCCATTGGTGAATCTTGTCTACTTTTAATGGTATTATATATATATATATATATATATATATATATATATATATATATAATACCATTACCATATTATATATATATATGTGTGTGTGTATCATTTAAAAAATATCTGATAGATCGGGAGGCGGCAGCACAGACAATCACTTCATCGATTCACGGTTGAAACTGCAGAATTAATGAAAACTTGATTCCCATTATTAACGTAATCGGTCCACCAAGTCATATCGTGGTGAAAAGCACCTAAAAACCGAATTTCTGCGGTTGACTAGTCCTACTATTATGTTTTACTACACCCAAATTTATGAAAAGATAGAAGATTAGGAGCAGGAAAGCATAATAATAAATCTACGAGTCAACTGCTAAAATCGGATTTTTAGATGTTTTCCGCCACGATATGACTTGGCAGACCGATTGTTTTTTAATATCCGCACTAAGTTTTAAGCAATTCATCCGTAAACTCGATGAGGTGATTTTCTTAGCTGCCATTCTCTGACTAATTTATTATGCTTGATGTTTCTGCATCACTCAAATTTTATTTTTCACTCTTCATGAAAAACTAAATGCACTTTTGTATGATATATAGTCTATGAAACTTTATGAAGTACATTTACTCATTATACTATGTCCTTGAAAATCATGTGAATTAAATTAATGTATCTAATATATTATCTGTAATGTAAGGTACCCTGGGGTAATAACGCCACGTTAAGGTTCTACCAATTTTCACGGCTCAGTTTTAGATTGTATTTTTCAAACAAATATATGATTTGATACAGCAGCTCATTGACTATCTATATAAAAAAAACAATTTAACAGATATGTATTCATAAAATGTAATGGCGTGATTTCTTGACCAATGCTATTTGGCGTTATTACCCACCTATATGGGTAATAACGCCATGCAAACAAAACTATGAAATAAGATGGAATAATTGCATGTAGATTGCCCAACTCTAAAAATACAAATTCTACAAACTTAGAAACTGACAAATTGCATTCTAAGCTATTGAAAATGTTCAATTTTTTGTGAAAGTGTAAGAAAAATAAAGGTGGTGTGTGTGTGGGGGGGGGGGGGGGAGGATGAGGCAAAAGAATATCAGACCGTGAGATCATTTTTGCTTAAAAAGGACCGCTTAAATAGAATTATTAGAAACATTGCACAGTTTTAACTGTGTTTATTTGAATCTGTATTTAGGATGTAGCTCGGCCACTGTAGGAAATCAACCGAGGTATTAATGCGAAGGATTGGCGTTATTACCCCGTTATAGTTATTGCGCTGTACATTTTAAATTACAAATTATCTCGAGAAGATATCCAAAATCTTCAACAACATTTTGAAAGTCCATGAAATGTAATACAAATTTATATAATTAACAAAGTATTTCCGGATAAAAAAAATAGTCTTCACATCACAAAACGTATCTCGCAAATTTTAGATCAAGCGTTAATTTTAGTTACTTGTAAAAACAATAAGACCTAAAAATGAAACAAATTAACTTGAAGCAGTTTTTTGCGATTTATATGACTCAAAACCCTTCTGCGCAGAGCACATGGGTGTCATTTACCAGATTATTTCATAATTATGCATAATATTAGCACTTGACGTTATTACCTCGCCTGGCGTTATTACCTCAGACCACCTTATGTGATAATCTATTAAAAGAAAAATATAGGATAAACATTATTTAATTGCTCATTTTAACTAATTTAAATATAGTATAGATCATATTAAAATCTGCCCGTCTGCTTGTAATTCACAACTCCTCTTCCTGGAATATCGAGCACTACGCAATGAAATTAATTCCAGTTATTCGCATGAACCGATGATGCCACATAGGGTTTCAGAATGTTAAAAATTTGTTTCCGAGATATTATTATTAAGGATCAAACGAAGCAGGTTTTTAAAGCCGAAACCGAAACTGAATGTCAGTGATCTTCCTATTTTCGGCCGAAACTGAAAATGAATAGATCCAAAAATATTTTTAAGTATTTTAATGCATGAATACATTTACATACCGTATATACTCGTGTATAAGTCAATCCCCTAAAATTTTACTTCAATTTTGCTCAAAATCAAACCTAAGATATCGCTTGGCAATGCGAAAAAATACTAAATAAACAAAAACAAAGTCAGCGAAAAAAAAAAAAATAATAATGATAAATTATTGTTGTTTGTATATTCTATATATTATTTTATTATACATACTCATAAAAAGACAGAAATTTGCAGCAGTCGATTTTATTTTTTTGTTTTTTTTAATTATCTCGTGTATAAGTCGACCCCCCCCCCCCCCAAATTTGCTTGCTGAAAAATGACAGAAATTCCTCGACTAATACACGAGTACATAGTAATTATTAATTAACTATATGTATTAAGAAAAAAAATACATAATTATTAATTAATTGTAATTATTTATTAAATATATATAATTACAAATTAAATATATATGTGTCTCAAATTAGCCGTCTGTTCTTGTTCCTTAGACTCCCTAATTTTTTTTCATATAATTCAAAGCATAATTAGTTTATCAACTATATAAAAAGATCTTCTAGTTGTACTAATATAATTGAACTTTTGTACTTTGTTTATTAATTGTCTAATTATACTTTTGACGAAGTTTTTAATTAAAATTTCCGTAATTTGTAAAATGCTGTTTTGGTAACTTCTTTTTAATCTACATTATAAATGCAATTTGCTCATTTGTTTTGTATACGGTTTACCTAATACTTAATGCAACACATTGGATTACACCGCAGCTAATTATTATTATTTTTTTCTTTTCTTTAGCGTAACCTTTCTGTAGTGACGATAATAACAATATATTTTTCTTCTTTCAAATTTCTGAAAGAAAATCTTCATTAAAACTCATAGGTCTTCATTAAAACTCATTGGTCAGTAGCGGCTAAAAACGTTTTTTAACTGTTCTATTTCTTTCCCCTGAAGAAATCGGAAGATCTCATACAATATAAATGTAACACATCGGGATGCACCGCAGCTAGTTTAATAATTTTTTTCCCTATAATGACAGTACGAACAATTATTTTTCCATATACTTATTCTTTCATATTCATGGAGGAAAACCTTCAGTAAAACTCGAAGCTCGATAGGCAGTAGCTAAAATTACTTATATAACCCTCTACTTATATGCAATATTGAATGATACATTATTAATGCATTGTTATAAATCAAATAAACACAATCTCTTCCAGGAGTAGATACCATTGTAACAACTTTGATCATCTGAGGGAAAATATCAATTACGACTTCAGATATGTGGTAATGTATCAAGGTAATGTAATTGCATTTCGTGTGTAAGACCAAATAAACTGAGGTGAACAAGCCTAATAGGTGTTGTCAGTTTTAAGAGATTGGAAAAAAAAATCAGCCTTGACCGTTGAAGGAGGTAATATGGCTGGCCTGTACAGTCTCGAGCAAGGTCAATGAAAGCTTTTTGAATGAAAGTGGAGAAAGAGAAATCTGAATGGCGGATGAGTTTTCTCTTAGGATGTCCGCTTCCGTTACGGAATAAAACGGAGGATGCTTTTCGACGCTGTTGTAGGAAGGATTATTCAAAATTTCCGCAGAATTTAGTTTTGCATTGAGCGTATCCTTCATGTAAAACACACTGAAACCTCCTTGAACCGGCACCCTGTGGTGCAGTGTAGAATTCAGACATTTTTTTTTCCCCGGGAGGGATTTTTGTGGCTCCGATGGAGAGATTATAGAGTTCCTGGGGGGAGGGGGATGGGTTTACACTTTTTGACCATTAAAAACCTAAAATTTGAAATCTTCTATGGGGATATTTCAATGCTCCAGGGCACCCTCTGAATTCAATACCGCTTTGATAAGTGAGATATATTTAAATGTGCGATGTAACCAGAGTCCGATTAGCCTCTGAATCTTGGGGAAGCATAATGCAAATTTTAGAGGAAACATAATGAAATTTTAAGGCCCCTTTCATTTGAAAAAACTTTTCTTAGCTATGCATACATAGAAACTCATCAGTTTTACAAATATTAATTTCGAAAGCGGCTTAACCAAGTTCCCATATCTTTCATGTACAAGAGTAAATAAAAGAAGTAAAAAAAAGGCCGGGTTTGTTACTTAACTTTATCGCTTTGGTGTTCATTTATCGTACACCAATTAAGTGCCTTTTATTGAGTGCGGTTTGCCCTAGAAAATTGTTTTGTGGCAACTCTTTATTGCTATTCACATTCGCTTTATATCATGGTATTACTACTACTACTATCACTTATTATGGCGACTAGTAGCTTAACCCGTATTTTAAGGAAGGATATCTGAGGTTCCAAGAAAACAGGGAAAGTTCCGAACGATTAGGTCAACGAGCGCGATTGAGTTCGAACCCAGCACCTCCAGCACCAGTTTCGAAAGCAGAACCTTTCGGCCACTGGAGGGGCGTCAGTATTTGGGAAACAATGCCTTAGAAAGCAAAAATCAGACAAGAAAACAGGGATAAACATACATATATACTATATATATAAATAACTAATATATAATATTTAAGAAACTGACATTATAAGGGAGGAGCAAATTAACAAAATCTTACTATCCCCTTGGTTTCGAGTGACCAGTATGCGTGCCGCAGAAACTGCCCAGAATCTTTGATTATTCTCACCAGTAAAATTTTATTGTAAATTTTACTTTAATTAATCCGAGTACTTTCGCGATTCAATTACAGTCAAAAATTTCTGTTTAAAAAAAACGGTGATAAAAGATTAAAAATTCTGTAAAAGATGCACGTCCCGAAAAGATTGAATAATAAAAAAAAAAGTCCAAAATTGCAAAGAAAAAAAAAATGCTGGATGAAAAAGAATGCTAGCGTTATAAATTAAGTTCTATTTTTAATATTCTCCTAGCCATTACTTGATTAAATTTCTTTATTGATTTGATTGATATGACGTATGAAAAGGTTTATTAAGAATAATAATCTGTATTGGTGCATTCCCGTATATACATTAGGAATGTATTCAATCAGTCTTGTCTTTAAAATGTTTATATTATTGATATTTTAAATTTAAAGAACTGTAAATTTATTTATTTTTTATTTATTAATGTAAAACTTTCATTAAAAACTTTAATTTCAGCAATCAGAAATATTATACTGTTTGTACTGCTTCATTTTTTGTTGCTTAATCTGATATTAATATTGCTTTACCTTTTATTTATTCTTATTTTGTAATATATATATATATATATATATATACTGTATAATATATATATACCGCCATTTTGCTCTCTCTGAACTTTTAATTCTAAAATTGTGGAACATATTTTTAATCTTAGTTTCGTAATAAAGTAGACTTCCTCAAATACGCAAACCAGAAATCCGCAACTCTCTAAAATCCGCACATATTTTATGATGTAAACAATGAAATTTTCAGTTCGGATATTGGGACAAAATTTGATTTTTTTTAGTTTTGTACCAATTCCATATATTTTTTAATTTGTAATTTTCTCAATAATACTCTATTCATGTTTTTTTTTTTCTTGAAAGAAGAATAATTTTTTTTGGAAAAAATTCAAGATATTGCTGATATCACTGGTAATCACAATCTTCTTACCAAATATATTTATGCATTAATCAAGATTTTTTGGTTATTAATCCTGGGTAAACTTTAAAAAAAAAAATCCTTATTTTATGATTTTGATGTGAATTAGTAATCTACTTTTATGAGGCAAGTTTTGTTGAATAATTTTGGAAAAATACATTTAATCTTTATAATGAATATTTAATCATACACTATTGATTATTAACTTGACCTTTGCTATTAGTACTTTAATCATTTTAAAAATTATCTAAATTTTTATTATTTTATTTTTACTTATTTTAATATTTTATTATATTATAAGTATTCATTATAGTCCCGAATGCACTATTAATTGCACTCAAATCACTGTTCGAAAAATGTAAACAAAACAATGATCAGAAATCCGCAAAATTCTAATATCCGCACAACCTCTGGTCCCAGGCTGTGCGGATTTGAGGGAGTCTACTGTATATTAATCTTTTAACAGCTAAAGTCCTTTTTCTTTTTTTATTTAACTTATTAGTAATCTATTGCTTGTTTCTCAAAAAGGCGGGAAATTATTTCGTAATCTCTCCTTTTTAGAATATTCTAGGGATTTTAATTTTATTTTTTATTTAACATCACGTGATCTGTATTAATGCGCGGATGTTAAAAGGCTTGTCTATTTGCGAGACAAGACATAATCCTTACCCGAGTTCCACGCCTCCTATGCCAATCAGAGGTGATCATTTTTATTGCGTAGACTCAGATTAATCCTGGTTGGATTTTTAAAATAATTGACGCGGAGTGAGGAGGGGCTAGTTTGTCGTGCAAATGTGGCTTTCTCATTTAGGTTTTTAGGAGCTCAGAATGCATCTTTCCTTTCAACTGCCTGGACGCCCCATAATTCTTTCCCGATAAATTGTAAGATGGGACGACGTAACTTAGTCACGAAGTTGGTGAAGTGGAAGTTATTCGATGAGAGTCCCAAGGTGATTGCGGGAAAGAACTTAACTTATTTATGAGTTCTAATAAAATTAATTTAAAGACTGCTTGATTGAACTTTCTTATGGGGAAATACCTTAATAAATTCATCCACTGCTGGTCAAACTGCCGGAGCGACTGCTCAGCTCATTCCACTGTTGACTTTTAGCGAGTAAAAGAATGTTCGCCATCGTCGTATCATGACATATATATATTTAAATCATTCTGCACATATATATTAAATCTATTTATTTACTTATTTATTTAAACTCATTTATTACTTTGATTACTAAGGCGAAAAGGTTCATGCTTAATTTTTAATTTTAATAAAGCTCTTTATTGTTTATACATTCACATTAGTTGTTAGGAATTTGTATTGGCTTATAGTAATTATATGAATGTTTATATATATAACGCCTGGATAGGTAATAAAGTCAAGGGGTAATATCACACGTAATTATGAAGGAACCCGGGAGATGGCACTTACCGATTCTACACAGAAGGGTTTTGAGTCATCTGAATCACAAATAAAGGCTAAAAATTAAATTACTCCATTTGTAGACTTTATCGGTGGAAGAAATATGTAAAAGTCGACTGCCGATCTAAAATTTTCAATGTAAGTTCTGTGATATGAAGACTATGCATTTGTTAAAAAATACTTTTTTTTATTACATAAACAATGTCTAAAATGAAATAGTGTTATATGATATATGTATAAAATGTTGAATAAAATGTGTTTTTTCGTAAAAGTAATCATAAAGTAAATTTATATTTTTATACAATTTATAAAATTTACTGTAGCCAATTAGGTCGGACATTACGATTTCTACTAAAGTTCAAACCAATTCTGCCACAAAACAAGCTGTTACGATATTCGGCTAGGGTTCCCGAAAAGCTCTACTTTTGTATATGTATACAGTGTTGAAACTTTTCAAAATCAAATTACTAGGTTCTTGAAGAAGTTTTTATTATTATTTTTAATATTTTATGTTTATTATTGACTAATTTGTATTTTAAAAATGCTTTTCTTTAAAAACTAGTACTTAATAGTTCGTTAAGTGGTCTCGAAAATTGCATTTTCAGAAAGTTATTTTCTGTAAAATGAAAAAAAAATAATTTTAACAACATCAAAAAAAAAAAAAAAAAAAAAAAAAAAAAATCTATTCTTAAATTTGTATAGGGCTTTAACCATAGATGCCGATTCTTCCAATTTTTTAGCGCGGAAAAATCTAATAGAAATTTTCGCCTTATTTAATTGCCGGATTACGGCGGATTTGAAATGGTAAAATTTATTATAAAAATTTCCTGGGGCAAAAAAGCGGAAGATGTTGGCAACCTATGGCTTTAACTCTTTTCGGCATAGTGCTCCCACTTCTGGCACACGTATTTTTAATCCCAAACTTGCAAACGGCACCAATATTATTTCAATAAAATTTTGCTTTTACGAATGAAAGTTTAAATTAAGTCGTTCTTAATTCATAAAAAAGTCGTTTGTAAATTCCGGTGTCAATCAATAATTTCTTTTTTTTACGAATAGAATTTGTCTTTGCCGGAAAAGGGTTAAAATGCATCAGGTCTCAATGGTAAGTGCAAGCAGCACCAAACGTGGTTCCCTTGTCAGTAATATGAAAACTATTCCATTTACAAGATTAAGATCTTGAAGATGCTTTCGATACAACTCCATAATTAAATGCTTTCAATAATTACATCTGATTATATTTGTGATGCGGATTTACACATTTTTCATATTAAAATTCCATAACAAATTACACACACCGAATATTATTCCCGCCATTCTTTCATACCTTTGATTCTATAAAAATATATATAATTATCCATATAATTATACTAGGTGTGCAGGAAAACAAAATAGGAAATCTGCCTACAGGTGGTTTTTTTTCCAAGATATGACTTGGCAAACCAGTTATATTTTGATGTGCTAATCGAATTCTAACTCATACTGGAATTTCAGCGTTGAACTCGATGAGATGATGGTTTTTGTAGCCACAACCCGATCTAAAATGTTACTAGCAATTTATTGATGAATATCCACTCAGATGTACAAAATATAACGATGAAAAATGACAATCAACATTAAAAAACAGTTTTTAGATTTCAAATAAATTAAAAAGCTAAATTCTGAAAAATACATAGGAACATTTCACTTGGTGATCTGCTTGAGAATATATAGATTTTGGAATTTGCATAAACCTATGTGTTTGTATTTTAGGAAACATAAATAACAATTAAATTTAGGGAATTGCATTTCCTGTTGGATTCTTCAAGGGGAGTTTGAGACACAAAAATCTTTTAATTTTCTAAAATAATTTTATTGCATTAAAAAATCTTTTTTTTCTGCATAAAACAACGTTTAAATCACGTTTCGATCTTAATTGGAATAGGAAATATTAATCTTTTCGTTTTAGTCCATTTTCAAAATGTAGCTTTGAATTTGAATCACTGGTTATCATGGAAACAACGACTTTTTGTGAATACGCGTTTTTCATCATTATGGGTTTTTCATCTTTTCTTCTATTTAAATTGTTATAAGTTAAGAACCTTTAAAGGTAAATGTTTCAAATTTGGAACATGTCTTTTTCAATTGTTTCACTTTAATTTTGAATTGGCAAATTTAAAAAAAAATTGCTTTTGAAAATTTTTACTTTAAAAAGAAAGGCTATATAACTTTTTTTTTAAATTTTTTAATCTAAATAAGTTTGATTCATATTTAAATTAATATTAAAAAAATGCTAAATCAAAATTAAAGCTTATATATTTCTGTTTATTTAAATAACAACAATAACAAAAAAAAAAAAAAAAAAAAAAAAAAAAAATCTGCAAGTAACATTTCGAGTCATAACGATTTTAAACTACCCCATTTTTTAAATTAAAATTTCTCAAAAAAATTATGAGAAGTTTTATTATGCCATTTTGTTTACAAATGATATGATTAATTATCACAGAAAAATTTTAAAATTTTGATTCAGTAAATAGAAATTACTTTAAAATGTGTCCCGGACCCCCTTAAAACACCATTCAACTTTATATTGCATCACAATAATATTATTTATATCAATACCATTTGCAAACAATGCCTTTGAGAATTTCGGACAGAAACAGCATCAAATATGTTTTTAAGATTTTTATTTGTATTACTACGAAGGGAAATTATTAAGTAATAGCAGTTATTATGCTTACTATCGTTATACAGATGATACGGTTGTTTTTTATTTCAATGACTCTCATGTTGCATCGTTTGGCTACTCAATAATATCCCGAATAGCTTGCATTGGGTCAGGGTGATAGGATCGATGGTGTAATGGACTTTCATGACTTGAAAATAAAGCTTAATAATAAAGATAAATTGATGTTTGACATTTTTGATGGAGGAACCTAATTTTCTTTTCGGGGTAAATGTTTTTGTGCACTGTAATTCTTGCTTTCATGGATATGTCTGTCTTTATATGTTTTACATAATTATATGATCAAATTGAGATATTTGTACTTAGATGGCAAAGTAAATAGGGGAATTAAACTTGTTCGTGATCAATCTGAACAGTGTGATTGTCCTGCCTGCATGGTAAACTTAATATTTAATGTATTTAATTAATTTGGTGTTTATATTAAAAAATATATAAACATTAATGGATATTGGATTTGTGCTTTATATGGCTTAATATATATGTTAAAAACAATGCGGTCAAAAATTTCCGGCCAGCACAAAAATTTTGATTAATTTGTAAGTATACCCATATGAAATCGAAAATATGGAATGTCGAGGTGATACTTATACATTTCATTTACATGATAGTTAGGAACTTTTTTATGGAATAACAAACAAATATCAACAACTTTAACTGACAAAATTACACAATTGCAAAGAAAAAAAAGCATATTCTCAAAAGTTTCAGGCCATCTTGTCAAGCTTGGAAAAAATAGTGTTATAATGGAAAAAAAATGACCAACAACATTTAACATTAGCCTATTGTTCTCAGTGGTGACAATCCAAATCTAATGACATAAATATCCCCCAAAAAATCTTCATACATTAATATTTCACCCCCTTCCCCCCGACTAAACAGAACATCAATTGAAAAATATTTAACCCCTTAATTGGTTATTTCTTTTTAGTTCAATAAATTGAAAATGACGGACTCACACCACTATTATTTAAATAAAATATTTCTAACATTTATTCTAAATCTTCCTGCCTTTAAACCGTATGGAATTATTTTTTAAAAAATATATTGGTGTCAAAAAGCTTTAAATGGTGAATTAAGCAAATTCGTCTTGCCCGAACGGCGTACAGGCAAACCAGTTAATGTGTTAATAATAATATTCTTGCGAGCTATCGCATAAACGTGAAGTTTTAACAGCGTACTAATAATGAAAATATATATTATATATATTAGCAATCTGATTGTTTCCACATTTACAAGTCCTGACTGACAAGCCCGTGTTAATACTACCTGTGTTCACTAAGTTCCTGTTTTCACTGCAATACAAGCATTACTTCCGTTAATACAATTCTAAAGATGTAATGCAGTATTAATAAGACTGAAATAATGATTAATACTCTTAATGGTTACATTAATCTACGTAATATATTTTTTTTATGTTAGAAAAAATATTTTTTTAGCATTTAAGATAAAATAATGAGAAAATAACATTACAATTTTGCCCATTTGCTGATTAGCCGGAAGATATGACAATTTAAATTCGTCTCAACATCAGTGCTTATACCTTGTTTTCTGCGGGACATGAGAATCACTCTTGCAAGTTGGTACTTGTTTCTCGAGATCAGTATGATAGTTCAATATATTACACTTAATGGTGCATTTTTAAATAATTCAACAACTAATAAATACAATATAAACTTAAAGATTTTTTTTAATCAAAAATTTTAATCTACACATATTATAAAAAAATATAAAATGTTTCTCTTCTAAGTTCTGTATGTTTCTCTTCTAATGTTATGTCTGTATGTTTCTCTTCTAATAGTTGATTTCTGAAACGTTAGTCTTTGATAAACAGTTTCAATTTCAAAAATATTTTAAATTAGTCGAGGGATGATGTTAGACGCCGCGCCGCTTGGGTCAAAAAATGAATTTTTTAAAAAGTTACCAAAATTAACTTTTTATATGTCCCTTACATATAGTGAAAGAGACCTCATTCTCTGATATTCGTGGAAAAATCCTTTTAGGGGTTGTCCATAAAGGATGTCGCACATTTTTCAATATTTTTGACCCTCCCCCTCCCCCTTTGTCACAAAGTGTCCCCATACCCCTCCCTCCTCCTTGTCACACGTCACGCTATATTACATAAACCTACACTTGCAGTTCAGAAAAAAGTATTACGTTATAGATCTTATTTCAAATTATATTTTTTAACTTTAACTATGCGTTTTAATGATATTTGTGAACATAACAATAAATATGATTTGTATACTCATTTTGTATGAAATAAGATTAAGATATACAAATAAAAACATAAATAATATACAATTGCAATAAAACATTAACATGAAAGAGCGATTGAAATCATTAGTATTTTGGAATTTGAAATGGAATTTAGTATATTTGGCTTTAAAACGTATCTTTATTTTATAAAGACAAAGTACTTTAATTTCAAAATAACTTAAAAATTTTATCTGCAGATTTTTAATGCTTTTATTTTAATGGAAATGTGTGATGTCACAATTTTTCTTACACGATCCCACCCCTTGTCACAAACTATCACAACTTCACCCCCCCCCCCCCATCCCCTTCAAGTGTGACATCATTTATTGATTGCCCCTTAGCAAAGTCAAAAATTACCGAGTTTCAAATTTGAAAAAAAAAAAAAAGCACTTAACACAGTGCCTTAAATAATGTACGATTTCGATCTAACTACACATCATCTCGGGCTCCATTTTTAAAGGCGAAAAATTTCCAAATTTTAACAGTGAGTTTTGGCCGTACAAAAGTGTTTATTTTTTTCATTTGATATGTCAGCTTATTATATTAGCTTTAGGATAGTTTTGCCAAATATAACTTATAATACCCATAGAATGTATAAAAAGTAAATTTTTATAACTTACTCATCAGAATTGCATTTGTTGATCCAAATTGTGTCCAACATAATTCTGTAGCTAATTTTAAATACTTTTGAAACTGGAACTTTATGTCTAAGACTAACGATTAAACAATTATTCTTTGATCTATGTTTGGAAGGAACACACTGAACATTAACAAATAACATTAAAAAGGTTACACATGTTTGTTACGTCATCAAGTGATTTTTAATTCGACGCTTTATTTGTTTTTTTATTAATCTTTTACTAATTTGTTTTTTTTTCATTATTTAAAATGAAAATTATGTCAATTTGTATAATTTTGGGAGTAGTTTGGCGATTTATATAAATTGTCGAAGAGGGTCGACGGGATAATCAAGTAGTATCGGTAATTCAATAATAGAGCATTACTATGCAATAAAATATTTAAGTGTATGTTTAAATTTTATTTTGGAATTGCAATGCATGTTATAAGTACACTGTTAAAAATTTTGTGCGACTTTGAACCGAAATTTGGTGCTTAGTAGCTGCCACCATAAGATGGGTGAAATCTTCTTCCAAGATTTGGAACTTCGGTTGAACCATAGTACCATTTTTTCAAATAATATGGTGTAAACTCGTTCCAAGATTTGAAGCTTCGATTGAACCATCCTATGGTTGCAGCTGGTAATAGCTGCGAGCACCAAATCTTGGTTCAAAGTAGCACGAAATTTTTAACAGTGTAGTTTACACATGTTTTATTTTCATTTTTTATAGTATGCATACCCATGACGGGTAAGTATTACGGTGGCCCAATGACTACTTTATTATACGAAATTGCAAGTAAATTTCTGTATACAGAGATATTTTCTTTTTTTTCTGATAACTTATATTTAGAAAACTCTTTCCTAGTCTAAGAAAGACATAAAAAATTCACAATTTGTTATGACAAAAATATGCCAAGTTATGGTAATTTGAATTTTATTAATTTTGTGGGTTTTCTGGCACTAACCCCTTCGCGACGGGAGCCTTTTACGAAATTTTTAATGTTTTGTCAACGGTTTTTAAAAACAAAAATTTGTGTTGTTATTAAATCGAGAATATTCTCCAATTAAATAAGACAAATTTTATAGTAAAATCGGTACTACTAGGTTATCCCGTCGACCAAAAATTTATCGCCAAACTATAAGATTAAATGCCAATAATGGATGATCGTGAATGTCACATTCAATGACATTCAATGCGATTCACGTGTTTAAAATGTCATTAAGTGATTTTTTTTCGACTTTTTATTAATATTTTTATTAATATTCTACTAATTATTTGTTTTTTCGTTATTTAAAATAAAAATTATGTGAATATGTTTAATTTGGCTAAATTGGTCGATGGGATAGCAGAGTAGTACCGTAAAATCTTACTGGTGGGGGATAAACAAAGATTCTTAAGCTTTTTTGCGGCACGTATACGAGTCGCTCATTCACAAGGGGTTAAAAACTTTAAAAAATCTCCAATTTTCATTTTATATTTAATAACATTTTAAATAAAAGATTATTTATCGAGACATAAGTTATTGATTCTAATGCTTTTGAGTAATATTTAAATGTAGACTTTGGAGAATTGAAAGATTTTTCTCTTGAAAAGTAAATATTAGATTTATTTAAGAAGAATAAATTTTTACCTTTGCATCAAAATTATAAAGCTATTTTCTTGCTAAATTTATCTATAAAACATTAGGGATTAATATTTTTGTCTGAAAACAAATTCAAAGCTTTTAGAAAACGATAAAGTTATCTGAAAGGCAAAGGTTCGAAAAATATTCACAACAAACAAGAAATTTAGAAATTTTGCACGAAAACAGCCAATTCAATGTATTTAAAAAAGAAATTAGTTGTAAAAGTATCAAAAAATTATGGATGAAACACACTGATAAAAATACCTTTTTTTATAATAAAAGTTATATAAAATTGCAATAGGATTTATTTCATTTTTTGCTAATTTTCAAAGCATATCTTTCTATGTAAGTCCCAAGATCATAGAAAAGGAAGAGACTATCCATCCCTACTATATATGAGCTGATGCATCATCCCTTGCGTTCAATACCCTCCAGGTAGACTTGTTTGCCGCGTGTATCACCATCTTTTTTTTTTTTTTTTTTTTTTTTTTTTGCTAAATTTATCGAAAAGTACGATATTGAGAATACGTTTTAACCCTTTGCGGCGCAGAGCAAATTCATTGCTTAAGTGTTGACATTAATGACTGACACCGGAATTTAAATGCAACTTTATTTGCAAATAAGAAAAAGCTATTATATTTCTCATATTCAATAAACCGAAATTTCTTTTACCAAAATTTTGGAGCCGATGTGGTGTTTGAGAATTAAAATCAAGTGGTTTCACAGATATACCACCGGGGGGGGGGGGGGTAAATGAAAAAAGCGTAAAAGTCAGTATTTTTCATTTTAATTTTCAATATGATATTTATTAATATTCAAATTTAAAATTTTAAATAAAAATTTTAAAATGTATAGTATTTTATTTTACAATAATGCAATATAAATAGTTGAGAAGATGAAAGAAGTATTTTTTTTAGATCCCCCCCCCCCCCCCCCCTGTGAATAGGTTTATTAAAAGCAGATCCATGGAGAGACTAGTTCAATATGATTAAAACACTGTACGCGAACTTGTCCAGCAATTATGAAAGTGACTGACAAGGCAGCCTTATATATGAACATATACTATATATCAAAATTCGCCCCAAACACCCCCTTTTCAAATAAAACAATATGTTAAACCACACGAGGTGTCTAAAAGACTATTATTTTCTTCTTTAACACCTTCGGGATGAGCATCTTTTTCAAAATTTTTAATCTTTTTTACACCGGATTTTTAAAACAGAAAAATTTACCTAATTGAATCGGGAAAATGCTCAAATTCAGGAAGGCAAAATTTACAATAAAATTTTACTGGTGAGAATAATTAAGAATTCTGAGTACTTTATGCGGCACCTATGACAGTCGCTCGCCCCCCAAAACTTAATGTTTGAATATTTATTACTTAAAAACAATATTATACATAAAGAAGCACTATAACCAGACATACCAACCTCCGGCTTTTTAAAAATCAAACAATTATACTTTTAACCAGAAATTTATTCAGTCAACAAAATCAAGTGAATTTCAAATGACCCTCTAAGTTAATACTAGACTCTTCTAATTAAATAAATTTTCTGGTTCAAAGTACGTTTTCATGAATTAACAAAAGCCGGAGGTTGGCAACACTGACTATTACCCTTTGAGCTGTGGTGGGTAAATTTCTTCAAAATTCCAAATGTCACACTGGCACCAGTATTTTGCAAAGAAAAAAAAACCTGGTAAATGATATGCACGAAAAAAAAAAAGAGGCATTAAACCTTTTTCAAAAAATTTGGTAGAATTTTCTGGTGCCGTTGTGAAATTTCGGAATTAAAATTATGTGGTAGAAAATTCTACTGTCAGAGCTCAAAGGATTTTAAACATTGAATACAGGGTGATTCATAAAAGATGGGCAGAACTTTAAGGGGTTATAGTACACTTAAAGACAAATAATATTAAATAGGAGACTAAGGGTCCCAGACGTATTCCCAAGGAGATAGGGGGCATTAAAGTTTAGGGTCCGAAATTTCAAATGATTATAAAAAATGGAAAAATTGGTCGATTCGTTTGCGGTTTTTGCAAAAATTTTTCTTTATGCCAGTATTTTCTTGAAATAAAATTTTAAAGTTCAATTTCAAAAAATGCCGATAGGGGGCGCTTTAGACTTTGGAGTAACAAACAACTATTTTTTAACGTTATTTTTTGTATTTCTTTAAATGATTTCGAAAGCTTAGACTTAAACTTAAATTTTGATCTAAAAATCTGAGTCCTAACGAGTAGTTAAGTAGCGTAAACTGAAATTTGAAATTTGAAACCCTTCTCCCCCCAGAACAAAAATCAGTTATTCCCGATCTTTGTGTCGTAGATTAGGCTCTAACTACTGCCGCGTTTTGCTAAAATTATTCTTTATGTCAGTATTTTCTTGAAAATAAATTTTAAAGAAAATTTTCAAAAAATTCCGATAGAGGGCGCTTTAGACTTTGGAGTAACGAACAACTATTTTATACCGTTATTTTTTGTGTCTCATTAAATGCTTTCTAAAGCTTAGACTTAAACTTAAATTTTCAGCTCAAAATCTGAATCGCTGAGCGTGGTTCAGTAGCGAGGGGAGGGGGTTCAAATTTCAACTTCTGAACATAGTTCAGTTTGCACTACTTAACCATGCCCAACGATTCTGTGCTGTGATACGAGGCAAAAATACAACTTTCGTCAAGGACTGCATAGTCGGAATTCACTCATAAAGGCACTGGCACAGTTGGAAACGTCGCTCATGCAAACGTTAAAGCTCCATTCCTGACGCTAGTCACCGGGTGAAGAAGGAGACAGAAAGTATGCAAATGTCAAATGGGGAAGAAGAAGAACACGTATGCAAAATTTCGACACGATTCAGGCATAAAAACCACTGAACGGTGAGTCAAGTGTAAGTCGCTGTAGTAATGAATCGGAAGATGGTGCCCTTCACGAATAAGGAAAAGGCTGAGATGCATTTAATTTACGGAGCGGCAGATGGAAATGGTGCAGAGGCACAACGAATGTACGGAGAGCGATTTCCCAACAGGCGGTTGCCTAACCGCAAAACTTTCGAGCGCTTGCACAGACAGTTGTGTGAGACGGGATCATTTCTCGCTTCCCCGTCGAATGCAGGTCGTGCAAAAAAGGACGAATCAGTAGTTGTTGCAGAAGCCATTCTGGATGTAGTAGCGGCGCAGCCAAGTACAAGTACACGAACAGTGGCTAGGCAGGTGGATACCTCACAGTCCATGACTTGGAGGGTACTGAAGGATGAACATTTGCTCCCGTTTCATGTGCAACGAGTCCAGAAACTGTCTCCAGGGGATTATCCAAATCGTATTGAATTCGCCCGCTGGTTTCTGCAGCAGAACGCGCTAAATCCACATTTTGGACGAACTGTGCTTTTCACCGATGAATGTACCTTCACACGTGAAGGTACATTTAACACACACAATGCACATGTATGGGCGGATGTCAATCCACATGCTACGTATCCACATGCTCATCAGAGACGCTTTTCCATCAATGTTTGGGCAGGAATACTCGGAGACCACCTAATCGGACCGTACCTTCTTCCTGAACGCCTCAACGGTAAAACATACCTCACATTTCTGCAACATGTGCTGCCAGACCTGTTAAACGTTGTTCCTCCACGCATCCGGCGGGTCATGTGGTTCCAGCACGATGGAGCGCCAGCCCATTACGTACGAGACGTCCGCAACTATCTGGACATAACATTTCCGAACAGATGGATTGGTCGAGGTGGTCCTGTTGCTTGGCCTGCTCGCTCGCCAGATGTTTCACCCCTCGATTTCTTTTTTTGGGGACAATTGAAGGCACTTATGTATGAGACACCCATTGAATCCCCCGAGGAACTGGTCGCCAGACTTTCCGCCGCTGTAGGGGAAGTGCTCGAAAAGCCTGATGTTTTCGCGAATGTTCGCCGTTCCATTCTTCGCCGTTGTTCTGCGTGCATAACCTCTGGTGGTCACAATTTTGAACATTTATTGTAATTACATGTTAATAAATATGCTTTGGTAACATAATCCTAATTTGTGTCTTTTTACCTCGTATCACAGTACACAATGTGTGGACATGGTAAACTGAACTGTGCTCAGGAGTAGAAATTTCAAACCCCTCTCCCCAGAAACTTAACCACGTCTAACGATTCAGATTTTGGGCTGAAAATTTAAATCTAAGCTTTAGAAAGCATTTAATGAGACACAAAAAATAACGGTATAAAATAGTTGTTCGTTACTCCAAAGTCTAAAGCGCCCTCTATCGGAATTTTTTGAAAATTTTCTTTAAAATTTATTTTCAAGAAAATACTGACATAAAGAATAATTTTAGCAAAACGCGGCAGTAGTTAGAGCCTAATCTAAGACACAAAGATCGGGAATAACTGATTTTTGTTCTGGGGGGGGGAAGGGTTTCAAATTTCAAATTTCAGTTTACGCTACTTAACTACTCGTTAGGACTCAGATTTTTAGATCAAAATTTAAGTTTAAGTCTAAGCTTTCGAAATCATTTAAAGAAATACAAAAAATAACGTTAAAAAATAGTTGTTTGTTACTCCAAAGTCTAAAGCGCCCCCTATCGGCATTTTTTGAAATTGAACTTTAAAATTTTATTTCAAGAAAATACTGGCATAAAGAAAATTTTTTGCAAAAACCGCAAACGAATCGACCAATTTTTCCATTTTTTATAATCATTTGAAATTTCGGACCCTAAACTTTAATGCCCCCTATCTCCTTGGGAATACGTCTGGGACCCTTAGTCTCCTATTTAATATTATTTGTCTTTAAGTGTACTATAACCCCTTAAAGTTCTGCCCATCTTTTATGAATCACCCTGTATATTTTTAAAGTATAGATTTGGATCTCAATGTCGACTTCGCAGACTTCATTTTATCTTGAACTCATTTTATTACTTTCTTCTATCTGTACAAAAAGAATATGAGAAATTTTGACTCCCAGTTTTTGATAGATTTATACATTTTAGAAGGTCCAGAATATGATTTGATTGTTTTTAGAAAATGTCTGTCCAAGTGTTTGTCTGTGTGTCTCTATGCGACGCAAATTTTGTGGAATCTATATCAAGAACTAATGTACAGAATTTAACTAAAAAATTTATTTGAAAATTGCTTTTTGATCACTTCTCATGGTTTATGAATTGCTATACCGCTGCCTCGTCCTTTATTGTATATGTAGATAATTTTATATAAAAAAGAAAAAAATAAATAACGGCAAAAAGTGTTTCGAAATCGATTTACCAGAACACTTCACAATGTTTAAGCTGACGTTAATGACAATTAGTTTTTCATCGACACTTTATCGATTACGGTATTGGATGTGTCAATCTTTTTATCTAATGAAAAGGGATATCCTTTCCGTATCCGATATCCGCCATACACATGTTATGGAAATATTATATTAAACCGAGGAGTGTTTCCATGACCTTCGTAATTCAATATCACTGCTCTAATTTTTGGAAGAAGTGTTCGAAATCAGTATGACACTTAAGAGGTCAGGGACATAAAGGGTGGTTCTCTCTCATTTATAAGCAGTTTGTAACAAAAGTTTGTTTAAATGTCTGTTTATATACACATCAAGTCTTACAAAAGTTTTCATATTTGATACTATACTATTTCAAAACAATTATCTTTATGATACATATCTATTGCAAATGTAAAAGCAAATGTAACTACAAATGTAAAATGTATCTTACTACAAAAATCACGAGGCATTTAAAATCTGGGTTCACTTTCAAAATTCGTCTTATATATTACGGCAGCGGTTACTAACCTATTAGTAACGGTGGGTGTTTTTGTTTGTCGTGGAACAATCGAGATTTGTCACAAATGTATATCTATATAATATATATAATGTACCGGGTGTCCCAAAAATGACTGATGGATTTTAAAATTCAATAACTTTCAAACGGTGACAGCTATTTAAAAATTTTTTACAGCAAGGTATGTAGAATGTCAGGAGTTTTTTTACCGTAATTTTTATTTTAGTTCTCATATCAAACAATAGGTGGCGCTGACGGCGATTGAAGGCCAGGTCGACGCTTCACTCAGCACTGATCACCTGGCCCTCAATCGCCGTCAGCGCCACCTATTGTTTGATATGCGAACTAAAATAAAAAAATTACGGTAAAAAAACCTCATGACATTATACATAACCCTCCTGCAAAAATTTTTTAAATAGCTGTCACCGTTTGCAAGTTATTGAATTTTAAAATCCATCAGTCATTTTTTGGGACACCCGGTATATATATATATATATATATATATATATATATATATATATATATATATATATATATATATATATATAAGCATTTTTCTTTATCTGTTTAAAGAATATAACAGTTTTAACAGTAAATAATAGTTCTAAGGAAAATCCTTAATTTCCTCGTAGATGAATATATAAGCAGAATAACCAGAAATATCGAAATCAATTTTGAATTGTCTGATAGAGTTCAAAACGACATATACTTCAATGAACTTGCTTTTACTACTTTGTTGTTTGTGAAAAGAAAATACACTGTTGAAATTTTTCTCTAGTTTGAACCAAATTTTGATGCTCAGTAGCTGCCACCATAAAATGGTGAAATCTCGTACCAGCACTTGGACATTCCTATTTCAACCTCTTTCCATTTATTGGAATTATGCTTCAGCAGGCGCTCCAAATATTCTTTCCATTTATTGGAATTATGCTTCAGCAGGCGCTCCAAATATTGGTTCAAGATTTCACCATCTTACAGTGGTAGATATTGAGCACCAAAATTTGGTTCAAACTGGGGCAAGATTTTTAATAATGTACAGAAACAAATTGCGTGTGTAGATAATAACATAAAGTTAAAATATACCAGTTTTAACTTTGATTGTATATTCTCTCATCGGGAAACATCAGTGCCAGAAATTTCACTGATTACAATGTTACCTTGTGATGATAATTAAATATATTTTTATTTATATTAATAGTTTGCGGGTTGTTTTAATTATTATTCCATTTAAAAACATTGAGATTACCAATTCTTTTTATTTTGAAAATGTATCTTTCGCATAAAAATTTACTTTTTTCATAGGATAGGATAAAAGAAAGCTTATACAGGTTAATATACAATAATTTTCATGCTTACACATCCTTATATTAGGAGAGTAGTGATTTTTTTTCTTTTACTTAAAGGTGTATCCAGCACCTATAAAAGTTTGAAAACGTTGCGCTATTTTGACAATAAAAAATATCTTCGTAATGTCTTCAAATTCATATTGCTGAAAAAATATATATATGTTACAAATGTAAAAAAAATTTTCGCCAAAATTAACCTTTATACTATATTAATTTCCTTTTAACAATATTCCGTACTTAGTTCAACTTATTAAATTAAAATCTTATTTTTAGATCTATTAATCTTCATGGAAACGATATGAATTCTTAATTCGCCTTAAAAAATATTTATTCCAATATGCGTAAATTTAAAAAGATGGCTGTAAATTAAAAATATTCTTAAATAAACTTTATTTCTTAATATTCCAAATAAAACTCATTTTCCCCCCGTTTTTATCAACCCTTTTTAAGAAAGTCTTATTAAATTTATTCCAAAACCATACTTTTCAAAAAATATCATTATTTTTATTTATTTATTTATTTGTTTTTCCCCCCTTCAACGTTTGATATTTGTGCGTATCAATAAATTCTTTTCTTCTCTTTTTTTGTTTCAAAATACCGTCTGCAGGATATCGAATTCAGTGTTCGATTATAAATTAGCTAAATAATAATTTTTTTAATTAAAAATTATCGTCTGAATGAAATTAATCTCGACAATGGACATGAATTCTGTTTACATGTGAAAATCATGGTTAGAGATTAGAGAAAGTTCTAGAAGCTTTTTATTATTAACTTGAGTGAAGAGGCCACTTTTATTCGGATGGAATCTTTTATTCGATGTTTTCGGGTTTGAACGATTTAAAAGCTAGACGAATGGTTTTTATGGAATATTGCTTCGGAAGGAAAGAGCATTTTCCCTCTGCATATGATTGCATTTAAATAAATCTTTTGGAGCAGAAATTGTGGAATTTAATGAAGTTTCTACGTTTATTATTTTTATCTCGCCTCGACTCCTGTGACATAACATGGGGAAACCTACAAATAATATCAATGGCTCCTACCTTAAAATGTCACATATATATACAGAAGGACCTCGATTGACCGAACTTCGATTAATCGAGGTTTCTGTTAAACAAACTGATAGCGAAGCCTGATTTTGTTTCCAATGGCCATGTAGCCTTATTAATCACCTGGTGAAATGTGTTATCGGACAATTACATCACCAAACCACTTGATTGGTGACAGCGTGGAGAATTTCTTTTTTAAATTTGTTGAACTGTTAATCATAACTTTATATATTTATTTTTATCCTTTAAAAAAATTGATGTTTTTTAATCAAAAATTTTTTTAATTTGTGAACATAGCGAGTCTTTATATACAATTTCTGTTAATCGAGATTTTCTATATCCGAGGTACTAGCGGTCCCAATTACCTCTGATAATGCACTGTATATATATTTTCGGACAGTATCAATCATAAATTTGGTACTCCATCAAATTGATAAGTTTCGTTAATGTAGAGTTAAAAGCAAAATGGGCAAAGATTTTGTTTTAATACAACAAAAACAGTTGCAAAGTCAAATGTAAAATAACTGACAGTCAGGTAACCTTTTTCGCGGAACACACCCCACTAAAAAAATCTGTTGGGAATTGGCCCAGTTTAAAAAAATTCTGCAGATATTTATAAGGATATCATTAAAAAAAAATTGCAGATAATCTTGATGTAAAATTACATCTACAAAATTTCTTCAGATTTCTGTAGAATTTCTGAAAAAAATATATTTCTTCAAATAATCTTAAGATTGCTTTTAGTGGGGCACTGAAGTCACTTCTATATGTTTTAAAAAATTGTTTTAGAAATTGCTATATTAAAAATTGTTGGAAGAAAATGAAATAAAAAGTGCAATACTTGTAAAATTTCGGATACGAAATAATTCGCGTGTTACTTTCTTACTTTTTAATATCTTTCGATTAATCACTTTGCAGTTTAGCTTCTGCCAAAGCTATGAATAAAAAAATAATGAAAATGCTTCAATAGTTCTCGAGGAAAAAAACAGATATTTGTATGCTTGCTAAAACTTTACTTGCAATCCGGGTACAATATTTTCCCTTTGCTTGTAATCTTTGACTTTTTTCAAAGGGGGGGGGGGTTGCTAAATAAAAAGCTCTTCGCATCCCAGTTTACTCGAAAATTCTTCGTAAAGTTAATTTTTTTTTCTTTTTTTTTTTACAGTGTGTAACCCTTCTCCCTACGTATCATAGTGGAAAAGAAACAAATAACAATAACAAAATAAAATAATTTTACTTAGAGAAAATGTTAATTTAACATTTAAAATAATTTTACTCGATAATGCACTGATGTAAATAACTTCTAAAAGTCTATTTCTTTTTATTATTATTATTACGTAAGTAATTATTAAGGATGGCTGCAAGAGTGTATTGAGTATGATTGCAATGATAAACATGCTTTCTTTGTTACTTGTATGTGTAAGTATGAGTGCAATGATAAACATGATTATTTTCTTTATTATGTTTAAATAGGATTTTTTGTATTATGTTTAAGTATTGCATGTCATACTTTCTGTTTTCTGTTATAAAAATTTCAAGCGGTGATTTTTGCTTTCATTAACTTTTTTAATTGTAAAAGTCAAAGTTAAAGCTTCCAACTTTTAAAAGGTTTAGAAAATAAACCTTATTGAGAATTTTAAAAAAGTGTTTACATTTCTTTTAAAGTTTCTTTTTTTATATAAAAGTTTGCAGCTAAAGTTCCTTTTAATCCTTTTTTTAAAAAGATAAGAAAAAAAATCCCATTAAATAAAATTAAGCAAACAATAGATTGTAAAATAAAACAATCAATGCTTTTTCCTCATCTTAAAATCCCATTTCGTCTTATTTGATGTTATTTTTAAGATAATCGCATTACAGAACTTTTGTCTTAATTTATTTAGTGAAAGTGAATAATTGTTTTTACTGTTTGAATAACCACAATTTGTAATTGAAAATTATAATGAAAAAAAATGATAAACAATTACAATATATATTGTTAAATAACATTTAAATGAATATTTTTAATGCAATGATATGCATATGTCTATGTTACTATACATTATAAAGGATTGTTAAATATGTTAATATATATATATATATATATTTAAATCTCAGTTTTAAATCCTTTTTTTAAGAAAAAGACCTTTTATGTACCATAATAAAATATATGATTTTTTTTTTTCACCATCGTACAAAATTGGTTTGCAATTAACTATTAAAAGTCATATCCGGGTCCTATTTTCACGTATACATTTGAATTTTTCAAAAACACGAGAACAAAAACTACGAACATTTGAGATCTCATTGTTATCTGGCCACATTTCGATAAGTAAACAAGCTGATAGAAAAATTTTCCGCTTGCTAAATTTGTTCAGGTATTTCCGGTTGATTTCATTTTTGACTAAAGCACGATATGCGGAGTTTGACCCCATTGATTTCATTGGAGATCTCTTTGTTTTCATTAGAATTCAATTCAGTTCTCATCTTACTCAGAAGTCCTGAAAAACACGCTAGAATTGTAATAAATTTATTTTTAACATTTTTTTAAAATGTAACAAGAAAAGAGAAGAAATATGGTGTCAGAAAGACAGTGCTAGTACAATGGTGCACTTACAATGGTGATACAGATCCTGTATATGATGTTTTAATGTAAGTAGGGATGTAGTGGAAGGTGCACGGGGGTATACGCAGTATACCTTCTGAAATTTTTAAAGAAACACCGCATGCCCTCTGTTTTTCAAGAAAACTATAGTATATACATTCTAGGATATACGTTCTGCCTTGAGCGTATACCCTCTGCTTGGAGCATATGCCCTCTGTTCTTTTTACGACTACACCACTGAATGTAAGACCTTTATAGATTAAAATAAATAATGCAAACACAAAAGAATGGAAATAAATAAGTTAGTCAGACCATTTACTTCTAATGAGATGAAATTTTAAAGCGTAACACAATTCCAAAAGCACATTAAGCAACTTTTGTAGTCCTGTGTACAATATATAAAATCTTAAATACGGTAAAATAAATTGATGTGACACCGGTAAAATGTATTAAAATTTAGTTGATCTTGAAAACGCATAAAATAACTTAAAACGTACTTTCAAACGTTATCACTCACGCAGAATAATTTATGTGTAATTTTTGCGTGACCCTGTAAAAGAATATTAAATGTTATGTGCCTCAGTTTTAATGCGAGAGGTACTATCTCGCATCTCAGTACAGTATATCATTTTATGAAGCGCACTTTAAACAATTACTGGCTATAGCTAGAAGTGCAATCGCATATTTTGTGTATCTCTGCTAAGGAATAATACACTTTGCATACGATTTTCTGTAGGAAACATCATCAAGTAAAGCCAACAATGTAAATGATTAAGAAGTATTTACAGTGAGTGCAACCTTTGTTAAACTTCCGTCGAAAGTGAAAAAACATAATGTTAAATTTAATTATACAATGGATGAAATAATAACAACAACAAAATAATACGAAGAAATTGGAGATTCTGGTGAAGCTCTAAGCATTCTAGATTTGGGGAACATCGAGGTTAAATATAACACTAAGTGGGAGAATGACTATCTAATCATAATTAGTTAATTATCTTTTCGTTGATATCATATGAACATTGGATAACAATTTCGCAATATTTGAAAAGTACACTGCTAAAACTTTTGTGATGGGTAGAGCCAACTTTCGAAGTTACAGTAGTTGAAACGATAATATGGTGAAATGTAATTCCAACATTTTTAGCTGCTGTTGAATCACAGGTAATCACCACTTCGTCGACATCATATCAACGTTGCATTAGTAATGTTTGAAGTATTCTGTTAAAATTTTTGTGATGAGTAGAGCCAACTTTTGAAATTGCAGTAACTGCAACCATAAAATGTTGAAATGTAATTCCAATACTTTGAGTTGCTGTTGAACCACAGATAATCATCACTTCGTTGACATCATATCAACATTACTTAACAATTTCGTAATGTTTGAAGTATACTATTAAAATTTGTATGATGAGAAGAACCAACTTTTGGAGTTGCAATAGTTGCAGTCACAGGTTGATGAAATTTAATTCCAATATTTTGAGCTTCTGTTGAACAACATATAATAATAACTTCGTTGACATCATATCAACATTTCATAACTATTTCGTAATGCTTGAAGTAAACTTTTAAAATTTGTGTGATGAAAGGAGCCAACTTTTGAATTTGCAGTAGCTGCAACCATAAGATGGGGAAATATAACTCCAACAATTTTTAGCTTCTGTTGAACTACAGATAATCATCACTTCGTTGACATGCTATCAATGTTTCATAACAATTTCGTAATGTCTGAAGTACACTGCTAAAACTCTTGTGATGGGTAGAACCAACTTTTGAAGTTGCAGTAGATGCAACTATAAGAAGGTGAAATATAATTCCAACATTTTGAGCTGTATTTGAATAGTAGATAATAATCACTTCGTCGACATCATATCAACATTGCATTCGTAATGTTTGAAGTATTCTGTTAAAATTTTTGTGATGAGTAGAGCCAACTTTTGAAAATTGCAGTAGCTGCAACCACAAAATCGTGAAATGTAATTCCAATACTTTGAACTGCTGTTGAACCACAGATAATCATTACTGACACCACTGACAATTTCGTAATGTTTGATTTAAATTGTTAAAATTTGTGTGATGAGAAGAGCCAACTTTTGGTACTGCAATAACTGCTACCATAAGATGATTAAATTTTATTTTAAAATTTAGAGCTGCGGTTGAACCACAGCTCCAAATGTTGGAACAAGATTTCACTGTCATAAAGTTTGCAGCCTTTACAGCACAAAACGTTGGTTCGACCCGATACAATTTTCTTTAACAACGTAGAGTAGTATTATTTAAATTGTACTACAAAAAAAAAAAAAAAAAAAAGTTACATGGCCGTAATTTATCTAAATATTTTTGAGTGTCTCTCTGAAGCAATTATCTAATGTCCTTCTGTAGGGAACATTCTATAGTAAACCTCAATAACATATATCGATTTCTTGTCAATCCATATGTAGTTACGACTTTTAGAATGAGGACAGAAGACAGGCAAACAGATTAGCAATCTATAAATATTTTTAAAAAATGTTGATAGAAAGAAACCATACAAAACTTTTAATTTTTTCTATCTTCAAAATTATTGGAAGAAATGAGCTATGCATTTACGGGTGTTTGGCGATGCTGTTTTTGTTTTAATGAAAAATAATAATATTTGTCATATTTCTAAATATGAATTCCTTAATAATTAGGATGAGCGAAGCGAATCCTCTACTAGTCCACTCAAATTACAATTTGTCGTACGCTTTACAAAAAAACTATTCAATATTTTAACTTCAAATTAAACACAAAAATAAATTATGATCTATAGATTTGCAGAATATAATTTTTTTACAGTAAAACGTTAAAAAAATTATTATTTTAATTAATTTATTTTACATGCATTTCCAATACGGACGCATTTTAGCAAATAAATAAAAAATGAAACGCGTATATTTTCAGAAAAAAAAAGTTTAAATCATGGAGTAAATAATTATAGATAGAATCATGATTAATTTATTAAATAAACCATGTTTTCATTATCCCGCAAAATCGTTTGCACAGATGACACTTAAACATTTTAAAAGAATTGTATTATGGATTTTTTTTTTTTTTTTTTTTTTGTAAACTGGCAACAAAATAATTGTAAACAAATAAAATTAATTCTTAAATTTGTTATATAGATGAAAAATTAAAAGATCTGCGTGAAGTTGTTGGTTCAAGCTCTTTATAAATATTTTTGCGAAGGTCGTATTGTGGCTAAATAATATCGACTCATTAATCAGAAGGATTTTATAGAAAAATAAGACTTTAATAAGTTCGCAAACACAACAATAATTATTCGTGAAAACGTCACTGCGAGAATGAGAGAGCGCTTCGTTAAAAGGTAATTCCATTAATTGAGTTGCCATTCGCAGAAAGTAAAAAGTTCTCCCACGCGAAGAGAATTACAGCAATTCTCATACGCTAACATGTATAAAAACGAAGAAATTAAAATAAAATGTTTTACAGTTAAAAATTCATAGTATCAACGAAAGCAGATTTCAAATGTTTTTTCCAGAAAATAGGATTTTGAAGAAGTAACTTTCTTCAAGCTTTCTTCAAATATATTATTCTAAAATAGCTATCAAAGATTATAGGATTTAAAAAACACCAGTGGCTACTTGAAATTGTAAAAACATCTTTAAAAGAGCTTTTAGTTGAAAATTTAAAAAAAAATTGTAAAAGTTTGCTTCGAAAATATCTTATTATGCCAGTTTTACATCATAAATAAAAAATTAAAATGCGCCAAAACATAAAATAACGTTTTTGTTTAATAAAGATGCAAAAATAATAATAAAAAAAATATTGTTACTTTCAAATATCTGTTTTATAAAATAATGCTTCGCTAATCCAAACAAAGCATGGCTTTTGCTAGTTTATTAAACTGAGTATTTATTCTTAAATTATGTTTGGGTTATTAATTTTTTTAATGCAAGTAAATTTTATTTATTTTAACAATTAATAAAATTCTTCTGAAAATCTTCGAACTTAATTCTTCTTCTCCTTAAAAAAAAAAAAAAAAAAAAAAAAAAATTCTTCTTCTCCTAAAAAAAAAAAAAAAAAAAAAAAAAAAAAAAAAAAATTCTTCTTCTCCTAAAAAAAAAAAAAAAAAAAAAAAAAAAAAAAAAGTGCTCCATTTATTTATTTATTTATTTTTTTTTTATTTAGAAGAATTGGTTTAACTTCGAAGATTTTAGGAATTATTTACGAAATTTTCGCACTGATTTGTAATAATAATAATAATAACAGAGTTGACGTTTGAGAAAGAAAAAATGAAATGAGATAATTTTTTTCAAATTATGGCAACCTTTCATGTACAAAGAGAAAAGAAAAATTACAGTATACGTATACATGTTCTAAAAAAAGTCATTATGTCAAGTTTAATGGATATCTTTATTGCGATTTTATTGTAAAAAAGATTAGCTTCAAAAAACGGATGTATCAATTTCTATGAATGGCACATTTCAAAAGAAATACTGATAATTTCCAGTGAAACAAAATGGAAATCTGTTTGTCATGAGCTGAATGATGAATATTAAAATCCATTCTTAGTCTTATAAATAAAAAGTCACGATTTTCTTGTGAATTGTAATATATAACCACTGATCTTTAACCACTGAACTGATCAATACTTAAAAAAAAAAAAAAAAAAAAAAAAAACTTTCAAATAATGTCTACTTTCTCAGACCTTTCACAGAATTTTAAACAGGGCCATGGCTAGAAGTGATCTATAGGAGAGGCTCAAGCGATTGTAGGGGGGGGGGGGGGGTCATAATTTTTTCTTTTTCTCTGACACAGAAAGTAAATTTGTGCATATTTACACTGTAGGTATTATGTTTCTTATTAAACTGTTGTAATAACTTCATTTTATGCTAAAAAAAGTATATGATGATGAAAATTTTGAGTATATAACTGGTGCAAAATTAAACATCCTGTTAGCTTCATATGTACAATAGGATAAGGGAGTGTTGAATTACTTATTTTAGATACAATTTAGTAATTCTGCAAAACTGTGAAAGGATCTCAAAACTAAATTAGATTTTTGAAAAGAATTTCATTTGAATTTTCGGAACAGAAATTCATTGAGTGACCTTGCATTATTTTCCAGGGGGAGGGGGCTCAAAATATTTTAGGGGAGGGGCTGAGCCGCACATAGCGCCCTCTTAACCACAGTTCTGATTTTAAATCTTTTATCACCGGTTTTTCAAAACATAATTTTTTATCCAGTTGAATCGGAAAAATGCTCGGGTTAAATAATACAAAATTTACAATAAAATTTTACTGGTAAAAATAATAAATAATGATTAGAGTATAGATGCCCGGACTTGGCATGGACAAACCATGATTGGCAAAAACACCTTGCCCCACAGAGTACGGAATTGTAACAGAGAATCAACTTTCATACACTGTAATGGCAACTTGTTTAACATGGGATTACGCATAGACAGTAGTGACACGAGCGGACCACTCTGAAACTACGATAATAACATAAGAGAGGTTGCTAATTCGGAGAAACATGGCTTCCTTGCCGACAAATGATAAGGGAAAAAAGAAAAAAAAAGTACAGCGATGGCTTGCTGCTTCTTGTTTTGAAATTTATGAAAGAATTATGAAATAACTTTGACGTATTCGTCTTGCACACAATACATGTGTCTCTTCGTAACATAACGATCTAATAATTTAAACTTGAAAATTCAAGAATAATAACAGTAATAATTACGAATCAATATAAGCGCGGAAATCTAAGATCAAATAGCATAAGCACATGTGCAAAGATAATCAAATCAGCATTCAGCAAGAAGCGCCAAGCAGAATAAAGTTACAGTTAAACAGAAATCACGAGGATAAAAATTGCCAACGCGATGGTTTAGTTTTTAGTGATCCACTGAGGACGCTCTTTTCAAGCCGAGTTGAGGCTCTGTTACTACTCTGTGCCTTGCCCATATAATGCACGAGCAAAACAGGGAAACGGTTAACTGATTTATGCAAGTGATTTGTCAAGTGATAAATAATATCCAAGTTATAACTCCAATTCTGAATTTCTTATCTTGTTCTATTTTCCATCTTTAAAAAAAATAAAAATAAACTGTTTATCAAAAGCAGATTTCAAGTAAGAGCCGGTTGAATCGTGAGTTTAGTGAAAAATTAAATATTGAAGCAAGATAAAGATGTTTGAGGAATAGCGAAGAGGTAACAGATATGGGACAGTTTTCATAAAAATCATTTCTTTCTCAAGATTTTCATCTCAATTTTGGAAAACAGTTCTGTTATAATATTATCCTGTGTTATCTAAACTAAACAAAATACATGTAAGGTATGTCAAGATATTTCAAAATTTCATTTTGTAGACCATTTAAAGATTGCGGAAATTTTCTCCTGCTAATTTTTAATGGGTCAAAAGAGTAAGACACACATATCAGTAAACGACATAAATGGGGAAGTTAAACTTACAAATAAATATTGAATCAAGATTAAAAAAAATTATGAATAGGGAGGCGTAACAAAAATAGGGCATTTTCTGAAAAATGATTTCTTTCTCAACTTATTTGTCTCAGTTTTGAAAATTGTGTTCCCTAACAGCATGCATGGTCACAGTAACGTCACAGTGACGTCACTGTGAGTCACTTTCATCACATCACATCTGTGACCAAAATGCCATCACTCAGTGACGTCACACTGTGATTGAGATGTGACTTTCTTAAAAATCTTTAGAAATTTATAAATATCCTTTAAAACATGTTATTTACTTTAAAAAACATGTTTCTGGTAATTTAAATATCGTCGCTTTTGTCACAGTTTCGTCACAATGTTAATGTCAAATTAGTCACAAATGACACATTTTTCATAAATTTGTCACATTGTGATCACTTTGTGAAACGTCACAAAAGAGCTCTAAAACGGCCATAACGACTTTACATTTTAGTCACTGTGACTTCACATCGACGGGTTAACCCGTAAAGCATGGTGAGGTCACTGCAACGTCGTTGTGAAGTCACATTGTGACTTTGTGACCATCGATTGTCGATGTGACGTCACGTGACGTCACATTTTCACAGATATAAATTAATTGACACATTTTCACAGATATAAATTAATTGACATTCATAATTTATATTTATTTTTTTTTCTATTTTGTCTATAAAAAATACAGATGAAGATTAAATATATTTGTCTTTAAATTATCGTCTTTTTATGCATTGAAAAAAAAAAAAAAAGCCTTATAAAAATGTAACATAATCATAAACAAAGCTATCTAATTACCTGTTTCAAGTTAATAACCATTCTGAAAAGCGTTTTTTTATCTTTAGAGATCTCAGAAATTGACATATCTTTTAGATTTATATTATCCTTTGTAAAAAAATAAAAAAAAGTGGGGTTTTTTTTGTAATCAAAGGTCAAAAATGGAAAATGTTGAACCTGTTATTTCCTCCCGCAAAATAAATTGGGAGCATGACGAAATTAATTTTTTAATTGAAATATGGCAAGATAATTGCTGTGTAAACAAAAAAGCAGTTAGAAGTTGCAGTTACAAATTTCAGAATTTATGCGCATGCCCAGATGTCAGTTTGGCCGAGTTAAGTCACTTAAAATGTTTTGTTAATGCGGACAGGTGAAGCCTAATTCCGGGTATCCCGCTTCAAAAAATTTAAGTAACTTATAGTTAAGTGATTCAACTATGTCAGTGCGAACACGGTATTAGAAAAATACACGTACAATGAAAACTGTCAGCGTCCAAACACTTTCAAAAAAAAAAAAAAACCATTGTGGGGGACGAAGGAGTGGGTACAAGACGTGTTTTTCAATAGCCATTTGTTTTTCCACTTATGAATTGAGTAATGTTGTAAACTTTGTTCTAAAATGTGCTTTTGGAGTTGTGTTTGTGCATACCTAGGAAAAATAAAAATTCAATAATTTGTTTTAGGGTGCTGGATATTATGTAAATAAGCGGAAATGTATTCGAGGTTTTTTGTGCTGCTCAGTATATGATCTATAGAATTTTTACACAGAAAGAAATAGACAAACTGTTAGCTTAATTTAAAAATGCATACCATAACTCAAAACATACTTCTAGGATGTATTATTGATACATAATAATGCGATCGAATTATTTTGTGTGTCCCTTTAAATAAAAATGAATGTTGCGCACAATCTCATTTTATAATAAGTCTTTCATTGTATCCCTGAGTCGGATTATCAATTTTAATAGATTTTAAATAGTTTGACATCATTAAAATGTATCGCAAGTGATTTTTCCTCTATTTGGCTATTTGGCTTCTTTTGACTTTCCTTCTAAATGAACTATAAATGCAACGAAATTCCTTTCCAATATAGAACATGCTACAATAAACCTCATTAACATATAGCAATTGCATGGAGATTATATTACTGCGAGTTGGAGTACGGACAGCCATAAATTTAGTTCAAAAACTCTTCAAATATGTTGGAAAATGTTAAAAACACGAGTACTAAGTATATTGACAATGAAAAATGACTTTTCTCGTATTGTTCATTCTCTGTTATGATTTCAACTGCGTTGTTGATGTTTTAATAAAAATATTCCGGAATTCAATTCTCATTGTTAGATTTGTTGAAATAGGAGAACTAGTATACCGTCATTCCGATGACTTTGAAGATAGACCGCTCTTGAAAGGTATGGTTTCAGACTGGTTCTTTTCCTTTCAACCATGATCAAAATGATTCAGTTACAATGGTTATTATTGAACAGAAAACTTTTAGTTTTAATTCTTTAATGGCTTAATACTGAATGAAATCTGAATAAATATGATTTTGTTCATATCGAATACATATTTTGAGCTCTGACTCGGAAAGTCGATGAGTAGATACGTATTGATTTCTGCAACCTCCCCCCTGCCCTTCCCCCCAACTTTCATTTTATAAAGTTAAAATTCTTTTCGTTTTTATTATGATGTCTTGATTTTTTATTTTTGTTATGAATTAATATCTATATTTACTGCTCTTTGGTTGATTTTTCTTTTATTATTGTTTAGATATGTTATGCTGGATCAGAGACATACTGTTTTTGGAAAATTTAAACGTATTTCAGTTATATCAAACCTACGCGCCCCTAGATAAGGGAGAAAGCCTTGACACGCTTTGTTGTGACGTCACAAAACGTCACATGAAGCATCAAATCAAATAAAAATTGCATGTTTCTATATAGTTGACTCGAAGAATTATTAATTTTTGTTTACTGATAACAATCACGGTTTACTCCCAAAAGACCTAATTTATTCTTAAAAGACCTGGTTTATTCTGCAAAAGTACGGTTCATTACAAGGTTTAAACCGGTTTTTTTTGTAGTATTTCTAACTCTATTGCAAACTACACCAAAAAACATTTTTGGTACTGTCGAATTAGCCAGGTGGCGGCTGGTATTCGCAAAAAAATTAACTATTAGAAATTTTTTTCAACTGGAATCATCTTTAAGCTTGAAGTAACGCTATTGTTTCAAATATGGTAACGCTATTGTTCCAAATATGGTATCCAAGTCCAAAAGCCAAAGTAACGAGATTCAATTCCTGGTTTAAACATTTTTCGAATTGTTGGAATAAAAATCAACTGTGCTACTCCAACTTTGAAGAAGATTTTATACAGTTGAAAAAAAAATTCTTCTTTTCATTATGATCTAATTACATGGTATTTATACAGGATTTTTTGTGTTATCACACATGTTCATCCTGCAAATTCTTTAGTTATAGCTCGGATGAATGAAACTAGAGTTGCAGTTTGTAGACATGCCCAACAAATGATAATGAATAAAACAGCTAAGTACCGTCTGAACAGCTAAATAGTAGAGTACCGCAAGCCAAGGTATTCAGGTTCCAGTCCTGGTTTGAACATTTTCCGCTCTGTTACAATAAACCTCAACTGTTCTACTCTAACCTTAACACTAGAACCGCGGAGACGGGTCATTTTGACCCGTATCATATGCAGAGATGTCGATTCGAACCAGAAAACTCTTTATAAAATAAGCTAAATATAATCTGATAATAAAGAATTTCAATAAATAAGTTAAACAGTTTAAAATAAAAATTCTGGTGAGAAATATTTTTCTAAAACTTATATGAATTTTCCCGCGGTTCTAGTGTTAAAGATGATTTATACAGTTGAAAAAAGTCCTATTTCTCTGCATTATGATCTAATTACATTCCAATAAACACAAGATTCGCGGCCTCGTTACGAATCATTGCAGCAAAACATAGTTAAGGCCATTTGTAACCAAACAATGATGTATCGTAAGTGATGCGCTGCTTGTTATGGCTGCTACTGAAGAACAGATTACGTACTGCAAGCGATCAGAAAACTTCTCATTTTCTTTGTCCCTCAAGCGTTGAGCGCCGGTTTCCGACAGGGTTCTCGCTGCTACACGCAATTGCGCCAAATCGATACAAAATGATTCATTTGGCGAGTAAACGAATACTCAGATTCACCAAAATTGCGGATGCTTAATTTCTGATTTTTTTATGGTGTGTGTGCCAATACTGATGAGATTCTTATTCGCGTTACTGAACGATTGATGTCGCTTTTCCTGTTCTACTGCATTGTGCCATTTAACTTACTCTATTTATAGAGACACTGACTCAACATCAACTCAATTTAGCAACAGTCGAAGTCACAGAAAATATTATGCAACATATATTTCTCTGTTGTTAGTTAATCATTATGTATGCACCGGCGCGGCGTCGCGTCGCACTATTAAAAACACAAACAAAATTACTTGCATCAATCGCCAAATAAAGAAAAAATTTGCTCTAATGCTCAGTTGAAATTAGTCATTAACCATACTATTTTACTTGTATGCAAAGTATCATTGACTTGTCGATTTTTCTCTTGGTTAGAGTTGAAATCTCATTGCAATTTCTAGTGTATATTTTTACTACAGTAAATCAAAGGTAGCTGTTTTGAATTTTTATATGACTGCTAAAAGAATGCCTGAAACATTTATACATTTAGGACATATTTTGAATATACTTATTTTTAATAATATCTATAGCGGATATTCGAATTTCTGTTTTACAAGTAAATACAAAAAATTGAGCTTTTTTAGAACCTGTTGAAAAACAGACAAACTTTAAGGAGTTAAAGATAGATTTTTTTTCAGTGCTTCACGCCGAAGCTATTTTGCTAACTCATTTTTTTATTTTTGGCAATTGTTTATTATTTCTTAGAAATAGTAGAAATCGTGTAAGAATAGATCGGGCCGGACCTGTTTTCACTCATTTCTGTACGGGTCGGGCGTAGAGCTGTAAAAATATAAAAGGCCGGCCAGGCTTGTGCCGAACTTATGATTTTTACAAGCATCAAAATAACTTTCGTCAAAATAACTTTCGTTCGAGCCAGTCCAAGTCCGGGCCTGGAAATTCCGGGCCCTCTAGCTCAGAAACAAGGTTCAGCAGAAAATTTCTGTAAGTAGAAAACTTCGTTAAATAGGGTCTTCGTTAAAGGAAAGTTTGACTGTATTTCAACTTTCATATTAGAAAAATATTGATGCGAACAGAATATAAAAATTGTCGCCTGTGTCAGCTCTGCAATCCCGTCAAAACAAACCGTTGCTCAATACATATACAGTGATGATAACAATTCTGCGTAACTCAATTTGTGTTCAGATCATAACTTTAGTTTTTTTTCCCTCGGAGTAGGAAACTGTAAAATAATTAAAAGGGTTATCACGATATTTATATTGTATTACGGCCGGGTGATGAAACACGCGAAGGTAACGGTACGGACATAAACACCATCCCACACAAGTTCCGATAACTATGGCATTGCGTGCATTTCTTTTTTGCTATTGAATTGACAGGTTTTGCAAAAATTGTATCATATTTTAAAATTGGCCCACGCATTCTATAGATTTTTGGATGGGCAGATATTTTATTAATTAATTTTGCTACGTATAAGGGGGAGGGCGGGGGAGAGAAGTGTGTAAAACTAAATTTAAAAGATTGGATACTAAAAATGCAATTTTTATTTTGTGTTACGATTTTGAGCCTTTTTTTTTTTTTTTTGTTTTTTTGTACTATATGGTAGGTACGGAAGCCAAGTAGTTCAGTGATCCGCGGTTTGCGCGCCTGTCTGCTACGCTACATACTTTCAGATAAATTCGTTTCTATATAATAAAAAATTTGTCATTTTAAGCAAACAATTTTTGTACTCCTAGAAAACAAGCCTTCTTAGTTAATTCTTCTCAGAAATCTTAAGAAAAAGAGACAAAAATTTCGTTTATTTATTTCACGCATGCGTGTTGGCTGTATTAATAACAAAATACAATTTCATTTTTAAATGAAAAACTAAAAATTCAATAAATTCCGTCCCTATAGGGGACAATTGTTTCCGGGTGGGGGGAAATTTAAAAACTCACCATATTTCATAAACCAATGGAAATAAAATTTTAAAACTTGACATGCCTACAGTATAATTAAAATAAGTAAATATATGCTCCAAAATTTTTCAAAACAAAATCGGGGTTCCGCCTTTATGCGACTTTCGTTTTCGAAATGCATCACAAAATCCCTATTTAAACTTAATAGTTACTAAATTGAAGTTTGATTTTCTATAGAGAAATTAGTATCAGCTTCAACAATAAGTATGTTAAAGGCAAGGTTAACATAATAGTGCCAAATTTTGTCTAATTTGTTAAATATCGCCAAATTTGGCAGTTAATTAAAAATATAAATGTATTTCTTCTTCTGTTTATTGTACTTTAATGAAAGGATGTTTTTAAAATTATACATATTTTATTTTTGCTGCCATTCGTGTTCGGAATTTCGTGTAGTTTTTAATAGCAGTGCGTGTGTGTGTAATAGTGTATATATCCTTAATGCATTTTGAACTTCGAAGTATAGTTTTAAATGGTGGGTAGAATCTGAAATTCATATACAAATTAACTTAAAGGTATACAGCACTTTAAAACGCCCAATGCCTAAAATGTGTTTTCCTGTTTAATAAATTTTCAGTAAATTATGCAGTTGCATATAATATATGACTTGTACAACGGCTATCCAAAATACGAATACATTATCCTTTTAGCATGATGAAAATTTTTCTAAAAATGTATCATAATCTATGCATAATTTGGGATTTCTTACTTGCTTTATTCTCATTCCATGATTCCTGTACATATAACTATTTTTCTCCCCATTAAATAATTTATAAAGTAACTAACAAAAACGTCCGTAAGGGGGGGGGGGGGGGAGTACTCAGAATCGAAAGAAAAAAAAAACTTTCTAAAATTTTCTTTTTATATCATATAAAAAGCTAGTCCGATGTCGCAGTCTCAAAACTTTCGTCTATCTTATGCATGTTAAGGCCCCTGTCCTCGCTCGAGGAAACGCTCACGAGCTAATGCTATTCCTATGGGGAAGCATTTTTCTAATAACTCTTTCGCATTTTCACATTTTTGAATAATTTTTTTTTGCATTGGATCGCTCAGGTGCATGCCGACTACGCATCTTTTTTACTTTTTCGATTTTGGTTGCAGATATTTTTTACAAAGTTAGTTTCACTTTCAAAACCGGTTTCGAAACTGAAAATGCTTCTAAAAAAAATATCTGCAACCAAAATCGAAAAAGTAAAAAAGGTGCGCTGTCGGCATGCACCTCAGCTATCCAATGCAAAAAAAAAAAAAAAAAAAAAAAAAAAAAAAAAAAAAAAAAAAAAAAAATGTCAAAATGCGAAAGAGTTATTAAAAAAAATGCTTCCCCATAGGAATAGCATTAGCTCGTGAGCGTTTCCTCGAACGAGGATAGGGGCCTTAATACGTAAAATATAACATAGGGAACGCAACCGGTTGAAGACCCTTTATCTACCGCATTATGAATTTATGAAAATTTTACATTCTAAAGCATTTTAAATAAATTGTTTAAACTAAATTGAAAGATTTACGTTATCATTTAATACATTTCTGAAGGATTTTAGAAGGATTAATTAAATTTGAATTTACAGGGCTTTTGTGCAATATTAATGACCCACTCAAAAATTTTAATTTAAATTGTTTTCTTAGTATTTTGTAAAATTATAAAATGAACAAATATGATGTTCTTACAATATAAATATAGAAATATTTCCGAATTGAAAAATCCCTATCTCCCTCCCTCGGTGCCAAGAAAGCTGAAAAGATACAATGTCAAAAGAAATCATCCTTTTAAAAACATTGTTGTTTTGTGTAACCAATAATGCTTTTGGAACAAAATAAAGTAATGTATCTATAATTCATTATAAACAGCATTACAACTAATTGACACATAAAAAGAATTTTATAATAAGTAATTTTTATGGTACTTATAAAGTACCGTCGGTAGATAAAGGGTTAAATAGAAATATGGTCAGGAACAATCTATATCAACTTATTACTGAATCTGAAGTTTGATGAAAATCCATGCATTAGTTTTTAAGATAGAGCTATTGCCAAATCTTAAAATAAAATCTGCATAACAGCGTCAAATATTGAGTGAAATAGACCAAAAAGTAATCAGGATCAATTTTTTATCTGGACTAACTAAATCTGAAATTTGATGAAAATCCATTCACTAGCTCTTGAGATTCATTTATTGCAAAATTGTGAAAAATGCAGCATAGTAGTACCATCTATAGGACGATTTAAGTCAAAAACTGAACAATACTAATGTGTCGAACTGATTCTGAAGTTTTAGAAAATTTCGTGTATTAGTTCTTGAGATAGAACTATTGCAATAAATAGGAATAATGCAGCATGGCAGCATCACCTCTTGAGCGATTTGCACCAAAACGTAATCAGCATCATGTTGTATCAAGTACTAACTAAATATAAAGTTTTATAACAATCCATTCAATAGTTTTTTATATATTTCTATTGTAAAAATTGTAAATAAAGCAGCATAGCAGGGCTACTTTTTGAGCGATACACACCAAAAACTAATCAAATCTAGTTTATATCAAGGTATCACAGACTATAAAGTTTTGTGAAATTTTGTGCATTAGTCCTTGAAATAGAGCGCCCACAAAATTTTTGTCACATACAGACAGACTCACAGACAGACATTTTGTAAAAAAACATGTTTTTCGGTTTCTCTGGCCCCTAAAGCATGTAAATCCGTCGAAAATCGGATTTCGAAAATTTTCTTGAATCCAATACTTTCTTCTTGTAAAGATAGAAGAAAGTAATAACATATGAAAGCCTTTTCGTCTCATTGGACAAAACCTGAAACCTTTTTTATTTTCAATGTCATGATGATTTTATTTAATATTTTCCCTTACATTCCTCTCCGAAAAATGAATATAATAGATCAAGAATGAAAAAAAAAAAATTCATTGATTCGAATTTCGTTAGTATTAATAATAAAAAGAAACTAAGTAAGGAAAACGCATGAAAAGAATACAGAAAATATTAACTTTTGATTGACATTTAATTTATCTCTACATGAATCGAATACTAACAATCATTAATGAAAGAAAAATTTATTAACAAAGCAGTAACTCAAGATCTGGATGCAAGATTGCTTTCAAACGCAAATGTGCAAAAGACACCTTAGAGGCTGTGCAAATGTTATGTTATCAACTTTTTGGTAATTTTTGACCCCCCCCCCCCACTTTGCGATATCATATGTTATTATGCCTCGACCCCTCCCTCCGATAATGATATCGTTATCAATAGGTAATTTTTAAAAATATTTTTCTTTGGACTGATATTCAAAACTGGTTCCATTTATTTTTCGCATACTTTATTCATTCAAATGAAGAGAAGTCAATAAAATATTACTTTATATAAAATAGCATTTAAAAGAAATAGTTATTGCTATTTAAAAATATTTTATAATAGCTTTTTATTACATAATGCATTTAATAATAATAAAGTCTTGTTGCACTTGCCTCGAACGGAGGAGGGGTGGGCGGTAAATAGAAGTTCTTACCAACAAAACAAGTGGACAACATTTTTACTCTTTTTCTTTTATTAGTAAATAATAAACACAAGCTTCATTTTAAATATATGATACTGACATATGGTTTCTTGAACCGCGATTATACATGCATAAACATATGTAGAAGAATAGGACTGTCAAACATTGGAATATTTCATATTTTCGAATTAAATAATTTTACATGTTAATATAAATAATTAGTGATTTTAATAATAACTTTGTATTTTCATAAAAATAGATAACCGACTAAAAAATAAAATATAACATACTACTGAACAAAAGACCATGTTAAGAGAATATTTTGATTGGACCAAAAATCATATCTATATCAAAAGACAACCTCTCCCCCTCCTCCTAGAGTGCCAGAGCCACACCCCTCACCCCTAAAATGATATCGTTATATATGCACAGCTCCTTATGGTGGAAATAGGTATACACAAAATCGTGGTAGAAACAGGGTTAATATTAATTCATCATAAAATCCTCCTCAGATGGTTAATTACTGAAGTTAATTTTTCCAAATTACTATGTCCAAATTTTTATTATCATTTGAGCAGTTTCACGGAGCTATTAGATAAACTAATTTTGTAAATTTTGTCTCATTGAAAAAGCCAAAACTTTCGAAAATAGATTTTTTTAAAGGTAATTTTGTATGCCTTAGAAGTTTATATCAGAAAAGGAATAATAGTTATGAGAACTTATATAAATTTATACTTATTATAAGTGTGAAAAAAGTAGTTTTTAGTTAAGAATTAATTCAGTCTTACGCTATATTTTTTTATTTCCTTTCAATAAAAAAGTATTGTATTCGTGTAAGTTTTCGACTTCCAGTTTTCGATGCATTTATACATTTTAGAAGGTCTTGAACACGATTTGATTTTTTTTAGAAAATGTCTGTCTGTGAGTCTTTGTATGTGTCAGCAAAAAATTTTTGGGCACTTTATCTCAATAACTAATGTACTGAATTTCACAAAATTTTAGATTCAGTTAGACCTTGATATAAACTGGCGCTGATTAGTTTTGGTTCATATCGCTCAACAGGTTGCGCTACTATACTGCATATTTCACGATTTGTACAATAACTCTATTGTAAGAACTAATTCACAGATTTTCATAAAACTGCAGATTCGATTAATCTTTAATATGAATCGTTGCTGATTACATTTTGGTGTAAATTATTTAACAGTGGTGTTGCTGTGCTACATTTTTTACGATTTTTGCTATAGCTCTATATCAAGAACTAATGCACGAAATTTCATCAAACTTCAGATTCAGGTATACCTTGATAAATATTGATGCTGATTATGTTTTTGTGTAACCCGACCAGCAGATAGTAATGCTATGTAGCAATTTTCATGATTTTTACATTAGCCAAATTTCAAGGTCTAATGCAAGAATTTTCATCTAATTTCAGATTTAGCTAGATCTTGTCAAAAGTTGTTGATGATTAGGTTTTCGTGTCAATCGTAAAATAGGTGGAGCTGCTGTGTTGGATTTTTAGCGGTTTTTGCAATAGCTTTACCTGAAAAACTAATTTAGGGATTTTCATCAAACTTCAGATTCGGTTAGACGTTAACATGATCAGATTTATGTATGAACTTGTGGCGGTGCAATGCTGCATTTTGTCTGATTTACACGATTATAGCAATAGTCATACCTCAATAACTAATCTACGGAATTTCATATATTTAGAATCCTCGCGATGGGCAAAGATTTCCATTCAAATTTGACACTGCTAGTGAATTTTGAAGTATTAACATGCATAAGATTGCAGATTGAAGAAAGTTTCGAGATTGGGACATCCGACTAGTTTTATTTATTTATTTGCTTACATACTTAAAAGTATGTATTATAACATCTGTGTAAATATTTTTCAAATGGGAGTTGTTGAGTTACAAAGGGTTAAATATAAGTTCAGTTTACCCTTAAAATACTTTGACATTAAACTGAAATTTGAAAGATTTTTAGATTTTTTTTTAAAATAGTTAATATTAAGTTGAATTGATTGAAATATGTGTTTCATCACAGTATGCTTGAAATTGTATTTTAATTGAAAATATATATTCGTTTTGTTACTTTATTAGAAGGAAAGTTTGTGAAAAGGGACAATCAGCCCAATTATGGGAAAGGAACAAAGAAACCATACAAAGAAATAATCATTTGAAAACTTTAAAAGTCTGGTGCATCTGCAGAGTAAAAATTATTCTTGCAAAATATCTTCTCCATTTATACATGAAAATAGATTAGAATAAAACAATTATATATTTCAGATGGTGTGTAATTTTGAATCGAACAATGAATATAGAGAGCAATTTCAAACTTCTCTTTTACACTTGTCAACAAAGTTGAAAAGCGCCTATTCACTCGGTTTGCCTTTTCGTCTGTCCACTCTCTAACTCCCGTAAATGTACTCAGATTATAATTGATAATATGTAATAATTAATATAATAATAATTATTACATTCATCTAGATTATACATAAATATTATGTATATATACATAAATATTACGTAGGGTCACTTAGACATGTTTAATATTGTATATGGAGTTTGTGGGAATAATAGTTCATCTACTGGGACACCCTAAAGAATCCCCTTATAATGTGGTACATGGGGGAAAAATCATTTGTAGAATTTTTTAATATCATTATGCTAGTTCAAATATTTTGAAACCGATATAAATCACCCAGTTCCACTACTATTACGTTAGAAAGAGCATTTATAGCATTTTTTATTTATTTATAGGGATACACAAAAGGAATCGATTACAATACTGTAATAATAATTGCTGGAGTCACGTTTTAAAATTCAGTATGCACTTTTAAATTCCACTAATTTTTTGCATGTTTCTTGTTACTTATAAATTCTGTACCTCATATACACAAAAATATTCATGTATCGTTCTCCTTATTAGAGGAAATTGCTGAAGGGAAAATTTCAACTGAGGTATATGTTTTTGTTAAGTGAACAGCTAAATTTTGTCATGCATGTAGTTAATAGGAACAATTCCATATACAGTCGACTCTCGTTAATTCGAACTCATCGGGACCACAAAAAATGTTAGAATTATCCGAATTTCGAATTATGGAAAGTATGAAAGAAAACATGTTTAAAGGGGTACTATTACAAAGGAATTGATATTTTAGTGTTTTTTAAATTTATTTCGTCTGTTATCATCAGAATATGACTTAATATTAAATTAGAATGACTTAATATTAAATTAGAATAAATACATAAACTAATTAAAAGATTAGAAAAAAGCACAATGGAAGAAAAATTTGAAGCGTCAATGATGGATAGACGGGGTACTAAGAAAGTGTATATCAAATGCATGGGATTATATGTATACTCATTCAGAACAATTCTCATAAAAATCAAAGAAAAAAAGTTATTCAAATGATCTGTAATCAGTGAGAAAGAAAAAAAAAAAGAATGAAAAATCGGAATTCTCGTTAGTTCGAATTAAACGAAGTCATGAGAAAATGAGTTCGAATTAATGAAAATGTTTAACGTTATTCTGCCATTGAAAATTTAGGGACTTCATGTTTAGTTCGATTTAAGCGAAGATTCGAATTATCCGATTTCGAATTAAGGAGAGTCGACTGTATCATGTAAGACTACTGAAAAGATTCGAATAATTTTCCGATTGTAGATGGGTACAGCTGAAATTGGATTTTCAAATGTGTTGCGCTTTTCCATATGGTTAAACTGTACACAATACTTATTTTTTTTTTTTTTTTTTTTTTTTTTTTTTTTTTTTTTTTACGGTGGAGTTTTGTTAAATTATAATGAATGCGTTAGTGTATGTTACATAGTCTATGTGTATGATTTTTTTCTTTCTTGTTTTAAAAATTTGCAAAAAATTTTTTAACAGCGAATTTCGACGGGTTCTAATTGGTTTGTAATTAATAATTTTAGGTAGATTTCGTATGAAATACTACCTATTGCGATCACACCAATGTTGGAATTTCTGTAAATGTTTTGCAGATCTACGCCGATCATGACTCCTAGACCCCAAAACTACCATCAGTAAAAAAGTTTATTTATATATATGTCTATCTATCTATCTATCTATCTCTATATATATATATCACTTTCTTATGGACACGATAACTTCTTTATTTTTGCTCCAATCTCTTCCAAACTGATACATAAAATCAAGAAGCATAAAATCTCGGCTAAGTTCGTTAATGGGCAAAATCGATCCAAGGGGGTGGAAATAGGGAGGGGTTTTGTGAAAATCGAAAAAACGCCATAACTTCTTAAATAAAATAGATATCGAATCGGTTTAAAGTTTATATTACTTCTTAAAAATAGGCCAAAAGTTTACGCGTAACAGATTTTTGATAAATTTAGAAATGGGCTCAAGGGGCGAAGAAAACAGGGTTTTTAGGAGAAAAAAATTATAACTTCTATAATTCTCAAGATATTAAGTCCAACTAAATTTTTTATAAGTGTTCTCAAAATTATCAAAAACTTTTGTAGCTACAAGTTTTTGATAGGACCAACTTTTACCGATGAAAAAAATTAAAAACGAAAAGAAAAAGGGGGGTGAAAAAAGAAAAAAATCCATAACTTTGTCAATTCTTAAACTATCAAATCCAATTAAATTTATTTTACATCTTCTTAATAATATCTACAACTTTTATATGGACAAGTTTTTGATAGGACCAATTCAAATAGCAAAAATAAATTAAATAAAAATAGGAGTTGAAGAAAAAACCTCAAATCCAAACTGCTTATATTTTGAGTCATTTTTAGGTGCGTTCATAATTATGTAAATACTAAGCATCTATTGTTGTCGTTCAGTCCGTCCGTCTGTCTGTCCGTCTGTCTGTTCGCATATAACAACGCAAAAACTATCCAACTGAATAGTTTGAAATTTAAAATACATAATTATTACATAATTTTGTCGAGTCATTTCAAATTTTATGAAAATCGGATGAATAGATCAATTACAGGGACAATCAAAAGGATTCCGTTACATTACGGTTAATGGGGAAAAATGTTTCAAATGCATTTTAATGGTGTTATACTCATTCGAACGTAATAAAATTGATATGCATCTATAAAGTACATATTATAATATACATTTTGCATAATCTGTGGTGCAAAGAATATTTGTTATTGATTTACAAGGCCACACAAAATTATTCCATTGCATAATGGTATAGGGGGAACATTGTTTGGTGCGCATTTTAATTGTAATTATTCAAAATTTTATGAGATTGATATATGAGAGTGATATTTTTTAAACTTTGTTATCGTACGAACGCACCTCATTTGCTACGCTTTACGTGCAATTTCCAACTTGTTAAATTCATTTTTGATTTTAAACGCATTCAAATAGTACATCCTCTTATTTAGGAACTGTATAAAGTGACGCATTGGTCAGTTTTTTGATAAAAACAGAATATATTTCAAAAAAGACTATCAAAAAGGGTATTTTGAACAGAATTTCCCGAAGTCAGAGATTTAAGAAAGTATTCAAATAAGAAATTGCGTTTTTTTCTGACTCGTTTTTAAAACCATTTTTGCTCTCAAATGCATCCAATTTATAAATCCTCTTATTTAGGAGCTATATAATGTGACGCATTGGTCAGTTTTTTGATAAAGACATAATATATTTTTAAAAAAGGCTACCAAAAACCTGCAACATTTTCTCAATATTGTCTCGTGTATTGCAATTTAATGTAGTAGTATTCAGATTCGAGACCTGCATGCAACAACCTCTATTGCTGCTTGCATGTCTTGATTGTCCCAGCTTTTCCTTAGCACTTAATTGCTGATATTTTTGATGCATGTTGCACCTGACAGTTTCAAAACTAGTCTTTTTGCACTCGAGGGCAAACGTGAATTTTGGCCTCCCGCCCCTTTCTCAAGAACAATTAAATTTATCAACCATTGGTATTTTATGCAAAAAAAGAAAAAAAAAAAGAAAAAGAAAATTTTTTAAAAATAAAAACCATTTAATAATAATTAAAATGCTAGCAAGGAATGTGTAGGGGCCTCCGTGGTCGAATGGTTAAGGCACCACATCGCTAATCGCTTGTAAGCATAGGAGGTTGTTTGGGTTCGATTTTCACTGGCTTCATTGCACGCACTGTTTGTGTAGAACTCCCGGTTGTATCTTTCCTGTGTGGTGAAATTTCCTCGTGCTATCTCGTCCCTGTATATTGACGATGACTTATAAGAAGGCTTTCATGTCGGGTGGGCACACAAGTGAGATGTATGTTGTTCAAATAAAAATAAAAATGTGTGTGGCACTCGGGGACTGCCGCGGTAAAGCTATTGCATAGCATTTTTTATCAACTTATGCAAAAATACCGCGTCAATGTCTGCCGAAGTCTATCGAAGAATACCGTGCCGAAGTCTGCCGAACTGAAACGTCGTTAGCCGGAGTGTTAGGATTTTTTCTCGTTACGGAAATCCTAGATTCGGTCGCCGCGTTCAAAGCACGCGATAAAAGCTATGCAATAGCTTAATAAATTACCAAACAAAATTTGGTTCCGCTACGAAAATTAGATCGCGAGTTATAAGCATTTTAAATTTTTTGACCCTCAAGGTGTGGGGGTGGGGTCTCCTGTCACCAAAAATTAACACTGTCTCATAATAAATTACCAAAACAAAATTCGGCCGCGCTACGAAAAGTAGATAGCGAGTTATAAGCATTTTTAATTTTTCGACCCTCACCTTGGGGGGTCTCCTGTCACCAAAAATTAACACCGTCTCATAATAAATTACCAAAAAAATATGGCTGCGCTACGAAAATTAGATCGCGAGTTATAAGCATTTTAAATTTTTTGACCCTCACCGTGGGGTCTCCTGTCACCAAAAATTAACAATGTCTCATAATAAATTATCAAACAAAATTTCGCCGCGCTACGAAAATTAGATCGCGAGTTATAAGCATTTTAAATTTTTCGACCCTCACCGTGGGAGGTCTCCTATCACCAAAAATTAACAGTCTCATAATAAATTACCAAACAAAATTTGGCCGCGCTACGAAAATTAGATCGTGAGTTATAAGTATTTAAAATTTTTCGACCCTCACCGTGGGGGGTCTCCTATCCCCAAAAATTAACACTACCTCATAATAAATTACCAAACAAAATCTGGCCGTGCTACGAAAATTAGATCGCATGTTATAAGCATTTTAAATTTTTTGACCCTCACCGTGGGGTCTCCTGTCACCAAAAATTAACAATGTCTCATAATAAATTATCAAACAAAATTTCGCCGCGCTACGAAAATTAGATCGCGAGTTATAAGCATTTTAAATTTTTCGACCCTCACCGTGGGGGGTCTCCTATCACCAAAAATTAACAGTCTCATAATAAATTACCAAACAAAATTTGGCCGCGCTACGAAAATTAGATCGTGAGTTATAAGTATTTAAAATTTTTCGACCCTCACCGTGGGGGGTCTCCTATCCCCAAAAATTAACACTACCTCATAATAAATTACCAAACAAAATCTGGCCGTGCTACGAAAATTAGATCGCATGTTATAAGCATTTTAAATTTTTTGACCCTCACCGTGGGGTCTCCTGTCACCAAAAATTAACAATGTCTCATAATAAATTACCAAACAAAATTTCGCCGCGCTACGAAAATTAGTTCGCGAGTTATAAGCATTTTAAATTTTTCGACCCTTACCATGGGGGATCTCCTGTTACCAAAAATTTAAATTGTCTCAAATTAATTACCAAAACAATTTGGCCGCGCTACGAAAATTGATCGCGAGTTATAAACATTTTAAATTATTCGACCCTCACCGTGGCGGGGGAGTATCCTGTCACCAAAAATTAACACTCTCTCATAATAAATTACCAAACAAAATTTGGCCGCGCTACGAAAAGTAGATAGCGAGTTATAAGCATTTTTAATTTTTCGACCCTCACCTTGGGGGGTCTCCTGTCACCAAAAATTAACACCGTCTCATAATAAATTACCAAACAAAATCTGGCCGCGCTACGAAAATTAGATCGCGAGTTATAAGCATTTTAAATTTTTTGACCCTCACCGTGGGGTCTCCTGTCACCAAAAATTAACAATGTCTCATAATAAATTACCAAACAAGATTTCGTCGCGCTACGAAAATTAGATCGCGAGTTATAAGCATTTTAAATTTTTCGACCCTCACCGTGGGGGGTCTTCTGTCACCAAAAATTAACAGTCTCATAATAAATTAGCAAACAAAATTTGGCCGCGCTACGAAAATTATATCGTGAGTTATAAGTATTTTAAATTTTTCGACCCTCACCGTGGGGGGTCTCCTATCCCCAAAAATTAACACTACCTCATAATAAATTACCAAACAAAATCTGGCCGCGCTACGAAAATTAGATCGCGTGTTATAAGCATTTTAAAATTTTTGACCCCTCACCGTGGGGTCTCCTGTCACCAAAAATTAACAATGTCTCATAATAAATTACCAAACAAAATTTCGCCGCGCTACGAAAATTAGATCGCGAGTTATAAGCATTTTAAATTTTTCGACCCTCACCGTTGGGGGGTCTCCTGTCACCAAAAATTAACAATGTCTCATAATAAATCACCAAACAAGATTTGGCCGCGCTACGAAAATTAGATCGCGCGTTATAAGCATTTTAAATTTTTCGACCCTCACCGTGGGGGGTCTCTTGTCACCAAAAATTAACACTGTCTCATCATAAATTACCAAACAATATTTTGCCAAGCTACCAAAATTAGATCGCGAGTTATAAGTATTTTTAATTTTTCGACCCTCACAGTGGGGTGTCTCCTGTCACCAAAAATTAAGAATGTGTCATAATAAATTACCAAACAAAATTTGGCCGCGGTACGAAAATTAGATCGCGAGTTATAAGCATTTTAAATTTTTCGACCCTCACCGTGGGGTGTCTCCTGTCACCAAAAATTAACAATGTCTCATAATAAATTACCAAACAAAATTTCGCCGCGCTACGAAAGTTAGATCGCGAGTTATAAGCATTTTAAATTTTTCGACCCTCACGGTGGAGGGTCTCCTGTCCCCAAAAATTAACACTGCCTCATAATAAATTACCAAACAAAATTTGGCCGCGCTACAAAAATTAGATCGCGAGTTGTAAGCATTTTAAATTTTTCGACCCTCACAGTGGGGGGTCTCCTGTCATGAAAAACTAACAATGTCTCATATTAAATCTCCAAACAAAATTTGGCCGCGCTACGAAAGTTAGATCGCGAGTTATAAGCATTTTATATTTTTCGACCTTCACGGTGAGGGGTCTCCTGTCACCAAAAATTAACACTGTCTCATAATAAATTACCAAACAAAATTTGGCCGTGCTATGAAAATTAGATCATAAGAAACATAAGTTTGAGACTTGATATCCTAATATCTGAAAAATACCGCGTCAATGTCTTCCGAAGTCTACCGAAGGATACCGTGCCGAAGTTTGCCGAACTGAAACGACGTTAGCCGAGTGTTAGGTTTTTTCGTTACGGATGTGTTAGGATTTTTCGCGTTACGGTATTTTTGGATTCGGTCGCCGCGCTCAAAGCCCGTGATAAAAGCTATGCAATAGCTTAATAAATAATTAATTAATTGATATGTAAACAACGCTCCTATAAGATTAACATTAGCTTGAGCTGATACTCAAATTAATGTTTATCTGCACGAGTCAGGCGAAGAAACGGGATTACTAATGTCAAACTTATGACAGCGTTCTTTTTAAAAATTTATATTTGTGTATTAATAGTTTAAACATTGTTTATTGTTTTTTTTTTTTTTCTTGCGTAGAATAGCTGAATTTGAAACCTAACCGGGTTAGAATTTACTTTTTCGATTTTGGTTGCAGATTTTTTTAATCTTCTTTTTTATAAAGTTACTTTCACAAATTTGAAAAGAACGCCTCTATATGTTTAACATTAGTTTGCGAGCTCCTTTGTATTTCTAATGTACAGTTCTGTACGAAGCGACAAACAAAATCTTCATCGCCTTTTGTTCAGGCGCCTGGGGCAAGTGCTTCTTCTTCATCTTCCTAGATTTGGCCTTGACATCTGAAGTTGCTTTGCTACTCTCATCTAGAATAGAAAACAACCATGCATTATGAACGCAAAAAAAAAAAAAATATATATATATATATATCTATATATATATATATATATATATAGACGGAACTGAACTATTTAAAATATTCATGCGAATTGAGATGAAGAATTGAGAATTATTTGTCATTTATCGCCATCGAAAATTCGCCATCTTTTCTGGTCACACCATTTTTATTAAACCAATGCTTATCAGTAACGCAAACTATTGCAGAATAAATAGACCTTCGATAAATGGATCTTCTACGATTTTGTAGCTCTTGAGTTCTACTTTGAAAAAATTTTAGCAAAGTAGTTGAAAAATGGCGATGGCAAAATGTTTTAGTCGCTCTAAACGAGTTGAAAATGAACTAATGCTCACAACTTCCTTCTAACTGTGAATGCACATCTTTATCTTAGTGATGGGCATGTCTCACCTTCCGGTTATTCTTTTATTGGTCACGAAGTGCTCCGTTTGTGATTAACTGTGAGAAATACTGAATTCGTTATCTTTCCTCATGCTTCATCGTACCCCTTCTTTTCCTCCATTAAATATAAACAGCATTATATAACTATTATGATGACGTTGAAGCACTTCTGTGCATGTGCGGACATTGATGTATCACAGAGATATATCTGGTTAAGGGTCATCCGTGGCTAGCTGGTTAGGGCACCCTAATCGTTTGAGAACATAAGTGGGTTGCAGGTCCGACTCCCACTGGCTCCGTTGCATACTCTTTATCAAGCTCCTGGTTGTAATTATCTGGTGTTGAAAATGTCCTTATGCTATCTCGTCCTTGTGTATTGACAATAACGTATAAGCGGACACCTGACGTCAAGTAGACAAGTTACATATATGTGTTCAATAAATAAACAATAATGTCTACTTAAAAATACGCCCCTTAAAAAAAAGAAAAAAAAAAGTTACATAACAGTTAAAACCTGCGATAAATGACATCTTTGCTTGAATATAGATAATAAATATTCTAATTCAAAGCATGATTATTTGATTAAAGGTGTCCGGGGCATATTTTAAAATATTTTTTATTTATTGAGTTAAAATTTTGAATTTTTTTGTGATGGTTAACCATATCAGTTGTAAACAAAAACAAATTATAAAACGTCTCACATACATGTATATATGTATTTTAATTTAAAAATTTTAAATGATTAATATAGGGGGGGCAATTTTAAATCATAAGAACTCGAAATATTATTTGTAAAATTTTGATTCTTTTCTATTTAAATAACTAAAAATATACAATTTTTAATTTTGATTTAGCATATTAAAAATATTAATTTAAATAAAAAATGAAAATATTAAAATAAATCATATTTTTAAAAGTAAATTTTTTTTTAAATTTTTTGAATCGAAATTAAAGTAAAACAATTGAAAAATGCATTTTCCAAGTTTGAATCCTTTATCTTTAACGGATTTTGACTTAATGAAATGACTGAAATTATGAAAAAATCATCATTGAGAAAAACGCGTTTTCTCAAATATTCGTTTTCATAACAGCCATTGCTTGAAAACTAGATTTTGAATAAAAACCCAAAACATAAAAATTAATATTTCCTGCTTCAGTTTAGATAGAACCATGCTTTAAACGTCATTTTAAGCAGAAAAAAAAATCAATGCTGTAACTTTTTAAGAAAATTTAAAGATTTTTGTGTCACAACACCCCTCACCCCTTAAAAAAAGGAAGGTTTATTTTGTTATGTGTATATTACCTTGAATGCTTTACTGTTTTGTTCATTATACAACAACATCAACAACATGAAAGGAGGGACTCTACTTAGAAATAGCTATATTATAAATCATTGACGCACCCACGGGGGGAGCTAAGGGGGCTAAAGCTCCTTCCAGACCACAAGATTAAACTTACTATTTAAAGTTTTCTGAAATTTTGAAAGTTTACTTTCGTTATTTTTAATAGATTCTGCAAAATAGAAATTTTGAAAAATAGTAAAATTTTCACCATTTTTTTTCTTATTTATAAATTTTCTTATGAAAGTTGAAAAATCAGCATTTTTGAATTTCAAAAATTTGCAGAGCCCCTCCCCCAAGTTTCGCTGATTGCTCTCCCTTTCCACCATCCAGTCTTTGTTCGGTATCAAGTCAATAGAAAAAAATGTATGTCCGAAACGACACAACCTCGTTCATTTTTAATAAAAAGTATTTAAAAAAAAAATCGGACCGAGCTTGTTTGACATTCCAGGCTAGATCAGGAAAATATAGAACTCTAAAATATGCTAGCCCCCTCTAAAGCTTAATCCTGGGTTCGCCACTGTTAGAAATAACTCTAATTAGACTCTATTTGCGTTATTACCTCCAAAAACAAATTCTGATTTAGAATAAATTCAAATATTGTAAATAAACTGGCATGATTAAATTTAAACATCAAGAATGTCTTCTTCGTCTAATAGTATATAAAAGTTAAATTCAAATATAGAAGAATAAATGAAAGCAATTTAAAAGTTTTATGAAAGAGAATTTATGCAGCAATTGAAAAGAGAGACAAGAATAGAAAAATTCGGAAAAGTGCCAGGAGATTCAATATTTATCATTCTAATTTAACAAATGAAATGAAAATTAAAATTCCTGAGTTATGAAAACTTGAACCTCCAACAATCCTTACGCCTGCAATATGGATGTAATTAATACAAATGAAATACATAAAAGAATGCTTTTTGGAATACCTTAAGTAATAATGGTTATCCAAACTCATTTTAAGAAAATAAAGCTGGTGATATTTAGCTTGGCGATTTACGAAATTGGTTATAGTTAAAGTAATTTCAACGCTGCCGAGGAAAGTCCATATTTTCAACGATCATATTTCCTTTTTTTCCAAGATAATTTTTACTACTCGAGATCATTAGTCTAAAGTTAAAGCAAAGTAAAGGACATTTTTTTGATCTGCCATTTTGATTCTGACTTTTTGCCTTTTTTGTGACATCATGTATCCTATGATAGATTGAATACCGATAAATTCTAACTGTATGACTATTAAAATTGGATTTTAATCTGTAAATTTACTTAAGCTCTAGACAAGGATTTTCAACTGCTGCACTGCGATATGCTGGTTTGCCGAGAAAGTATTGCAAAAAATATTCGGTCACATTCAATCAAAAATTTATGAACTATAACTTATCTATTTATTTATTTTAACCTTTTCGGGTCTGGCGTACTATTTATAGTACTATTTGGCGTACTATTTGGCGTACTATTTAATGGATTAAGAAATACTTTTGTTTCTATTTACATGTAGTCATGTTACTATAGATTTATGCATTTACTTATAGAACTTCATTTATGCTTAGGGATTTAATAATAACAACAATAATTATTATTTGCTTCATTCTTTTTGCGTTTTTGAGATTCTTTTATATTAAACATACATTTCATTCTTTGAATTCAAAATAAAAGTTACTTTTCTGAAAGAATCATGTGTGATAAAACGCAAAAAGTATTAGAAAGTTGTAATGCAAGTTAAACTTTATTGTAATACAACATTTTCTAAACATCTCCAAGAATTCTTCTTTAGCCTATTGTCATATGAATATTATACGAACAGTACTCTACGAACAGTACTCAAAACAACAACATTCGTTATCTTTCCGACAATGAAATACTCATTAAATATTAATTAATCTATTTGGATAGATAGAGTTAATGTTTTTAACGTAAAAGTAATTTTTTCTAAAAAAGAAATCCGCGGGCCACAGAGATACCACTATTTTTATGCAGAATAGCTTTGCTTATAATAATGGCAGAAACTTTGCTATTAAATAAAACAAACGTTACTTTTCAAATATTCTGGTGGTAAACATTTTTCTGGCAAAAAGGTTGTACATCACTATTTTAGGCAATATTGTCGCTTGAATGTCCGTTGTTGATGCATGTGTGCGTGAAACAACTGGTATCTTTGAATACCAGTTCGGCCCCAGGTGCCCGTGCGAGCCAGGGCCTGACCTTGATACCAAGCCTCTTTGTAGCTGTAAACCAATCGCTCCATACATGTTGCTATATATTACTATTGATTGATCCATTTCAAAGATACCAGTTGTTTACCAATAGTTTTATTTTTATTGATGCTTCCAGACATGTACCGCTGTTGGTTTACGCAATTTTAAAAAACATAGCACTTTTGTTAACAAATCCGCGCGTTTTGGGGAACACTCTTGATGAGGCAAATAGAGTCTACCATCGGAGTTTTGAGGTCTAGAGATTCTGCCCCTCTCAGGCAATAAATAAATACACATAGCATTTGCCAATGACGCTGCAAATAAACATTACTTTCATGTCTCTTGCCTGTGTTTTTACCTGATTACATCACTTGTGCCCATCTATCCCAATACAATACATGATTATTACAGTGTTCTCTTTAACCTCTAAAGTTTTTGCCCAAGAGCTTCTGGGCACCCTGTATACTAAATTTAAAAACGCAATATCAAACATGCCATAGTAAAACTCATTAACATGTATGAATTACTCAATCCGAGTATATTTATGCGAGTTAGAGCATGGACAGACAAACAAATGGTGAGATAAACCAAATCTATAAACACTTTTTAACTATGTGGGAAAGAATTAATAGGCACATGAAAGTAATGGCTAGAAAATATCGAATTCGTTTAACAGTAAATTACTGTAAACTTTCTTTTTTTGGAATATTTATCAGGTTATTTACCCTTGATTATTATATTCACGGTCAGTTAAAAAATAAAAAAAATGCATTTTTTTTGTCGCATGTTTGTTGTGAAACGGTGTCGGTAGAATACCATCCAACAAACACTTTCTTCGAGAGCTATTAGCATCTCTGAAACGGAATGGCTGTAAGTAATAAATAATAGAAAGTATTACGTTGCGTGCAGGGACGAACGATTGATGCGAGATTTATCGATTGAAATTTCTGTATACGTAGGAAAAATGTTCATTCGTCTGAAGAGAACCTTCATATAAAAGATGAGCAGTTAAAAAAGAAAAAAAAGTGACAATAAGAGAATTGTTCAAATATGGATTAAAATTAGATAAGGTGAAAAAATTTAAACGTAGTGTTATGGTAAAATGACACACCCACTATTATTTTTTTCTTTTTCAGCGTGTTAATCGAAAGACGATTACAATTCTTTAATGAAAATTGAAAAAGTTTTTTTTTTTTTTTTTTTTTTTTTTTTTTTTTTTTTTTTTCAGACCCGTTTATTTTTAATCAAACATATATTCAACACTACATATATTTGCAAGTTTGGACACCTAAAAGGCATACTTTAAAGTAAAGTGTATTTAGTATTTTCTCAGCTTATAATAATTCAGATTATTAAAGTAATCATTTTAACATTTAAGTTCCCACATAGAAACTAAAAGTAAATCAGTGGCTTTACTATCCTTAAAAAATCAAGGCTTAAAGTGACCCTGTTTTCTTGGCATGGTCCAAACACGCTATACAGCACACGAAGAAGTAATTTTTTCTAAAAATAGAAAAACAATTCGCACCCGAAAGGGTTAAGGATCGAATGAAACAATGCAAAAAATATTTACGACGTAAGTTCAGCTGCACAGATTCCAGGAACAGTTTTGGGCTGTACCTTTAGATAACCTGGTTTTGCCCTTAAAATCATTACGATATTCCAAAATTATACTTCATAAAAGTATAATATTGAAACACAGGCATGATTTTACCTTTACGCCCATAAAAAGTCATCTAATTTTGTGGAAGTTGAGCGTTTAGCAAAAAATGGCAACATGTCTTAATTATGTAGTGTCTGATCTAACACAAACATGTTTAAAACCAGGAAGTATACATGGGCGATTCTCCAATAAGTGGGCAATTTGTGTGACTTGGGCTTGTATGTTGCGTTTTCTCATTTATATAATTTTAAATAAAATAAAATGGATTCCGTAATACCTTTCTACAATTTCTAAAAGAATTTCCAAGAAAATAACTGTAAATTTTACTCAATATTTTAAGTCAAATTTTAAATTCTACCTTTGTCTTTCAATTCATATGCACTGATTGTCTGGAACAAGTTTATGACAAATTATTTTTAGATATTTTACTACACAAAATGAAAATTTACATTCTAAACTATGAAATAAAGATTTTTTTTTTTTTTTTTTTTGTAATTTATAAGTAGTTTTATATTTATTCTGGCAAAAGAAAATTTGTGCTCTACTTTTATGTCACTTCTGTCTCGTTGTATAAAATTTGATCAATGGTTCAGAGTTACAAATGGGCTATTTAAAAAAAAAAATTCAGATTACTTGAGTGGCAACACTTTTTTAAATAGTATAATTCGCCTTATTTCATGTCATTATTAATTAGGACGAAAACAAGAGGAATTTTACCATTTCAGAAAAGTGGTGCCAATCTGAATTTAAAAAAATGTAACCCACTGGCAAGGCAATACTGCAATGGTTTTACATTAGAAGCATGCTTTAATTGTCTCGACTTCAAAAGCAATTACAAGCTGTAAAATAGATAGAAAGATAAGAATATACTTATCTACTGTCACTACTGTCCCATATTTAAATTTACCTTATTATTATTTTTATTTATTTGTTATTTTATTTATTGGGATGATGCAACATATGTTTGCTTAATTCAAAATATCACATTGCACTCTTACTAAGATTAAATTACTATGAACACAAAAGCAATTTTCTTTATTTTGTTACTACTGCTCCTGTCACTTCATAGTGCGTGAGCCGGCAACACAAACACCTAAGGTATCAAACACACACAATAAATAAATAAAAATAAAAATTTTATTTTATGGAAGAGTAGAAAAAAGAGGAATCTAATGATCCATGTCTGCCAGAAGTGAAATGGTGCATAAGCCAGAAATTAATACCACTAGTGGTTGACTCGTACGTTTATTATTGTATTTGTTCTACAATTAATGATATGAAAACTTAGGGAATTGGAGATGGAAAACACAATTATAAACCTATGTGACAACCACGAATGGTGTTTATTTTTAGCTTATGCACCACTGCACTTCTAGCAGACATCAATCATTAGATTCCCCTTTTCTACTCTTTCATAAAATAAAGTTTTTCTTGTGCTTAATACCTTGGGTTTTTCTGCTGTCGGTTCTTGGACTATCAGTTCCCTTTCAATGAAATTGCATCAGCTCTATACGAGCTCCTATCGAAATTTTATTCAATTCTTATTAAAAGCATATACCCCGAAAATTTTAACAATTCAACAACTATTATTTAAAAGTGTTCATTAAAAAAAGTGTTCATTAAAAAAAAGGGTTCATTTCATTTAAAAGCGTACATTATTCACTATCTTATGTCTTATCTATTTCTAAAGAAAAATATAAGTTTAAAATTTAACTTTCATTTTTTACGAAATCACAGTGAAAATTACCTATTTATATGGAAATGTGTTTTCTTTCTGTAAGATACTTATTACATTTCATTTTTTAATTTTGATTAAATAAAATTTTTGGTTGAAAACATGTTTGTCTTAGATCAGACCTCGGAGGAATTAAAAGATGTTGACATCAATGATTTAACTTGCTAAAGTTATTTGTAACATAAACGCTTTTGGATTTACATTTTTCTTTTTAGTATGTTTTTAAAATTCTTAGCAATAAATTCAATTATTTTATTAAAAAGCAAAAAGACAGCGAGGATTTCTTTTTAAAGCATTAGCATTCATTATTTCCTTAGGGCCATTCTTCTGAGAAATATGTGTTATTTGTTTTTGGCAGAAGTTCAAAATTCAGAAAAATATCAATGCTATACAAAAAAAAAAAAAAAAAAAAAAAAAAAAATCCTTAAAACATGTTCAAAATGTAGTAATGTGGTCTGGTGTAATAACGCCAGGCGGGGTAATAACGCCAAGTGCTAATATTATGCATAATTATGAAATAATCTGGTAAATGACACCCATGCGCATATGGAGAAGGGCGCAGTAAGGTTTTGAGTCATATAAATCGCAAAAAACAGCTTCAAGTTAATTTGTTTCATTTTTAGGTCTTATTGTTTTTACAAGCAACTAAAATTAACGCTTGATCTAATATTTGCGAGACATGTTTTGTGATGTGAAGACTATTTTTTTTATCCGGAAATACTTTGTTAATTACATAAATTTGTAGTACATTTCATGGACTTTCAAAATGTTGTTGAAGATTTTGGATATCTTCTCGAGATAATTTGTAATTTAAAATGTACAGCGCAATAATTATAACGGGGTAATAACGCCAATCCTTGGCATTAATACCCCGGCTGATTCCCTACAGTGGCCGAGCTACATACTAAATACTGATTCAAATAAACACAGTTAAGACTGTTCAATGTTTGTAATAATTCTATTTAAGCGGTCCTTTTTAAGCAAAAAGAAGCTCACGGTCTGATATTCTTTTGCCTCATCCTCCCCCCCCCCCCCACACACACACCACACCTTTATTTTTCTTACACTTTCACAAAAAATCGAACATTTTCAATAGTTTAGAATGCAATTTGTCAATTTCTAAGTTTGTAGAGTTTGTATTTTTAGAATTGGGCAATCTACATGCAATTATTCCATCTTATTTCATAGTTTTGTTTGCATGGCGTTATTAATAGCGAATAACGCCAAATAGCATTGATCAAGAAATTACGCCATTATATTTTATGAATACATATCTGTTAAAATTTTTTTTTCTTTATATAGATAGTCAATGAGTTACTGTATAAAATCATATATTTGTTTGAAAAATCTAATCTAAAACTGAGCCGTGAAAATTGGTAGAACCTTAACGTGGCGTTATTACCCCCAGGGTACCTTACTTATTTCACATTAACGTTAGAAAACACGCCATTTACTCAGACAAATGTTTTTTAAATCGTTTTCAGGGGAAATTAAGACAATTTCATCGTATAAATATTTTATGAAGCTATCAGATATGTCGTTCAAACCATATCGTGATTTGTTGAACAGCAGAAGATACACATTTAACCAGTTTGAATTGAAATTACTGTGTAACATAATTCAACAGCTGTGTAATTTCTTTGTTTTGCATTTGGCAATCGATCGTTGTATGATACTGCCTAACGTCTTGAATAGAGTCTACAAATTCCATACTGAGCAAATGTATATCGCATATTGCATGTTTAGTTCATGCGATAGATGTGCGTGAACGACAAGCGACTTTGGTGACAAATTCTAATATTCAAAGCAATTTTTTCTACGTTTCTAATTTGTCAAAAATAGGAACAAATTTAGAAATACACAAACGACTTAGAGGAGACAAAGTCTCAAACCTGTTTCTTTTATTTTTCTAATCTGTTAACAAAAAAAGAAACAGGTTTGAATTTTAAAATTTGTCTTATAAGTCGCGGGTTGTGTAGCTTGTCATCTTACAAGGAAGGTCTCCATACGAGCATACTCAGAAAAATCTGAAAAAATTACAGAATGTTCTTCTCATATAGTTATACATGTTTATAAAAAACATTTCGGCGGAATCTCCTTATAACGTCCGTAAAAAAATAATAAAAATTTCGTTTATTTGGCGATTTATCTCCGGTTGGCGAAAAAACGAAAGTTTGAAAAATACGCTTTTACGCTTCGAATACTTTTTAAAGAAAAAACTTTCTAACTAAAACTTTTTTTTTTTTTTTTTTTTTTCGGTGTTTCTCAATAATAAAACTTTCTATGTTCAATTTATTTAAATAAGTTTAGTTTAAGTAATTTTAGTTTTGCATTTTTACTTTACTTTAAGTGTAATTTTGTCACATACGTTTATACGTACTTAAACAAAATGAAATTAATATATTTTATCATTTAAAACACAATTTAAATTGATTAAAATTGTTCCAAATTGAAAAATACACTGTTAAAAATCTGCTGCATTTTGTTGCAACGCATTCCCTTGCTTGTATAGAAAACGGTTACTTGGCCGTGAAATGAAGCTTTCTCATTGGTTGGAATAGAGATATTATATACAAGCGGAGGAGTGCGTTGCAACAAAATGCAGTAGATTTTTAACAGTGTATGACACGGCCAATTCACGGTGCTATGGAGCATTCTCATTGGTCAGAAGAGAGATATTCTTTAAAAGTAGTGGAGTGACGTTGCAGTAAATGCTGCAGATTTTTAACAGTGAAGTCAATTGAAATCAATTTTCAGATTCGTTAAAATCGTCTGCTTTTGGCGAGGAAATGCACTGTACGCCAAATCCCGCGTCGCTTTCAGCTTTTCACGCCAATTATTCCAAACTATTTTATTTTTTTACATATCTAATAATGTAATTCCGCCGCTAATTTTCACTGATCCTTTATTACCTACATGAGTAGTTTAATTCGTATTTTTTTCAAAAAATTCTGAGTATGCCCCCAATGGAGACCTTCCTTGTTAGTGTGTTGCTGGACTTACGCTGACCAATAAATTCTTTGCTACTGTTGATAAAGATCATACAAATCTTAATGGAAGTCAATTGTTGTTGGCAGCTCTCTTTAATCTGCTTTATGAAATAGAAATATTCCTTATGAAATGCCCATACATTACTGTTTAATTTATGATTCAAACATCGCATTGTCACTGATGAAAACAATGAAATTGGGATGAATTATCCGAAGAACAACTGAACCTAAAGATAAAATTCCAACATTAAAGCAACGATTACAAGATCTATGTTCGCAATATTTATCATTTTATTATTCATACTGTTGTCACAGCTAGCAGTCAGAGCCTTATTCAATTCAATGCGTCTCTAACGACCAATTTCAATTTACCCAGTAGCGTCCGGACTCAAATACAACTAAAATGTGACAGTACTATGAACAAAGTGCAACGCTCGCAGTTCCTTTTGTTTTTATTTAATTTAGAAAATGAGCTATATCCATGTCACTGTGACATCAGTTTGTCCCGTTTTGTGAAGAGTTGCAAGTAGTTTTGTTTTACAATCGCCTTGGAACACAGAATTAAGTAAGACTTCACAATGAAGATATGGTCACATATAAAAATCAAAATGCAGCAACAACAGTAAAAAAAAAAAAAAAAAAAAAAAAAATCACATTGATGACCTTGATTTTTTTTGTGGCTGTGACTATTTATGACGATTATGATGATTGGGTCTGGCTATACTCTACAGTTATTCTATATTATGGTGATTAATGTTTTCGTGGGCAGAGACCAGGGAAGAAGTGCGATCTTTGTTGGATATTATTACACTATACAGCCCGTCAATATATTTTCTTACAGTATAAAGTGCAATTTTACATGACAATTTAATCTCTCTCTGATGATTTGGTGATAAAATATAGCATAGGGCTTCCATTTTATACCTTCTTTTGTCTATAATAGAAAAAAGTATGTTGTAATCGAAATTTTTTTCGACTTCAGTTTTTGACGTGTTTACACGTTTTAGGGACAAGAGATTTCGAAAAACATGTTTACACAAGATATCTATCTGTTCGTGTATGTGATCCTGTGTTTTCGAAAAGTGTATGCAGTTATGTAAATTTCATATGCATGCAAATTTTTGGATATGGCCAGACCAGCAGGTCTCCCTTGAATTCGAAAAATTTCCGCTTGAAGGGTCGGCTTTAACATTAACACCGCCGTAAATTTTACCCAACTGTTGCAAAAATATTTTACACCAGGCTTTTTATATTAAACTATTTATTTTATTTCTCCGTGGTACATTTTAAACTTATTTCTCAGAACAATTTTAACTTACACTCATGTCCATAAATTAAGGATAGTGCGAGTTCCAGCAAATAAAGGTACGGAAGCAAAACAAACGTGATTTATTCTTCTAGCCTATCTATTAAACAAAAAAAAAAGCACAAAAACGATGGTATATGTATGATAACATTCATAAAATCTACAATTGTTGCTCCCTACAGCAATTACAAAAAGCAGCCCGCCTTAAACAAACTTAACATTATATGGTTGGTATGATGGTTAATAAATTGTATGCCTCCCAGACGATGAAATACAGTCCGCACAACCCCAAGGCATTCTGTTTATCAAATTTTCAAGCTGATTTTTAGGAAGATAACTCCACTCAACAAGTATTGCTCTAATGTAGTTCCGGCACACATGTAGGAGGTGGTTGACGGGCTGCAACGCGTCGGTCAAGCATATACCATACATGCTCTATCGAATTCAAGACAGGCAAAAATCCTGGCCAATCCACACGTGTGATATCCTCACATTGAAGGCATTCATTTACGATGTTTGCTCGGGGAGGACGGGCATTATCATCCATAAACACAAATTCTGAACCCATGGCACCCCTAAACAAACGTACATGTTGTTTCAGAATGATGGGTCGATAAATTTGGCTTGTCATGGTTCCAGTTTGGTTTGTCATGGTTCCGGTTGTTCTAGGGCCCAGTATGATTCCACCCCAAAAGAGCAATTCTGCACCACCGTAACGATGTCGTTCAATGGTATTGGCTTGGTGGTAACGGATGTGTGGCGTTCTCATATGAAAGTACGACATGAATCAAACTGCAATCTAACCTGGACTCGTCGGAAAACATTACACAAGCCCACTGTAACGATGTCCACATTGCATGTTATCTACTCCAGGCTAAACTCAGGCGACAGGGAGTTGCCGTGAGTGGAACACAACAGACTTGCGAGCATATAGACCAATATTTCCCAAACGTCTGTATACGGTTTGCCTTGAAACAGTCGTACCCGTGGCTGAAGATAGCTGACGAGACAGGTCTGATGCTGTACGCAAACTGTTATTTTTGGCAGTTACTGCCAAATAACGGTTTTCATTCGTGGTTGTAACTCGGGGACGATCTGTACTGTAACGTCGACTAACATTTCCATCATCTTGGAATCGTTGCCAAAATCTAGAGATTACCCTTTGGGCAAATCCAAATTCCACGGATACTTCCATCTGATTACGCCTACATTCCAGTCGGCCGATAACTCTACCGCGTAAAATATCATCCACATGTGTCCTCTGTGTCATAATTGTTCAGTTTTGGCACTGACAAGGAAGGTCTCCATACGGGCATACTTAGAAAAATCTGAAAAAATTACAGAATGTTCTTCTCATATAGTTACACATGTTTGTAAAAAAAATTTCGGCGGAACCTCCTTATAACGTCCGTAAAAAAATAATAAAAATTTCGTTTATTTGGCAATTTATCTCCGGTTGGCGAAAAAACGAAATTTTGAAAAATACACTTTTACGCTTCGCATACTTTTTAAAGAAAAAACTTTCTATGTTCAATTTATTTAAATAAGTGTAGTTTAAGTAATTTTAGTTTTGCATTTTTAGTTTACTTTAAGTGTAATTTTGTCATATACGTTTATATGTACTTATAACAAAATGAAATTAATATATTTTATCATTTAAAACACAATTTAAATTGATTAAAATTGTTCCAAATTGAAAAATACACTGTTAAAAATCTGCTGCATTTTGTTGCAACGCACTCCCTTGCTTGTATAGAAAACGGTTACTTGGCCGTGAAATGGAGCTTTCTCATTGGTTGGAATAGAGATATTATATACAAGCGGTGGAGTGCGTTGCAACAAAATGCAGCAGATTTTTAACAGTGTATGACACGGTCAATTCACCGTGCTATGGAGCATTCTCATTGGTCAGAAGAGAGAGATATTCTATAAAAGTAGTGGAGTGACGTTGCAGTAAATTCTGCAGATTTTTAACAGTGAAGTCAATTAAAATCAATTTTCAGATTCGTTAAAATCGTCTGCTTTTGGCGAGGAAATGCACTGCTCGCCAAATACCGCGTCGCTTTCAGCTTTTCACGCCAATTATTCCAAACTATTTTATTTTTTTACATATCTAATAATGTAATTCCGCCGCTAATTTTCACTGATCCTTTATTACCTACATGAGTAGTTTAATTCGTATTTTTTTCAAAAAATTCTGAGTATGCCCCCAATGAAGACCTTCCTTGTGAGAAATTTAGAAAATGCTTGTCAACAGTTTTACTTCTTTGCTACCGTTCCTTATATACGCCTCTCTCACACTTTCGTCATTGTGACGTACTATAGGCGCCATCTGGTGGCTTTCTGAAATTTGCATATTAGTCTTGAAGATATGTGTGATAATTCTGCAAGTGAAATTTTTACTTTAGAATTTGATTTCCACATGATTCTGAACTATCCTTAATTTATGGACATGATTGTATTTTAGAAACAAAATTCTAGTTCAAATCGAAATATTTTCATTTTTTTAACGGTCAAAATGACCGTTGCAGTGGTTCTAGTGCTGATAGCGATTTTACTGCCATTTTCAGTATTGTATTTTCGAAAATTGTATGAAATAATGCTTAGAATTTAACCTAAATATATATATGTGTGTTTGATTATAGGAAGCAGGTCCCATTTGAATTTGGAATTTTTCCGTCGAAAGAAAGCATTATAACAGCGATTTTTGTGTTACTTTCTTGCGTTCTCATAGTTCTGTCGCGCATCAACGGCTCGTGCAGTGACTGAAACAACAATTTTTATAACGGAGTGACGTATTTATATAAATAAACAACACTTACAAAAATATTCTCTGATAAAGAGCTTGGAAAGGCTTGAAAGTACCAAGAAGTTTGAAATAAAATGTATATTTTAAATTTCAGACCTCTTTTTTTATTATTTTAGTCGCTTTTTAAGTAAAACTGTGAACTTTTAAAAGTTCATATATATTTTACAGTTTTACTCTATTTAGCAATAAACTTTTCTTACATCACTTACAAAAATATTATAAACCATTAACGTTTTCCGTATTTCTCCACCACAACACTTTATTATTCAATCAACATGAATAATATCAGGGTTTTATGTTTATTGACTAAATATGCACATTAGAAGAAATCGATTGTACAGTTTTTTTTTATTATTATCTTGGAAATAAAGTATAATAAAGAATACAAAGTTCTGTCAGAAGATAAAAAAAAACATCTTTAAGTATCACTAGTAAAATCAATAATAGGCTTTTTTTTTTTTTTTTCAAGGACATTTTATTGATTTAGATAGTTATTTTCTTGGACAGAACTGTCATACCATTAAGAAACGTTTAAGGAATATTTTTCAATGATAATAAAATAGCAGTTAAAAGCATACATTGAAATATTTCAATTTAAACAAGTTGGAAATTGCACGTGAACGTAGCAAATGAGGTGCGTTCGTACGATAACGAAGTTTTTAAAATATTCAGATCTTGCTGATATAGTAGAACGTACTCCGGATGCAGTATAGTAGTCGAAATCTTTACGTTTCTGTAAATATGCAGGAAGTAATTTTTATTACACCTCAGCAACGTATATCTTATTCATAAAATGTAAAATAGTTGAATATAATTAAAACACGCCCCAAACAATGTTTCCCCGTATAGCATTATGTAGTGGAATACTTTTCTGTGGCCCTGTAATTTAATAATAAAAATTCTTTGCATCACAGATTGTACAGAATGGATATTTTAGTAATATTTCATAGATTCATGCCAATTCTATTATGTTCGAATGAGTGTAACTTCATTAAAATGCATTTGGAACTTTTTTCCCATTGACCGTAATGTAATGGAATACTTTTGATTGTCCCTGTAAATGATCTATGCATCCGACTTTCATAACATTTGAAATGACTCGACAAAATTACGTAATAATTATATGTTTTAATTTTCAAACGATTAAAATGGATTTGTAACTTTTTTCCCCATTGACCATAATGTAACGGAATCTTTTTGATTGTCCCTGTAATTGATCTATCCATCCGATTTTCATAAAATTTGAAACGACTCGGCAAAATTATGTTATAATTATATATATTAAATTTCAAACGATTCGGTTGGGTAGTTTTTGCGTTGTTATATGCGGACGGACAGACAGACGGACAGACGGACGGACTGAGCGACAACTATAGGTGCTACGTATTTACATAATTACGAACGCACCTAAAAAAATTAGACGCATATTAGTTTCCCTGCCTTACAATTTTGGGCTTGGATTCCCTATAAATTACACTAGCCTGCAAAATTTGTGTTGTGTCGTGCTTTTTAGCCCTTGATAATTGGCTATTTTGCAGTACTTAATCAAAAAATGACCTTCATTTTTAATCATTACATAAGGATTTTCCGCAAATCGTAAATATCAAAAGCTAAATAATAATATTAATAATAATAAAGTAGCAAACATCTGATACAATAAAATAGATGTGATGTTTGTTATTTTTAGCTTTTGATAATTGACACTGATGTAATTTGTAGCGCTGAATCCGAAAAGGACCTCCATTTTTTACCATCGTGTCAGAATTTTTTGGAAATTACAAATTTTTAAATTTTAAAGAAATCGATAAACTGCGGAAATCTGATACTGTGATACATTCATGAATATATGAATCATCTCCATATTCAAATAAATATTTTCTTCCAATTTCTTTAACATGAAACACTGTTCCCTTCGACTGTCCAGCTATGCATTTAAAAGGAAAGTGACGTATGAAAACAAAGTGATGTAATAAAACAAAATAAATGAAGTGCAAATAATAGTAGTATATATTTTCTCTAATTATTCTCAACCCAAGAAACTACTACTTGTACTTTAAACTCCAATAATTATTGGCTTTTGCATTTTCAAAACGAAGTGACGTATTTATATAAATAAACAACATTTATTTATTAAGATATTATCTGGCAAGGAGCTTGAAAAGGTTTGAAAGTACCAAAATTTTTTTAATTAAATACATATTTTCAACTTTAATTATCTCTTTTTTTATTTCAGTCATCTTTTAAGCAAAATTGAGAACTTTTTAAAGTTCATAAAATATATTTTGCAGCTTTACTCTATTTAGCAGTAAACTTTTTTTACATCATTCACAAAAATATTATAAACTATTAAAATTTTCAGTGCTCTATCACCGTAACACTTTAATATTCAATCAACAAGTATAATATCGAGGTTTTATATTTATTGGCTAAAAATGCACGTTAAAAGAAATCGATCATCCAGTTTTTTTATTATTATCTTGGAAGTAAAATATAATAACGAATACAAAGTTTTGTCAGAATATAAAAAAAAGCCATCTTTAAGTATCGCTAGTAAAATCAATAATAGGCTTTTTTTTTTTCAAGGTCATTTTATTGATTTAGAGTTTTTTCTTGGATATTAAATTCAGAGAACAGAACTGCAAATGCCATTAAGAATCGTTTAAGGAATATTTTTCAATGATAATAAAATAGCAATCAAAAATATACATTGAACTAAAGTCGAGTCTCTGTATAACGAAATCCACCGTTCCAGTAAAAATATTCGTTATATAGAGAAATTCGATGTATAGAGAATGATGTTAAAAATCGTATTTAATGTGTAAAATTTGAACAAATATTATTTTTGATCTTTTGAATTGAGAATTTGAAGTGTTAAAAAGTAAATATTAACCTAACATTTTATTTCTTAATTATTTAAGCTGTTTCAAAAAAGAGAACAAAATGAAAGCTTAATGAAAATCAAATAAGGAAGACTTGCATTAATTTCAGATAAAGAAATGTGTAGTTTTTTTTTTTTTTTTTTTTTTTTTTTTTTTTTTTTTTGAAATTGTTGCGCTCTCAGAAAAATGTTCAAATTTTACCAAGGAATGAAAAATTGTAGTTAATATTTTCCTCCATTTGACGGCCTCTCTTATGTGTCTCTCATTGATTCCTCTCTTGCATGTGTATCAATCCAATTGACTCTGTTTTGAGAAGGATGTGGAAAGGTGTGTGGGAGGTGGGTTGAATTCGTTGGATTTAAAGAACAAGGAGAGGAGTAATATATATATATATATATATATATACATATATATATATATATATATAAACTCAACACTAACGATAAATCAAAAACAAGTGATGGAAAATTGATTCCATATGATTTCGAAGCTTTTTAAACTGTTTTTTATGACCAATTTATGAAAAAATTCGTTACATGGAGATAGATATTTCGCTATATAGAGACTGTTTTTAATGTAATCATGGGAAAAGGGGACCATTCCTACTAAAAATTCGTTATATAGAAAAATTCGATGTATGGAGTTTCGTTGTAGAGAGACTCGACTGTATTTCAATTGCAAGAAAATTAGACGTATGTTAGTTTTCCTGCCTTACAATTTTGTGCTTGGATGCCTACAAATTACACTAACCTGCAAAATTTCTGTTGTGTTATGTTTTTTATTTTTTGGTAATTGGTTATAAGGTGCGTTCGTAATTATGTAAATATGTTGCACCTATAGTCGTCGTTCAGTCCGTCCGTCCGTCTGTGTCCGTCTGTCCATCTGTTAGTCCGTCCGCATATAACAAAGCAAAAACTACCCAACCGAATCGTTAGAAATTTGAAAAATATAATTGTTGCATGATTTTGTCGAGTCCTTTCAAATTTTATGAAAATCAGATGCATAGTTTAATTACAGAGACAATCAAAAGTTTTCCGTTACATTACGGCCAATGGGAAAAAATAGTTTATTTCCAGTGCATTTTAAAGATGTTACACGCTTGCGAACATAATAAAATTAATATGCATTATTGAAGTATGTACTACAATATACATTCAGTACAATTTGTTGTGCAAAAAATATCTGTTATTCATTTAAAGGGCCACAAGAAAGTATTTCATTACCTAATGGTATAGGTAAAGACATTGTTTTGGGCGTGTGTTAATTTTATTAAACTATTTTACATTTTATGAAATTTATATAGGTTGCTGAGATTTACTACAAGTTAATCCCTGTATAATAAAAAAGAGATTTTATTTACAGGGACACACAAAAGATTTCAGATAATGTACTGCATATTACACCAAGATATGAATATTTTCAAAATTTCGTTACCTCATTTGCTACGCTTGATGTGCCATTTACGACATCCTGTGTATTTTGTAGTACTTAATTCAAAAATGACCTTTATTTTTAATCATTACATAAAGATTTTTTGCAAATCGTAAATTTCAAAAGCTAAATAATAATAATAATAATAAATAGCAAAAGTCTGATGCAATAAAATGGATGTGATGTTTGTGTTTTTCAGCTTTTGATAATTGATCTTGTGTATTTTGTAGCGCATAATCCGAAAATGACCTCCATGTTTATGGTTTCTTTCATCTGACGAAACTCTAATTTGTCTGTCTGTCCACAAAGTCCGCACACAAAAACTGTACATGTCAGAGACTTCAAATTTTGTGTACTCACTGCTGAATACCTCGTGTCACACAACAAATATAATAGCAATTAAAATCAAGTCGTTGGAGGCCACCGTAATACTTACCCATCATTTATATGCATATGAAAATAAAATATGTGAAAACTATTTATACAATGTATTTCAATTCCAAAACTAAATTTAAATGTTGTTAATACACATAGTAATACTCTACAGTGCGTGTCAAAAGTTTAAGCACAACAGAAAATTTCAAAATAAAATTTTATTATTGGGTGAAAGTGTCTTCCCTTTTCACATAGCTTACAAATTGTAGTTTTAAAAAGATAGTTAACAGATTCATGCTATAAAATTTATCTTAAATAATAAAATTTATCAAAACAACAAAAATGAGCGTGTCAAAAGTTTAAGCACAGTAGTTTTTTAGTCTTTAGCAGAACAAGAATAAAAAAAATTAATACTTGATTATTGCTCCTTTCTGCTGAATTACCTTAAATATACGGTCTTCCATCGTTAAAATGAGGTTCTGTATTGTTTCTGATTCATTTTTAAACCAAGCGTTCTCAATGGCATCTTTCAAATCTTTAACTGAAGAATACTGCTTTCCATTTGGATAAACTGCATGAGTGAGGATACCCCACATATTTTTTATAAAGTTTATATCAGGACTAATTGCCGGCCATTTCAAAACGGAAGTTGTTTTCGAGTTAAGCCACGATGAAGTTGAGTTTGAAGTATGGATGGAAGCATTATCTTGTTGAAATAACCATTTTTCTCCTCCTAAAAACCTCGGCAACAGGAAGCACATGATTGGCAAGTGTCTCTTGGTAGTTTTCAAAGTTTTCACGACCACTGATGAATGCTAGAGATGTCTTACAATTGAAAGAAATAGCCCCCCATACCATTACATAACTACCATTATGTTATCGGCTAAATACACTCCTAGGTTCTTTGCGGAGATTATGCCAATAGTACTTAAACCCATTAGAGACATCGAGGTTCCATTTTTTTTTCATCACTGAATATGAAATTCAGCCACTTTTCACCAAATGACATATGCTGTTTGGCCCATTGTAATCTAGCTTCTTTATGGTGTCGTTTGAGACACGTTAATCGAGCCATTTTACGGTATTTTATGTATTTGAATTCGAAAACTCTTCTACAAACAGTTTTTTTCGATATTTGTTCTCCAACTGCATATTTTATTTCCGAAGGGGAGTAATTACCAGTTGAAGCCAAATTTCTGATGCAGCTATCTTCGCTCAAACTACACTGTTAAAAATCTGCTGCATTTTGCTGCAACGCACTCCCCTGCTTGTATAGAAAACGGTTACTTGGCCGTGAAATGGCGCTTTCTCATTGGTTGGAATAGAGATATTATATACAAGTGGTGGAGGGCGTTGCAGCAAAATGCAACAGATTTTTAACAGTGTAGTCACTCGCGGCCTTCCTGAACGAAATTTTCGTTTAAAATCATTATCACAAGCCAAAATTCGATGAATACCTTGTTTTGACCTTTTTAATGCACTTCCAATTTCAGAAACAGAATTAAATTTTACTCTCATACTCCAAATTTTTATCATCTCCTCCTCTGAAAATTCTTTCGACTTGGGCATTTTGTACTAACTCAAAAACAACAGCGGACTGCTTCTTATACAGCCAGAAATTGTTTGCGAGCGCAACCTCTTACGTCAGACTGTAAAATTTGCATAAAAACGATTTTGTGCTTAAACTTTTGACACGGTCATTTTTCTTCTATTCTTAAACTCCATGGTTTGAAATAAAATTTAAAAGTTAATTTAAATGAATATGGTGTAAAAATAGATATTATTAACATATACAAGACAGATATTGAAATTAAAGGTAACATTTAAAGTTTTATTTTAAAATTGCTATTGTGCTTAAACTTTTGACACGCACTGTATTAATGAATTGCTGATGCACCAATTTCAACAAATTATATAAAACGCCAAACTACTCAAGAAGTAACAAACTACGTAAAAGAAACATCCTTATAACTCCCAAAACAATAATCATATTAACTAACAGTTTGCTGCGTCGGATTAAGCGTTTCATTTTCAATTAAAATATACCTCTGAATTGAAATTTGAATGAAATACAGGATCATGAAAAATCGAAGAATGTGGAAAACAGGATTACAAATATCTCGACAACTAATAATCCGATCGACTTCGTTCTTTATGCAAAATTTGTGTTTTTTCATTGCCTTTTACATGCATTCCTTAAAATAAAAAAATTCGAAAATTTTTATGTACCTTTCATCAGAACAAATTTTTCGAGAATCCGGAAAAAATAGTTCCGGATAATCAAGGTTGCTGATATTCAATAGGGTTCGTCCCATTCTTACATACTAAGTACATACAAAATTTCAAGTCTCTGTCTCAATTTGTTGATGAGATAAAGCGTTTACAGACAGACAGACATACGGACGGCAATTTTTTTTCTAAAAATATGTTTTTCGAAATCTCCAGTGTCTAAAACGTGTAAATCTGTCAAATTTTTTTTTCGATTTTCAAAACGATTGCAAGACTTACCCTATACTACGTATGATGGGTAAGTAATACACATTGGAGTATTTCAATTTCAAGAAAATTAGACATATGTTAGTTTCCCTGCCTTAAAATTTTGTGCTAGGATTTCTATAAATTACACTAGCCTGCAAATTTTGTGTTGTGTCAGGTTTTTTAGCGTTTGATATTTGGATATTGTGTATTTTGTAGCACCTAATCCTTCGATTGGACTTTAAATCGACTTTCATTTTTATTCATCACAAAAGGATTTTTTGAAAATCGTATATTTCCAAAGCTAAAAAAATTATTAATAATAAATAGCAAAAATCTGATGCTATAAAATAGATGTGATGTTTGTGTTTTTTTGCTTTTGATAATTGATACTTATGTATTTTGTTGCGCTGAATATGAAAATGACTTCCATTTTTAGAGTTTCGTTCATTAGACGAAACCCTACTCTGTCTGTCCATCTGTTACAGAGTCCGCAAACAAAAACTGAATAAGCCAGAAATTTCCAATTTTGTGTACTTACAGCTGAATATCTCGTGTTACATGACAAATCATAAAATTTTGAAAAAATCTATTATTTCAATTAAATTAATTTTATCAATGTTATCCATTCATTGTTGCGATTTACAATGTAGAAGAGAATCTTAATTTGAACGTTTTGTGTGTAGACATCAACTCTTGGACATAAAGCGTCTCGCTAGTATTGTTAGTTCAATTCCGGTTGCTAATTCGATTTCGATTTTACGAAAATAATTTTCATTTATTATGAACTTTCTCTTAATTGAACAGATTTGTACCGTATGTCAAGTAATAAATACCGATAATTTCAGTATTCCCCCCCCCCCCCAAAAAAAAAGGATCAATAGTTCCCCTTTCACTGTGTAGTGTACTATTTATAAATGCGATGTGCTTATTAAGTTTGTAAGAAGGGTAACTTTACAAGGTATTTAAATAAAGTGAGTTCAGATGCTGTTAATTTATTCTCCCACCCTTAGATTCGACGCATCATTAAAATGTCAGAACTTCATCCAAACAAAAAGGACTCTCTCGGGGAAATTCCTTGCGATGTCATTAAAAGTTTCTTGATGCATTCACGGATGCATATTCATTGTCTGAGTTACTCCGAAAATTACAGGCAGCTAATAAAACTTTATCTTTTATCAATTCTTCTTTAAATTTCTGAAATAAATTGTTTTCTAAGATTTCTAAAGATCACTTTTCGGGATATATTGGGTAACTTGAAAGCTGTTATCGAATAATGGAATATTTTCGTTCGTGATTATAGTAAATTTTCGGAGTCATCGGAGTTTCGGATTGCCATTAGTGCCTAGCGTCCCTTTTAAAGGACGATTATAAAAAAGGCAAGAAAGCACTTTTCACACCAGTAAATAGAAATATAAATAAACACTATTTTTCACGAGACTAATTCTTTAATAAATTAAGATAAAAGTTATTCTTCTTCTAAAAGTGATGGGAAACCCAAAATTTCATTTTTAATGAAGAAAATAATTTGGGCATTAATGGGTTAAGAAACACCTGTCCTATTTTTTTTATAGTGTATTAAAATATGGGCTAATTTTACGAAAAGAAAAAAAAACTGTCAGCCATGACGCCTCGGGAGTAAAAAGCTCTATTTTGCGAAAATAATCTTTATTTATTATGAATTTTCTTTTTCTTTAACCCTTTTACATTCATTGGTTTCTCTACGAAACTACAAAATTTTAATTCCGATATGCAACAACGACACCTGAATATTAATTTAAAAAAACAAATTTTATTATGTATGTGAAAAATCCCTTTTTCTTATTTAGAAATACATTTGTTGGCAATTATCAGTGTCATTCATTTATTTCAACATCTTAGCTATAAAAATGCTTTGTCCATTGAAGGATTAACAGATTTGTATCGATAATTTCCATAGATTTTTTTTTAAAGTCTGCAGTTGTTTTCCCTTTACTGTCTAGAGTAGCATTAATACATACAGTATGCATAATAAGTTTGTAAGAAGGGCAATTTTACAAGATATTTAAATAATGAGAGTTCAGATATTGTTAATTTATTCTCCCACACTTAGATTCGACACATCATTAAAATGTCAGAACTTCATCCAAACAAAATGAACTCTCTCAGAAAAATTCCTTGCGATGTCATTAAAGGTTTCCTGATGCATTCACGGATGCATTTTCATTGTCTGAATCTTTTATGTACCTCAGAAAGAGGTTCATTCATTTCCTTTCAGAAGGTCTCAATGCATGTAGTTTTAGCATTATGAAAAACATTTGTTGCATTCATGGTTGTATTCTTATTCCTAATAAACTAAAAGTGAACATAATAATAATAAGAATAAGAATAATAATAATAATAAAAATAATAATAAAATAAGAAAGTAAAAATCATGCCGCAAGCATAATTAATTGTTATTATAAACTTTGTTTTACTTTAACAAATTTATAGCGTTTATCAATTTATAAATATTGATAATTTGAGTAATTTCCCCCCCAAATCAATAGTTATTATGAACTTTTTTTTTTTACTTTAACAGATTTGTAACCGTATGGCAACTAATAAGTAATGATAATTTCAGTATTTTTTTTCCTCCCAAAATCAATAGTTATTATGAACTTTCCTTCGCTTTTATTAATTTGTAACGTATGTTAATAAATATCCAATAATTTCCGTAATTTTTTTTTCGAAAGTCAATAGTTATTATGAACTTTCTTTTACTTTAAGAGATTTATATCGTAAGTCAACTAATAAACATCGATAATTTCCGTAGATTTTTTCCCTTTCAAAGTCTGTGTAGTATTAATAAATGCGACATGCATATTAAGTTTGTAAGAAGGGTAACTTTACAAGGTAATTAAATAACAAGATGCTGTTCATTTATTCTCCCACACTTCGATTCGACACATCATTAAAACGTCAGAACTTCATCCAGACAAGAAGATATTGAAGAAATTCCTTGCGATGTCATTAAAGGTTTCCTGATGCATTTTCATTGTCTGAATCTTTTATATACCTCAGGAAGAAGTTCCTGCAGAAACTTCAGAAGGTCACAATGCATGGAGTTTTATCATTATGAAAAACATTTGCTACATTCATGGTTGCATTCTTATTCCTAACAAACTATAAGTAAATTTTTTCTTTTATAATTCCGTGCACAATTTCAGTTATGCATCTGAAAATGTTTAGTTGAGGTCTGATACCACCGGAAAAACCGAATTTCCGGCCAGAGAGAACTGATTAATTGTAAAAGCTACTCTAAAAGTCTCCGAAAATCACCGGCAGCTAATAAAAGTTTTTTCTTTTATAAATTCTTTAAATTTCGAAAATAAATTGTTTTCTAAGATTTTTAAAGACAAAGGAACACTTCTTGGAATACTGGGCGACTTGGAAGCAGTTACCGAATAATAAAATATTTTCGTTCGTGAATGTAGTAAATTTTCGTAGTTTAAGAAACATCTGTCCTTTTTTTTTGACAGTGTTTAAAAATATGGGTTAGTTTTACGAAAAGAAAAAAAATGCCATCCAGACTGCACGGGAATAAAAAACTCTATTTTGCGAAATAATCTTTATTTATTATGAACTTTATTTTTCTTTAACAAATTTGTACCGTAAGTCAACTAATAAACATGGATAATTTTCGTAGATTTCCCCCCCCCCCCCCAAAGTCAATAGTTTTTTACTTTATTGTGTACTGCGTGTATTGTGTAGTATTAATAAATGCGACATGCATACTAAGTTTATAAGAAGGGTAACTTGACAAGGTATTCAAATAATGAGAGTTCAGATGCTGTTAATTTATTTTCCCACACATCCGTCCATTTTCGACACATCCTTAAAATGTCAGAACTTCATCTAAACAAAAAGGACCCTCTCGGAGAAATTCCATGCAATTTCATTAAAGGTTTCCTAATGCATTTTTATTGTCTGAATCTTTCATATACCTTCGGAAGAGGTTCATTTCTGCAGAAAGTCACAATGCATGTAGTCTTAGCATTATGAAAAACATTTACTATATTAATGATTGTATTGTTATTCCTAATAAATGAAAAGCTAACATAATGAAAAAAACAAGTTGGAAATTGCACGTGAAGCGTAGCAAAAGAGGTGCGTTCGTACGATAACGAAGTTTTTAAAATATTACTCCCATAAAATCGTAAATAGTTAAAATTACAATTAAAATGCGCACCACACAATGTTCTCCCTATACCATTATGTAATGGAATACTTTTGTTTGACTTTGTAAATCAATAACAAATGCTCTTTGCACCACAGATTATGCAAAATGCATATTATAATATATACATTATTGATGCATATCAATTTTATTATGTTCGAATGAATGTAACACCATTAAAATGCATTTGAAACATTTTTCCCCATTGACCGTAAAGTAACGGAATATTTTTGATAGTCCCTGTAATTGAATTATGCATCCGATTTTGATAAAATTCGAAATAACTCGACAAAATTATGTAATAATTATGTATTTAAAATTTCAAACGATTAAAATGCATTTGGAAAATTTTCCCCATTGACCGTAATGTAAAGGAATACTTTTGATTGTCCCTGTAATTGATCCATGAATCCGATTTTCATAAAATCTGAAATGACTCGACAAAATTATTTAATAATTATACATTTTAATTTTAAAATGATTCGGTAGGTAGTTTTTGCGTTGTTATATGCGGTCGGACAAACAGACGGACTAGACTGAACGACAACTGTAGGTGCTATGTTTTTACATAATTACGAACGCACCTAACAAGAAAGTAAAAATCATGCGTCAAGCATAGTAAGTTATTATAAACTTTCTTTTACTTCAACAGATTTGTACCGTATGTCAATTAATAATTACCGATAATTTCAGTATTTTTCCCCAAAATTAATAGTTATTATGATCTTTCTTTTATAGGTTATAAAAAACTTTACAGCACATTCATAAAAATGTACCAAAAATTAAAGTTGGAAATGGTGTGCAAATGAATCATTTGGAAACGCTTAACACACTTTAAAACTCGATTTAAACAATTCGGCACCGATGTCATATACGCACCACATTTGCGCGATTGCAACAAAATGTCCATTTTATGCCTCACAAGGTAACCCGGCTACTGTTGTTCGTTTATTAATAAACAGATTATTTAATTTAAGTTTCTTTTTTAAAATGATATAAACCGTTTTTTTCTATAATTAAAACGTTCGAGTAATGTTCTATAATTAAAATGTTTTAATATATTCTAAATTAAACTTTTCTTCCTTTATTATTATTTACTTTTTTAAAACAACGGAAAGCAATATAAATATATGTATGTAACTGCTATTTAAAAATGAAATTTTCGCCAAATTGGAGTAAAAAAAAAAAAAGCCAATGTGGTGCGCGTATATGACATCTGTGCCAACAATTCTCATCTACTCGGAAAATTATCTCAATTCCTTGAGCAACCCTGCATAGGATATATAGATTTATATATTTAACTACATACATACAAAAAATTAGTTCAGTTAGGTATTTCATGCGAAAGTTGAAAATTTCTCTTCAGCAATTTCCGATAATAAGGAGAATGATACATAAATTCTTTTTTTAGAGACCTGTATATGACGTACAGAATTCTTACACAACGAATAATGCTGTTTGTAACGATGTTCTTTTTTATAATATTACTACAATTTGCTTTAAAATTCCGTGCATTTCAAGACATCCTCCTGAAAATATGATTTGATCTTTTCACCCCTTTTATAAATTAGTGGACTGAACTTCATTTGCGCATGTGTAGTATTTTGTTTTGATTTACATATGTTTTCTTCTATTTCAGTCAGTCATTTTTCCGCTACGAAATTGAACGCGGATGTGTTCGAAAGATCTCAGGGTTTATGTTAGCCAATATTTTTATATGTTTTTAGCTTTTCAAGTAATTATATGCAAGTTTAAACGTTTATATTTATAACAACATTCATGTTAAACACTAATTATTTAACAAGATACCTGAAGTAATATTATATACTATAAAAACATTTATATCGATTTTTTAGATGTTGAAAGTATGTCATTATCACCAATGTCAGTTTTTAGGGTTTTGTTCATTTGACGAAACCTTATCCGTCTCAACTCTTCTGTCTGTGTGTCCGTCAGAGAGTCCGTACACAAAAACTGTGCATATCAGACATTTCAAATTTTGTGTATCTACAGCTAAATACCTAGTATCATACGACAAATCATAAGATTTAAAAAAAAAAAAAATTATTTTAATTAAATAAATTTTCTCCATGTCATCCGTTCATTTTTGCGATTTAAATATTAAATTAGAACCTTAGTTTCAACGTTTTTCGTGTAGACATCATATCTTGGAGGTAAAGCATCTCGCTAGTAAAGAGAAGGTTATTAGTTCAAACCCCGGTTCTGGAAGTTAGAATTAAATCCATAATACGATGGGTTTGATTAAAAGAAATTTCGCATTTTTTTGCCAATTTAAATTCTTATTATGCTGTGATAAATAACCACCGACATTCATAATATTTTTTGGAATTCAATTTTCTTTCTATTTTAAAAACTTGCGATTTATTAGTGATTCAGCCTTTTAAATTTTGTTTAATCTTTTTTTTTTTTCGTTTTTAGAAATCAAAAATTTTTCTTACATCTCTTAAATTTTTTTAGTTTCGGACTTTAAAAAAATGGAATTTTGGATTTTATTTAAATAATTTTATTTAAACATTTTTAATTTGATTAAAATAAATAACTTCCTTTTATAATTATTTTAAAATTAAATTTATTGGTGCTACCATGCATGTGATAATTTAATAATTATAAATTAATCATTTTGATTTATTTAATTATTCCTTTGAGATCTTGTGGGTGAATTGCTGCAAAATCTGCAAATGTCACATTGCACCAAATTCACCTACCGGAACTTAAAGGGTTTAAGTATAAGTTGTTTTGAAAGAAATTTAAACAAAACCTTGTGTGGGATCTGCAATCACACTTACCCACTTGTTTTTTTATCATTTCCCTTCACTTGCACCGGTTCAAAGCCTACTTCCAACAAGTCTTCTGAAATTACATCTTCCATCATGACGCTTTTGTTGACTAAATTAGTAGCGCCGGAGAATTTGTATCTTAGCAGTGGTAGCGAATTGTAGAACAATTAATGTCATAATAAATAGTAAAAAACCCCTTTTTTTTAAATAAAAAAAGAGGTATTTAGCTATGAATGGACAAACTTTGAACGCTCTGACTTACCGTATTTTCTGGTGTATAGCCCGCACCCTGTGTATAACCCGCATCCCTAAATCAAGCAGTCCAGTAAAAAAAAGTTCATGTATAACCCGCGGAGATGCATCGGTGTATACACCATTTACGAACGTATATTTCGACCAGGGTTCAAAATTAGAAGCCATTAGTCATAATTTTTAACACAAATTTACCGAATTGTTTCGTGATGCATAATATCTACAGTAATTGGGCTAAAAAATGAAGATTATCAGTACCGTAATTTTCGGAAGAAAAGCCGCGGCGTTTACAGGTTTTAAAATAAACTTTCAAGCGATGCAACGTTTACGGGTTTTAAGATAAACTTTCAAGCAATGCGGCGTTTACGCGCATTTTTTTTCAAACAAGCGTGATATATTTTTTAAATTTTTCCGAAAAAAAAAAATCGATAATAAATTCAAAATTTCGGACTTAAAATGTATACGTATCTTAAGACATTCGTTCCCAAAGGATCGAATCCTCGGAATCGATCCGAAATGCACCAACTCCGAAAAGGAACGATTCCTCCGACTCTATCTGAAATGAAACGACTCCGAAAAAGTAACATAATAAACTAAATAACCTAAAATGATCTTAAATTCAGATTTGTCGAGATTGGAAGGGTTCCGGATTTTGGATTTTGTACTCTACAAACACAATGGCTATTATACATCTATACGTGCAATACTTGGCGATAGTTGCGACTGCGACAATTCTTCCAAATCCAGAAATAACTGTATTTAAGCAGTAAAAAAAAGCCTTTACAAACATGGGAGAACTCTCTAAATTTCGCGGCATAGCGAAAAAATTTTACAAATTTCGATGTTTTTTTTCAAAATTTTTAAGGTTTAAAAATTGTAGAAAAAATATCACGATTTCCAATTAAAAAAAAATCTTTGTATAACCCGCACCGTGTATAAGCCGCAGCGGCTTTTTGGAAGGTTTTTTTCTTGTATTAGCCGCGGACTATACACCCGAAAATACGGTATATAGTTTTTGTTATACGAACTCTGTGACAGACAGACAGCGGACAGAGACGAATAGTGTTTCGTCCGATAAACACCCCCCCCCCCCCCCACCAAAAAAAAAAAAAAAAAGCTTGTAACACTGGATGATATTTCGTATTGAAAATTATATTTCTGTAATTTTGAGCCGTTTAATATTTGACGAGGTAAAAATGATTTTTTAAATAAATAAATATTTGTCAAACAAAACAGTGGAAAAATTATCAGGAGATTAAAATATTGTAAAGACATAACTAATTTGTGCGAAAATATTATAAATTTGCATGCAAATTCATAGTCGAGTTCAGTGTTTTAGGCCTCACTTTCAAGAACAGTGACTTTTTATGGAAAAAACAGCTGACTCTTGATAATGTATTTGTATTGCATTATTTTATGCATAAAAAAAAAGAAAAATAATTCTTTTCTATGAACAAAAGTTGTTTTTTTTCAAGAAACTTCTGCAACAATCACATTTCGAATTATCATTCTTAGATGACATCGTAACAGATAGAAATCATTCACTACCATAAACCTATTTCTGATCGCGGCGAGTAACTATTACTTAGAAATAAACATTTAACACTATGGTAAACAGAGCAAATCGTTTGATTAAAAAGCTTGAAACTACTTACTATAATTTATTTCTCTTTATAAAAACTAGTAATAGACATTTTCATTTAAATTGATTGTGATCATTGTCGCTATATTTCGATATCGAAGAATGTAGTTTGTTTCTATAACAAAAATAATCATTCCAGTTATTAATATCGAAACAGTATCGTCAAAGTTGAGAATGATGTCCATGTGTTCATTAAAATTTAAAATACAATTCTTTCTGTAAGTGTATATTCCAAAATTTTTCAGGTGTCGAAGATGTGTAGCTCCGCCCCAAATAATGTCTTTAAATAAATTTTAATAATTTTTATACATAGTTTTCTAAATGTTTATATGTAGTACCAACGCAAACTTTCGGCAATTTTATATAATATGTATGCACTTATAAGGAATTCTTTTACAAGAAAAGGGCAATTTTTGGACAGCTATAAAATATGATTCATTATTTTTGTAAATTTTTTCATTGCTTTTTCAAAACTTTTTAGAATTAGAAAATTATACAAAAAATCCCATTTATGCATCTTTGATGTCTATATAAACTCAATTAATAGCATGCAATTCAGTACCATAGTTTTTTAAAAATGAGGTTTTCATAAAATCAAAAAAACATTTTTAACTCATGAATATCAATATTTACAAGACGATAATAGGAGAAATACACTGTCAGATACGTAGCCACACATGGGGGAAAAAAATAAAGAAATTTAACTTAAAGGCATTTTCCAATGATTATCCGGCCATGCCCTTTTATGAAAATATGCATTATTTTAGTTTATAATCTACTCACAGTGACTAAATCTCTAAAAACAGTGTTAAAACAAAAACATTCTCAAGGCTTTAATAAATTACGAAAAAATTCTTATTGGTAAAAACAGGAATGCTGATCGACTGATAACGTGGTAACTTGGTATGCTCTTTCTTTAATACAAGGTTGCCAGTTTCGTCTCTATTTTTAACCCCTTAACTGGTTAATTCTTTTCCATTCAATAAATTGAAAATAGCGGATTCACACCACTATTATTTAAATAAAATATTTGTAAAATTTAGTCTAAACATTTCCATTTTTCAACAGTATGAAAATTTTCTTTAAAATAATAGTGGTGTCAAAAAGCTTTAAATGATGCAATAAGCAAATTCGTCTTGCCCGAACGGCGTTCGGGCAAACCAGTTAATCTTTTCCGGCACACTGTCGTCCGTCCCCTGGAATACCTAATTTTAATTCCAAACTTGCAAAGGCACCAATTATATTTTAGTAAAATTTTGCTTTTACAATAAAAGCTAAAATTAAGGAATTCATAATATATAAAAATTTCATTGGTGAATTCCAGTGTCAGTCGATAATTTCTCATTTTACTAAAGAGATTTTGTCCGTGCCGGAAAGGGTTAAGGGGTTAACCCAAAATATCGACTTCAGACCGGAACTTTTTTGAAGAAGATTTTTTACTTACATATCCAATAAAAGTTTGCCATTAAGTAAATTTGATAATACTTTTTGCATTTTCTGGTGCGAATCTGAATTTTTTTTAAAATAAAGATGGACTCCAAACAGGCAATCCTGCTTTAACAGTAGAACCATCGATAATTTTATTCTTTTTTTCACCAGAATTTTTAATTAAAACTTCTGAACTTATATAATTAGCCTACTCTGGTGTCGCATTTATGTATTGTATGATGTGATGAAATTTCTGGTAAAAATTGTAAACAAAAATATTAAGTGTGGGAACTCATCTAACTCAGAATTTTGAGGTCTATAACATTTGTAAGGACAATGTTTTTGATAGGGTTAATTGTTTTCAGATAATGATACAGTAAATACAAAAAAAAAAAAAGAAAAAAAAAAAAAAAAAGGAATATTTTGTTTATAAATTTGTACATGTTGACTACAGCTCACTAGGAGGGGAAACTTACTATGTTCATTTCCAACTTTTCCATAATTAATTCCGAATTCGAACTCCTAATCACTGGACTAGTCTTAAAAAAATAATAATAAATAAATAAATAAATAAATAAATAAATAAATAAATAAATAAATAAAACAAAATAAAAATAAAAATAAATAAATATGAAAATGATGATTTAGAAAATCTATGCTGCTATATTATGACCGATAAATGTCGGGTAAACATAACAATATTTCATTTAAAAGTTTCATTTCATTTAAAAATTTCGGTTTTAACCCCTTCGCGACGGGAGCTTTTTACGAAGTTTTTAATGTTTATCACCGGTTTTTAAAAACAGAAATTTATGGCTTACTGAATTGAGAAAATGCTCCATTAAATAAGGCAAATTTTACAGTAAAATTTTACTAGTGGGGATAAACCAGAGTTCTTAAGTCTTTTTGCGGCACGTATACGTGTCGCTCGTTCCCAAGGGGTTAAACATTTGAAACACAAATAACTAATTTACAGTATGTAAAAGTGTTAGACACTCCCCCATGGATTTGACATGTAAGAACAACTCCGATGTTTTTAATGGGATGCAAATGGGTTAATGAGTCAAAAATTGATCACAATCCCATCAGATGATACAACAAGATTCTTGTTTCTTTGAAAAGAGTTTCAAAATACCTACTGAGATGAAATCCTAAAAGTCTTCTATTATCGTCTTTTTCAGAAATTGTGTCATGGACAGAATTAAGTGCCTTTAAAATGTAAAGTACTCGTCAATATACACTATATTGCCATTGATTATGGGACACTTGCGATTTTAGACATTTTAATAAATATCTAGAAAAATACACGAGGAATCATCTCGAAACTCTTAGTGTATAAATATAATAGTATAAGTCATACATCTCCGTGAAGATTTTTTCCCGAAACTCCAAAGGGGACCGTCAACAAATTAAAAAAAAATGAATATCTTTTGAATAACCCTGTCAAAACTAATGTAGCAAAAGAGCTCAAACTCTACATTGTAATTGAATGCCTTATTGTAATAAGCCTTGTTCATTTTTATGCAAATAGCATGCATACTCGCAGAGTAATTAAGGTTTTTATAAAAATGATCCCATATTTTTCCAAGTTTTTTCCTTATAATTTTCAGAGTTCTTAATATAAAATATTATTTTTTTCAGAAAATATGAAAAACAACATTGCACACAGTACCCTGTAATCAGAATTAAAAAATAATGAAAATTGTATAAAAAATGAGTTGGTTTACTAAATAATTTTTTACTGCGCATGCGTCAAAGATATCAAAATTTCATTTGCATATTATGTTAGCTAAATGTATAGAGCAACTTTTGTGAAAGTCACAAAATCATAACTTGAAAATTCTGACAATAATCGTCAATTGAATAAGTCGAAAATCCGTTATTCTCAAAATGAAGCAAAAACAAGAGGGGTTGTATCCATATATTCATTGATTAGTGTTAATATAGAATACACAATATGGGATGTACTACTGCATTTGGATAAAATCCCTGATTTTTTTGCTTCATTTGGGAAACAACGGATTTTGTCCTTTTTCTATAGACGATTACTTTCAGAATTTTCAAGCTATGATTTTGAGACTTTTACAAAAGTTGCTCTATACACTTAGCTAACATAATATGCAAATGAAATTTTGATATCTTTGACGCATGCGTAGTAAAAAATTATATAGTAAACCTACTCATTTTTCATACAATTTTTATTATTTTTTAATCCTGATTACAGGGTACTGTGTGCAATTTTGTTTGTCATATTTTCTGAAAAAAGTATTATTTTATATTAAGAACTCTGAAAATTATAATGGAAAAACTTGGAAAAATTTGGGACCATTTTTATAAAAACCTTAATTACTCTGCGAGTGTGCATGCTATTTGCATAAAAATGAACACAGTGTATTACAATAAGGCATTCAATCATAATCTAGAGTTTGAGCGCTTTTGCTACATTAGTTTTGACAGGGTTATTCAAAAGATATTCATTCTTTTTTAATTTGTTGACGGTCCCCAGTGGCGTTTCGGTAAAAAATCTTCACGGAGATGTATGACGTATACTATTATATTTATACACTAAGAGTTTCGAGATGATTCCTCATGTATTTTTCTAGATATTTAGTAAAATGTCTAAAATCGCAAGTGTCCCATAATCAATGGCAATATAGTGTATATATATACAGGGTGTTTCGCTACCAGACCGACAAACTTTGAGGGATGATAGTACACATGAAGACGAACATTATTAAATAGGAAACCATGGGCCGCAAACGTCTTCTATATGAGCTAGGGGCCATTAAAGTTTAGGGTTCAAAACTTTAAACGGTGATAGAAAACGGAAAAAAGGGTCGATTCGTTTGCGGTTTTCACTAAAATCATTCTTAATATTAAGATTTCTTTAGGAAAAAATTTTAGAGGTTACTTTCAAAAATTATCGATAGAGGGCGCTTTAGACTTTAGAGTAACGAACAACTACTTTTTACCGTTATTTTCTGCATGGGGTTGAAATTATTCTAAAGTTTAGAATTTAACTTAAATTTTAAGTTCAAAATCGGAAACATTCGGATCGGTTAACTAGCGAAAATTTAACTGTGAACAAAGGGGTATATTTTAAACGCTCATAAACATTGAACAAACAAATCGATTTTATTGCGGTTTGCGTGTAGATCATTCGCTTGGTAACTATTTTATTCAAAACGACGTACAGCTTTGGTGTCCTCATTTTTTGATACAGGGCGCTTCCGACACATCTCCGACATTTCAATGGCATTACTCCTGGGTGTTTTACTACCAGAGCAACTTACTTCCAGGAAGTGTTAGGGACACAAAGATGACTCGGAATCACATAGGAATGTAACGTTGGAAATGCCCTTTTCGAGAGTTAAGGTTAAAGGAAGCAGAAAAGATAGCAACAGTAACAGCTCAGAAAGAGCAACACCTTAATGTGACAGAAAACAGTTTATTTAAAGGCTTTACCACAAAAGGTGTTGAAATTGCGACCAGAAGTAGTCCGGCAAGTTTAACAGCGATGGTAGATGGCGCTGCGGCTTCCTTGCGGTAGATGGCTCTAAACGGTAATGCATGTGAACAGCGATCACTTTGAAGTGATCATTGGCGAACCGACTCCAAAGGTAGCAGAATTAAGTACTTGAACGATGAGCAGCCCGATCGGGCTCCTCCACATTTTACCAATGACGTTTGCCGACACTTCAAAGTAACATCTGGGCAACGGTGGATAGGTCGTGGTGGCCTGCGGGATAGACGGACCTATCATGTATCGACTTCTTCTGCTGGGGTCAAATGAAAAGTTGGGTGTATGAGACTCCCGTACCATGAGTTAAAGACCTCGCATCTGGTATTTCTGTAGTTTGCCAGAAAGCTATCAGAGATGCCAGAAATCTTTCAAAGAGTGAGAAATTCCATGCGACGCCGCTGACAAGCATGCCCAACTACTTCTGGTCTTAATTTCGAACACCTAATGTTGTAAAACATTTAAATAAACTGCTTTCTGTCACATTAACGTGTTGCTGTTTCTCTGCTGTTTCTGTTGCTTTTTTTTCCTCTGCTTAGTTTAACCGTATCTCGCAAAAGAGACATTTTGAACGTTACATTCCTATGTAATTCCGAATCAACTTTGCACCCCTAACACTTCCTGGAAGTATGTTGGTCTGGTAGTAAAACACCCAGGAGTAATGCCATTGAAATGTCGGAGATGTGTCGGAAGCGCCCTGTATCAAAAAAATGAGGACACCAAAGCTGTACGTCGTTTTGAATAAAATAGTTACCAAGGGAATGATCTACACGCAAACCGCAATAAAATCGATTTGTTTGTTCAATGTTTATGAGCCTTTAAAATATACCCCTTTGTTCACAGTTAAATTTTCGCTAGTTACCCGATCCGAATGTTTCCGATTTTGAACTTAAAATTTAAGTTAAATTCTAAACTTTAGAATAATTTCAACCCCATGCAGAAAATAACGGTAAAAAGTAGTTGTTCGTTACTCTAAAGTCTAAAGCGCCCTCTATCGATAATTTTTGAAAGTAACCTTTAAAATTTTTTCCTAAAGAAATCTTAATATAAAGAATGATTTTAGTGAAAACCGCAAACGAATCGACCCTTTTTTCCGTTTTCTATCATCGTTTATAGTTTTGGACCCTAAACTTTAATGGCCCCTAGCTCCTACAGAAGACGTTTGCGGCCCATGGTTTCCTATTTAATAATGTTCGTCTTCATGTGTACTATCATCCCTCAAAGTTTGTCGGTCTGGTAGCGAAACACCCTGTATATATATATATATATATACAGGGTGTTTCGCTACCAGACCGACAAACTTTGAGGGATGATAGTAGACACGAAGACAAACATTATTAAATAGGAAACCATGGGGCGCAAACGTCTTCTGTAGGAGCTAGGGGCCATTAAAATTTAAGGTCCAAAATTTCAAACGATGATAAAAAACGGAAAAAAGGGTCGATTCGTTTGCGGTTTTCACTAAAATTATTCTTAATATCACGTTTTTCTTAGAAAAAAATTTCAAAGGTTATGTTCAAAAATTGTCGATAGAGGGCGCTTTAGACTTTAGAGTAACGAACAACTACTTTTTACCGTTATTTTGTGCATGCGGTTGAAATTATTCTAACGTTTAGACTTTAACTTAAATTTTAAGCCCATAATCGGAAACATTGGGATCGGTTAACTAGCGAAAATTTAACTGTGAACATAGGGGGAAATTTTAAACGCTCATAAATATTGGACAAACAAATCGATTTTGTTGCGGTTTGCGTGTAAGTCATTCTCTTGGTAATTATTTTATTCAAAATGACGTACAGCATTGGTGTCCCCATTTTTTGATAGAGGGCGCTTTCGACACATCTCCGAAATTTCAATGGCATTACTCCTGTATGTTTTACTACCAGACCAAGATGCTTCCAGGAAGTTTTAGGGATACAAAGATGACTCGGAATCATATTATAATGTAACGTCGAAAATGCCTTTTTTACGAGTTTGGGTTAAAAGAAGCAAAGAAAAAAGCAACTTGATAATTCTACAACACGTTCTGTCGGAACTTCTGGTAAAAGCACATGTTCTTCTTTCGTTGCACCACTCTATAGTACGATAGAGCTCCTCCACATTTTACCAATGATATTCGCAGACTCCCCATTGTAACATATGGACAGCGGTGGAAAGGTAGTGGTGGCCCGGTTCGTGGGCCTGCCAGATCGTCGCACCTACTTCATTATATCAATTACTTTTTTTTAACCTACCTTTAATTTATTAGTGTATAATTTTTCTGTATTTTTTTAAATGAACGTTGCTGGGTGGGGCTAGTTGAGCTCAAACCAATTGGTAGCCCCCCTCCCCCACCTGGCTCAATCTGAATCTGAATCTGTATGGACTTCTTCTGCTGGGGTCAGATGAAAAGTTGAATGTGTGAGACTCCCGTACCATCCGTGGAAGACCTCTCAGCTCGAATTTCTGTTGCTGCTAGAAAGCTATCCGAGATGCCAGGAATTTTTCAAAGTGAGAGGAAATTGCATTCATCACTGCTGTCAAGCATGCCCGACTACTTCTGGTCGTAATTTCGGACACCTTTTGTAGTAAAACCCTTAACGAAATTGTTTTCTTTCACATTAACGTGTTGCTGTTTCACTACCTGTTTCTGTTGCTTTTTTCTCTGCTTCTTTTAATCACAACTCGCTAAAAAGACATTTTCAACGTTACAAACCTATGTGATTCCGAGTCGCTTTGCATCCCTAATACATCCTGTTAGTATGTTAGTCTGGTAGTTAAACACCAAGGAATAATGCCATTGAAATTTAGGAGATCTGTCGAAAGCGCCCTCTATCAAAAAATGAGGACACCAATGCTGTACGTCATTTTGAATAAAATAATTACCAAGGGAAGGACTTACATGCAAACCGCAACAAAATCGATTTGTTTGTCCAATATTTATGAGCATTTAAAATTTCCCCCTCTGTTCACAGTTAAATTTTCGCAAGTTAACCGATCCCAATGTTTCCGATTATGGGCTTAAAATTTAAGTTAACGTCTAAACTTTATAATAATTTCAACCGCATTCACAAAATAACGGTAAAAAGTAGTTGTTCGTTACTCTAAAGTCTAAAGCGCCCTCTATCGACAATTTTTGAACGTAACTTTGTTTTAAAATTTGTTTCTAAAAAAATCGTGATTTGAAGAATAATTTTAGTGAAAACCGCAAACGAATAAACCCTTTTTTTGGTTTTTTATCGTCGTTTGAAATTTTGGACCTTAAATTTTAATGGCCCCTAGCTCCTACAGAAGTCATTTGCGCCCCATGGTTTCCTATTTAATAATGTTTGTCTTCGTGTCTACTATCATCCCTCAAAGTTTGTCGGTCTGGTAGCGAAACACCCTGTATATATATAAAGGTTAATTATTTAATAAAAAAAAATTGAGAGTGGGTTATTTAATTTAACATATTTTTAAACTGTTTAATTGACACCAATATATGGATATTTGTCTAGTTATATCTATAGTTAAATAGCTATATTTTAATTATCAAATTTATTTTAATGTTATTGATATAATTTTTGGTATTATTATTAATAATATCATTACTATTATTATTATTTTTTTTAATTTTTACTTATTTTTATTTTATTTTTTATTTATTTATTTTTTTTTAATTTTTTTAATTTTATTTTATTTTTTAATTTTTACTATCCTATATTAAGATAATGAGTTTTTACCATGTAAAGTCACAATAAATGTTACTGATTAAAGTAACAAAATGGTATTTTAAAATATATGTTAATATGAATGTTATCTCTTACTTCAAATTTTAATTATTTTATTAATTTAATTTTATGTTAATATCGATTATTAATTATTTTCTCTGGTTCAATTATATTTCCATTCAGCTTTATCTTTTTTGTTTGTTATGGATAACTATTATTTTTACTTACTTTCAACTCCTTTTTGTAAAATATCTTTGTTCCTTGTTTAATAATTTGGTTTTTGTGTGTTGGTAGCCCCAAATACGTATTATTTTGCTATTTCATGGCTAATACGTGGATGAAACCGCACACTTCATTTGTAGTTTCAGAGCATTTGGGGCCTGATGATTCTGCTTTTGGAGCTACAAATTCTATTTGCATTCATTTTATTTATTTATTTTTTCAGATTTACTCGTTACACTATTTTTTATTTTATTATAATTCAATTCAATTCTAATTCTTCGTTTTGGTTTATTGTTTTATTGATAAAATCCATTGCTGAATCTTGTCTACTTTTAATGGTATTATATATATATATATATATATATATATATATATATATATATATATATATATATATATATATATATATATATATATATATATATATATATATATATATATATATAATAGTTGTTTTCGGTCTGAAGTTCAATTTTTACTACCTCTCGTTATATCTTTGAGATGATAGCTTTTCTGCGTGCGTTCCTCAATTTTAAGCCATTATAGGAATGGATTAAACTTTTTTCTCTTACAAAAACAAATCGATTCGTCATTCAAAAATATGTTATTAAGGGAAATTTTATTTCATTTACTCTGCTAAATCAAGTCTTTTTTACATTTTATTAGCATTTATTTTCTGCGAATTAAATTTTATCTCTACTTTTATTGCATCTTGTCGAAAGCAACCAATAATACACAGTTATGATTACTGTAAAAAACAAAAAAATATTGATTTTTTTTTAAATTTTTTTTATTGTCATTAGAGCACATTGTATTTTATTCTTGATTTATTCTTGGTTAAATTCATTCGTTTTTACAATTTATTAGCATACATTTTCTGTGAAATAAATTCTTTCTCTAGTTTTGTTGTTTCCAGTCGAAAACAACCAATAACACACATTTACGATTACTCCAATAAATAAAAAGAAATCTATTTATCTTTCAAAAGTTTGACATTGCGACTCATTTTTATTTTATTCTTGATATACTTTATTAAATCTATTCTTTTTTTTATTATATTAGTATATATATTCTGCGAATTAAATTCTTTCTGAAATTTTGTTGTATCTCGTGAAAAACAACCACTAACACACATTTACGAATACTCTAATAAATAAAAAGAAATCGATTTATCTTTCGACTAGTCGTTAAGGGCCACCGTAATACTTACCCATCATATATATGCATATATTAATATATAAAAATAAAACATTTGTAAACTATTTATAAAATGCATTGCAATTCCAAAACAAAATTTAAACGTATATTTAAATATTTGTATTATGCATAGTGATGCTTTATTAAGGGTGTATTTCGATTCAAACTGCTTGTTTTCCGATTTATTTTTGAATTCACTTTTGCTCTCAAACACATAAAACTCGCAGATTCTCTTATTTAGAAAGTGCACAAGGTGCCGTAAAGGTCAATTCTTTGATAAGTGTACAAAATATTGCAAAAAAAGCTATCAAAAATGGCAATTTAAACCGATTTTTCCGAAGTGGGAGATAAGGAAACGAAAAAAAAGGTCTTCCAGAGAAGTTAATTGCTTATAAATCAAATTCTAATGAATTCAGCGTAAAAAGACTTTACTTGGCACCTCATACGTCCCTTCAAGAATCCCCTCAGCAAGTTTCATGATTCTACTTTTAAAAATGTGTCTGAAATTGTATCGGAAAATTTCGAGCTGCTGAAGGTGGAAAAGCGTTTTTTCGAATACACCCTTAATGAGTTGCTGATGAATCTATTTCGACAAAATATACAACACGCCAAACTACTCAAGTAGTACCGAATTGCAAAAAAGAAGCATCCTTATAACTCCAAAAAGAATAATCTTATTAACTAACAGTTTACTGCGTCGGATTAAGCGTCTTATTTCCAATAAAAATATATCTTTGAATTGAAATTTGAATGAAATACAGGGTCATGAAAAATTGAAGAATGTGGAAAACAGGATTACTAATATCTCGGCAACTAATAATCCGATCGACTTCGTTCTTTATGCAAAATTTGTGTTATTTTATGTCTTTTTACGATCACTACTTAAAAAAAAAAAAAATCGAAAATTTTTATGTACCTTTCATCAGAACGAATTTTTCGAGAGTCTGAAAATAATAGTTCCGGATAATCGAGGTTACTGATATTAAATTCTTACCCATTCTTACATACTAAGTACATACAAAATTTCAAGTCTCTGTCTCAATTTGTTCGGGAGATAGAGCGTTTACAGACACACACATACAGACTGACAGACAGACAGACGGACGGCAAATTTTTTTTTCTAAAAATATATTTTTCGAAATCTTCAGTGTCAAAAACGTGTAAATCCGCCAAAATTTTTTTTCCGATTTTCAAAACGATTACAAGACTTACCATATACTATGTATGATGGGTAAGTAAAAAATTGCCATTGGAGCACATTATATTTTATTCTTGATTTACTGTTCTAAATCCATTCTTTTTTTTTTTTTTATTTTTTATTTTATTAGTATATATTTTCTGCGAATTAAGTTCTTTCTCTAGTTTTGTTATATCCCATGGAAAGCAACCAATAACGCACATTTATGATTACTCTAATAAATAAAAAGAAATTAATTTATCTTTCAAAAAGGGTATAGCCGGGTTTTATAGTAAAATATGCCCTTGAGTCAACCACATCGAGTCCTACATGGATCGATAGCCCATAAAAAGAAATTCATTTCTACCCAATTTTAAGTTTGTATTTCAAGACTATGGGGGGTAATGACCCTAAATGCCTGTTTTGGAAAAGTGCGCATTGTGACAAAACTACTACGCAAAATTTCAACGAAAAAATAAGGGATGTAAAAACCATCATTCGAATGTTTGACAATTTTTTCAGATTTTTTTAAACAAAAGATCAAGTTTTCAAACATTTTTCGTGTTTTTAAATGTACATATTAATTGAAAATAAACTGAAATTTCTGAGTGACCACCTTAATTTTTTTTGCATGAAATACTGTGAGACATGATGCATATTCACTATCAATTTCAACTTTCTACGTATGGTGCATCATATTAAAAAAAAAGTGCAAAATCATATTCCAGCGGGAATGGGGGGGGGGGCGTGTCTCGGACATATTTCACGCCTTCTTTTAAAAATACCGTGTGAATTAGTATGTGAGATTTGAAAAGAAGGCGTGAAATTTGTCCGAGACGCGCCCCACAAATCCCGCCGGAATATGATTTTGCCCTTTTTTTAATATGATGCACCATACGTAGAAAGTTGAAATTGATAGTGAATATGGATCACGTCTCATAGTATTTCATGCAAAAAAATTCAGGTGGTCACTCAGAAATTTCAGTTTATTTTTAATTAAAATGTACATTTAAAAACAGGAAAAATGTTAGAAAACTTGTTCTTTTGTTTAAAAAAATCTGAAAAAATTGTCAAACATTCGTATGGTGGTTTTTTACATTACATATTTTTTTCGTTGAAATCTGCTTAGTAGTTTCGTCACAATGCGCTCTTTTCCAAAACAGGCATTTAGGACCATTACCCCCCATGGTCTTGAGATACAAACTTAAAACTGGGAGAAACGAATTTCTTTTTATGGGCTATCGATCCATGTAGGACTCGATGTGGTTGACTCAAGGGCATATTTTACTAAGAAACCCGGCTATACCCTTTGACATTGGGACTCATTTTATTTTTTTATTCTTGCTTTATTCTACAATAACAAGTTTTTTTTTAAGTTTTATAAGTGTAAATTTTTTGAGAATTAATTCACTCTCTAGTTTTGTTATATACAGTCGAACGCATCCAATAATGTACAGTTATTATGATTATTGTAGCAAACAAAACATATTGATTTATATTGCAAAAATTTTCTATCGGGGCACATTAATTGCTGATTTACTCTACTAAATCAAGTCTTTTCTTCATTTTATTAGTATTCTTTTTCTACCAATTAATTTTTCCCTGTAGTTTTGCGATATTCAGTCGAGGGCAAACTATGACATGTGATACACCTGATTGCTGTAGCAAACAAACAAAAATAGAAACTATTTATTTTTCAAAAATTTGTTACTGGGGCACATTTTGCGTTATTCTTGATTTACTTTTAACCACTTAATCGTCGCGTCCGAGACATTCACGGGTGCAAGCTTCATGGCTTTTATTCAGAATTGTTTGATTCCCACAAATTTTATTAAATAGTGTAATTGGTTTTATTCTGGTATCATGTTACTTGTCATTAAATAAGATGAATAATTTTTTTTTTCAAAAAAGTGGTGGCAATAATGAATTTGAAAATTTAAACCATAATTTAAAGCGACCATTAAATGGTTAATAGTATACACTTTCTGTGAATTAACCGCTTCCCTGTTTTACCCGTCCGTTGTATACGAGTTACGCACAGGCCAATCATGATTTGCTCGTACCTCGTACGGGCATACATAATTCAAACACAATTTATTATGCTCACCAATAATTTTTTATTGTAAATTTTGTATTATTTAATTTAAGCATTTTTTCGATTCAATGAGGCAAAAATTTCTGTTATGAAAAACCAGTGATGAAAAATCAAAATTTCTATAAAATTTTTAAAAAAAAAGATAGACATTATTTAAACTTTCCCCAAAAAATATTGATTAGTTAACCCTTTCCGGCACACTGTGCCCGGTCTGGGATACCTAATTTTAATTCCAAACTTGCCATTGGCACCAATAATATTATAGTAAAATTTTGCTTTTACAATAAAAGCTTAAATTAGGGGTTTCAAAATATCTAAAAAATTCCTTTGCGAATTCCGGTGTCAGTGGATAATTTCTTATTTTACTACAGATTTCACCCGTGCCGGAAAGGGTTAACACGTTCGCTGCCGCTTACGTGAAGATGTGATGATAGTTAATGCCGCCCTGTAGAAGTAGGCTTTTCCCAGAAGCCTATTTACTTTTTATAACAAAGAATCAGTGAAAGATTTTCCCGCGCCAGCGCGTGACTGGCTATTGGACATCATCCCACATCACGCGCATGCGCGTGAGTGGCCCTTAACGTTGGTGCCATATCGCGTGTTGACGCGTGATCGGCAGCAATGTGTTAATACTAGTAGCGCCAAGAGTAGCCAATTTGACCGCTACCGTATTTGTATAATTAGATTTGAACCAGATATTTCTTTTAAAAAAAAGAATTATATAAGAATATCACACATACAAGATATATTTACAAAGTAAGTTCCGTTTGATTATATAAAGAAAACGTGTACAGATACAAAATATATATATATATATATATATATATTGTACAAAAATCTACAACTCTGAAACTACTTTTCTACATAGCTTCCGAAATTTCGTAGGCACTTGTCGTAGCGTGCCACAAGGTTTTGTATGCCTTCTTCATAGAAGGTTGCCGCCTGTGTTTTCAACCATGTGTTTCGAAATTTCAGTTTTTCAGTGACAATTTCATGAATTAGTGATCGTAATATTTGCGGAAATTCCATAGCAAGAGTCTTCTAACTATTGAATCACTCATAGCATTTTGTCCGTAAAACTCGTAGATTTGCCGATAAATTTCACTTGGTTTAAGTTTCTTTGCATTGAGAAAACGAATCACAGATCTGATTTCATAAGCGGCGGCATTTTCAATTAAGGCTGACATTCTAAAGAAGCACTACAAATAACAGTTCGGCAGCAGCGATATGAAAATGGTATACATTTCTTCTCCTTCAGTCAGAATAACTGCCGCGCATGCTCGGAACTGTGATTGCAGTGCTTCTGCGGATAGAAATAGAAACGGAGCTTACTTTGTGGATATACCTCGTATATTAATTAACCCTTTCTGGCATAGTGTGGCCACTCTGGATACACTTAGTTTTAATGTGTGATGATGTACAGTTATTTTGATTACTGTAGGGTAATTCCTTACTAATTCCATTCATTTTCCAAAAAATTTCAATTGGGACACTTTTTGCTTTATTCGTGATTAATCCTATTGAATCAATTCTTTTTTTTTTTTTTTTTTTTACTTTAATAGCATACTTTTTCTGCGAATTATGCTATATCTTTAATTTTGTTGCATCAAATCGAAGGCAATCTGTAACATACAGTTATAATTATAGTAACACACACCCCACCCCCCCCCCCCAAAAAAAAAACAACAACATTTATTTTTAAAAAAAATGACATTGGGACGCATTTTATTTTATTTATTCTTCATTTACCCCACTAAAACAAGTCATGGCTCCAACTTATCGTTCAAAAATTTGGCATTGGGATTCTTCATTTACTCTACTAAAACTAGTCTTGGTTCCAATTTTTTTTTTAGAAATTTGGCATTGGGATGCATTTTATTTTATTATCCGACTTCAAGGAGTAGGTTATGATTTCGACCTGTATGTATTTCTTGTTTTACTCATAAATTCTTTAAATATAAATCGATTTTGATAATTCTTTTTTTGTTTGAAAGTATAAGATATCCATGTGGTCCCATTTTATTTTCTTTAAATTCTGATGAATAGAATTTTTTTAGATAAAAAAATGTAAATTTGATAAAAAAAAAAAAAAAAAAAAAAAAAAAAATAATAATAATAATAATAATAATAATAATAATAACAATAATAATGATTTGGCGCAAATAATTTTTTTCATTCTTACAATCGTTTTCAAATCATAAGCATATTAAAACTATGCATTCATATGCGTTAGCGCCAAATTGTCGCCAAGCTTGATTTTTTTTAAAAAGTTGGTTAGTATTTAAAAAATATATATATATTTTATTTATTCTTCATTTACTCTACTAAAACTAGTCTTGGTTCCAACCTACTTTTTTAAAAATTTGACATTGGGATGCATTTTATTTTATTTATTCTTCATTTACTCTACTAAAACAGGTCTTGGTTCCAATTTATTTTTTTAAAAATTGACATTGGGGCGCATTTTATTTTATTTATTTTTAATTTAGTCTACTAAAACAAGTCTTGGTTCCAATTTATTAGCGTACATTTTTTCAGCATTAATTCCTTTCTCTATGTTTTGTTGCATTCGGCCAAAAAGCAACCATTGACATGGATGCAATTTTTGTGGACACTGCTTCGTCAATTGTCGACATATCGTTTGGTCGACAATTATACTTTGTGAACATGTATCTAAAAATTTGAAGCAAAGGATGGAAAAATGATCTGGCATACTCTATATGACATCCCTCCGAAATTGCTAACTAAGAGTTAACCCCTTAACTGGTTTGCCCGTTCGGGTAAAAAGAATTTGCTTATTGCATCATTTAAAGCTTTTAGACACCGCTATTATTTTTAAGAAAATCTTCATAATATTGAAAAGGTGAAATGTTTAGACTAAATTTTACGAATATTTTATTTAAATAATAGTGATGTGAATCCGCTATTTTCAATTTATTGAACAGAAAAGAATTAACAGTTAAGGGATTAAAGAATTTTACACTTTTACTTGATCTTACGAATCATGCTTAGTTGTCAACCTCTCAATTTTATTAATGCCAAAATTTTTATTCAAAAATATTTGTTTTTTAGAGTCACACAATTTTTGTAGTTAATTAAAAAGAAATTTCTGTAAGAATTTAATGGTATTAAAAAAATCCGACGTTCGCTATTAAAATCAGCCCCATTTTTTCTGGTAACGGATAATTGCATACAACACTTTTATGCATAAAATGCCGTGGAGCAGAAGCGGTCTGCATTCGGTTAGTGTTAAAAATACTCGTTTTATCTCATAACAATCCTCAGTTAATAGCATAAAATATCCCAAATCTAGTAATCAGGAATTCGTGAATCCTGTGAATACGATGGGAGAAATTTAAGAACAGAAACACTTTCTTTTGCAATAAAGGTTTGTTAGGTTATAAAGGTAATAAAGGTAGGTAATAAAGGTTTGTGAATTAATAGACGTTATTCTCTCAATTCTTAAAAGTGCACGGGAGTATAACTTTGATAAGTCGTAATTTTCTTTTGAAGCTTGTTCAAACTAGCTCGAAGTATAACTTCTTCAAAAATTGTGGAATTGGGGGAAAATAATATAATAACTGCCAAGAAAATAAAATAACAATATTTAGCATCCGAAGTGGAAAAATGCAGTGTCCGAAGTATAAAAAAGCAAACTTAACGTTTTTTTTTTTTTTTTTTTTTTTTTTTTTTTTTTTTTTTTGCAACAAATACAGGATAAGTTTCCAACTAATGAAAAATTAAATAAATTTATGTGGAAACTTATTTATATTTTTAAAAATTGTATTTTGAAAACAAAAATTTATTATTTTACTTTCATTTTTATTTTTATTTAACCCTTTAATTGGTTAATTCTTTTTCGTTCTAAATTGAAAATAGCGGACTCACACCACTATTATTTAAATAAAATATTCGTGAAATTTAGTCTAACTTATCGGCCTTTCAATAGTATAAAAATTGTCTTAAAAAGTAATAGTGGTGTCGAAAAGCTTTAAATGATGAAATAGGCGAATTCGTCTTACCCGAACGGCATTCGGGCAAACCAGGTAAGGGGTTAAATCACACAAATTAAGATGAAAAATTAAACCATGTAATGTAAATAGTATTACAATACATCACAGTTTGGTTATACATCATTATATATATATATAGATATATATATAACGATGTGTAACGATTTTTTTAAATAACAAATTATTTATCAAAATTATTGTTATAATAATTAATTTTTTAGTTATTGTGTAAATTGTTATTGTTCAGTAATATTTATCTTATCTTTGGTATAAAATCAAATGATAATCCATACTAATAACGTTAATTGGTACCCTCGCTTAAATGCATATCCCGCTTAGTAGTATAAAACTCAATGGAACCAAATGCATGCAATTAAGCGGGCCGGACAGTATAATATGTATGGTTACAGATCGATAGAGCCAGAAAATTGATCTGGAAAGTCAAGTTAAGAAGTTTTTTATTCATGCGTGAATTAGATTTAGTCTTCTTCATAAATCAATCAATCTTAGACATTTTCCAGGCGTCATCGGAAGAATTTGATAGGTGTAACTGTTCCAGAAGCTGTAAGGTCAAGGTACCTATGGTCACGGCCAGAGCAAGGGCAAGAATTCTGGTAGAGCGAGCTAAAAACAGCTTCACTCAACAAAACAGTCTGTGTCCCTGTCGCCCACATACGGCTTTTATTTATTTTTATTTTTTTGAATAAATCTTTATTTAATACGATTATCTATCTCACAATGATTATCAACTAAAATTGTTTCGAAACGGAATTGGGCATCTTCTTATTCCTACACCTAATCCCTTCAAGGGCGGTGGATCATTTTTGGACTATTTACTTTTTATTCCTAAATGCCACATTTTCATCAGAATAGGAATGCAATTTTTCCTTTTATTATGAAAGTGAAGAAAAGTTTTTGCTTATTTTGGAACAAAATTGTTTATAAATTCTGGTGTCTCTTACTTCTGCATTTTTCTAATAGAAGTACCTTGCGCCGAATAAAAATAAAGAAATTTATTTATATGAATTAAAATTCATAAAAAATACAAATAAATGTATGTACACTGCTTAACCTGTTCGCGACAGGAGCTTTTTACGAAATTTTCTGAGTTTTTTCACGGGTTTATAAAAACAGAAATTTGTGCCTTATTAAATCGAGAAAATTCTCCGAATAAATAGGGTAAATTTACAGTCAAATTTTACTGGTGGGTATTAACACGGATTCTTAAGCCTTTTTGCGGCTCATATACGTGTCGTTCGTCCCCAATGTGTAAAGGTGCGTAAAGCAAAATATAAAATCATTTAAAAATATATTAAATCCTTGTATCCCTTCACTGCACGATTTTTTCTATTTTATGATAAAAATTATTTGAAATCTTTTATAAGTCTAACAACGGAAAAAACAGTAAAGAAAATTCAAATTCAAATCGTTAGTTAAAATTTGATAATTTATAGCGTGTACTGTATACACACAATCAGGGTTTTTAAATGTTATATTGCTATATTTTGCAATTAAATGGGCTAAAATAAATTAATTTTATCTACTTAACACTCTGCAACTCTCTTTATATTAATATTTTTAAGTATTCAGTAAAAATGATAAAAATAAATTTTGCCTTAATAGCTGGATAGAAATTTTTTTGTTTCCAAAGAACAAATTATGTTTTTTTTTTTTTTTTTTTTTTTTTTTTTTTTGTTACATGCAGCCATCTCACATGGACAAAAATGTTATTCCATTATTTGGACTGTTTTTGACCAATTACAGCGATCATGTAGGCCAAATTCATGGCAGATAGTGAGAATTACCGCGATTTCCCGAGTATAAGGGCAGATTAGTTCAGAAAACCTGGTTTGAAAACATTTTTCAAACCAGAAATTTTATATTAAAGATGAAGTGAAATAAATGCTAAGAAGACAATTGTTACGTTTTGTTTAAAACTAATATTTGTTGGAAATCGAGTTTCCTGTACTACAGTGGGAAATTACAGTAATATATTTAGGTACGTATCACATGGGGCACACGGGACAGTGAAGTGTCAAAAGGAAAACGTTTTCAATCAACTTTTATTCAAAATTAGTTTTTCGCTCATGAGGATTGAGTAAGTTTCGGTTGAAAACGTTTTGATTTTAAAAGGACTTTTATGTATTTTTAAATGATTTTATTACTTTGTTTTAAGCACCTTTAAACAATGTATATACATTTATTTGCATTTTTTATGAATTTTAATTATTAATCAAGCTGAATATTGAGCTGAAATGTTAACTTTTTATTGACCTATTTATGAATTCAGGGTAAAATTCTAGGATATGTGGAGCCAAATGAACTACGGGGAATATTAGAAATGAATTAATTCTTACAATGACGGATTATTATTTATACATAGAAAGACAAAATTTAACTCTTATCTCTCCTATGTCACTTACCGTGTGATAATCGAGATCCATATATTTTACATGAATTTTAATCGGTTTGCCGCACTTCTCTTTATGCAACATTTTTATTTGTTCCTTCGTAACATGTTCAAGAAAAATACATACTACAAAACTTATTTTTGAAATATGGTGGTTGCAAATGGAATATAAAAATAAAATTGTGTATAAAAACTTAGCGTTCAATAACGGTTAAAACTTCACTATTATCTTTCTAAGACCTACAGACAGTGTTGCCAGTGCGCTACTTTTTCAAAATTCAGATTGCTTCATTAATAGCATTTTTCTGAAAAATTTGCCGTATTCAACTATATTTAACTAGAAGACAGCCCGTCAAAATGACGTGTTTCCATTTTTAAAAGGATGATAAAACATTATAACAACTTTGGTCAATCATAGCCACTTTAGGCTTAAACAATTTTGAAAAATACAAAGATTGAACATGAGGGAAAAATCTAAAAAAAAAAAAAAAAAAAAAACAATGAAGTCATTCACGACTTTAATAAATAAATAAATAAATAAAAATAAAAAAAATAAGTAAAGCAACACGAATATAAAAATTCTAACAATATTGTTCTTATTGTCGCCGGTGAAAACTTTTAACAATAAACTTGAATAAAAAATTTCGTTTTTTTTCTAGCTTTCTTTCGATGGGAAATAATATCTCCCACAACTGGGGTAAAAATTTCTATTTATTTTTACTGCGTCAGTTTTCCCAGGTATTAAGGACCAGACACATAGCACTAACTTCTTGCGGTCAGGTGTAGCTGTTTTTGATCTTTCGTGTCGGCGCTTTGATGTATAAAGTGCTTTTTCAGTGAACTTTTTTGAACTTCAAGAGAGAAATCCAACTCGAAATCAGTTGACAGCTTTACGGCTAAAGATGGGGGTAGATAAAAGTTCCCCTTCCTTTGTCAATTTGGTAGGGACAGTCCCTCAAAAATCATTTAAAGAGATTTCACTTTGTTCCGTTCGGAAACAAAGATTGATTGATTGCTCTTTTAGTGTAATAAAAATTAGTGCTGTTCGCTCGCAGCCTTAAGGACCAGACACATAGCACTAACTTCTTGCGGTCAGGCGTCGCTATTTTTGATCTTTCGTATCGGCGCTTTGATGTATAAATTGCTTTTTTAGTGAACTTTTTTGAACTTCAAGAGAGAAATCGAACTCGAAATCAGTTGACAGCTTTACGACTGAAGATGGGGTAGATAAAACTTTCCCTTCCTTTGTCAATTTGGTAGGGTCAGTCCCTCAAAAATCATTTAAAGATTTTTCACCTTTGTTCCGTTCTGAAAAAAAGATAGATTTATTGCTCTTTTAGTGTAATAAAAAGTAGTGCTGTTTGTCCGCAGCCTTATAATGTTTTAACTGGCACTGGCAAGAGGTTATCTTTGTTGTCACAATGTGGCGGAGCTATTACCACCGAAGTAACCTCTTACCAGTAAAAATGAATATCAGTTTCTGCCATTATTTTTCTGCTAAAATATATGGGGTATTCTTTTAGCGGCCTGTACATAGATAATTGACCACTTAACAGATTTGTCAGTGCGTCGTACGTGGAAGAAGAATTTGCTTGATTCATCACTTAAAACTTTTTGACAACAGTAATTTATTTAAATACAATTTCATACTAGTTGATTGCAGAATATTTAGACTAAATATTACGAATATTTAAGCTTAAAAAAAGTGGTGTTAACTCTTATTTTCAGGTTATTGTACGTAAAAAAAGAATCAGTTAAGTGATTAAGTCAATTGGTACGTAGAAAAATTATGTAGAAAGAGATTAAAGATATGATCTACAACATTGTTGCAAAAGCGTTTTCCTTTATCTTTTATAATCTAATATATTGTAAAGGACTTAAATAGCAGATATAGTACCCTCAAAGCATCCGAAACCTGTTCACAACATGTTTGTTTACTATTAAATAACTCATCCATTTAAAACTCTCACGTGTCATAGCACATTCTCAATAAATCGTTTATTTACATTACATAAGATAAATTCCACTTGCGCCTGCAGGAAAACAATTCTAAAAATGGAGATAGCAATATTTCAACTTCGAAACTTTTTTATCTGAGCCCTTAAAAGATGAAAGTAACGCACCTTGCCTACGTAATATTTACCTTTCTTAGATAATGCGTCTGATTCACACTAGACTGGGGAAACAGAATCAAGTAAAGAAATCGATTGCATCCACTCTACGGGAGGCTCTGACGTCTTTCTTACGAGTTGCAAATATGCGATTAATAATTGTCTTTTACAGACACTTTGTAAGACTCAATCTTTATATGAGATAACAGCAACATGTCAACTATTCAAAATACTTCATATTGCGAGATTTTTATGTAATAAAATGAAATTAAATATTAGACTTTGTTCGTTACGTAAATGAAACGTTGTGAAAAATCATTGTAATCAGTATTTTTTTAAATTATATATACAGGGTGTTTATAAAGTTCCGGACCCATTTTGATGTTTAATAACTCATAAAATAATAAAGATAGATTAAAATTAATAACATAAATGGTTAGACAGACTCAAAAAGTTTCATGACCTTTGTCAATGAATTTCCACGTGTGCCCCCTTCGTTGCACGGAGAATATCAAGTCGATAGTCAATTTCACGCCAGGTACCAGCAAGCATGTCGGCATCCCCAGAGGCTATTGCGGTTGTAATTCTGGCTTTTAAATAATCAATGTTCGACACTCTCCTCCTGTAAACATTGTCCTTTACAAATCCCCAAAGGAAAGTCCAGCGGCGTTATATCAGGTGATCTGGGTGGGCAAGGAATTGGACCTCCTCACCCAAATCCATCTTCCTGGAAAATGGTCATTCAAAGAAGTACGAACGATGGTACCCCGATGAGGTGGTGCACCATCTGTGTTCTGCATAGAAGCCATTAGGGATTTGTAAAGGACAATGTTTACCATATTTTCGATAGTACAGCTGACGCACCTCTTCATATGTTTTATAACCCAGTTTCCAGGAAACGATGGCTATATTCTTTCCCCATATTCTATATAGTTAGCTTTCGTGATACCTTTAAAATATCAGTGGAATATAATACTAATCACATCACATACGTGCTACTTGTAAAAAGACGTCACAATCTACGTAGAATCGATGCGATCAGTTCTTAATTCTTAATGCTTCTGAATATCGTGTGAATGAGATGCATTAATTAAAAAAGATTAATATTACACATTTTTTTAATCACTTTTTATTATATGCAGTAATTTTCGACATCTGTTTGCACTAGTTTCATCTTAACAAGACGCAGAATCATTTTACTTCAATGTGTAGTAAAATACGCTATAAGAATTTTGATGAACAATTGACATATCTCTGATTTTTCAGATTCTTTTTTAAATAATTGAATCTTTATTGTAAGAAAAACATATCAGTTGGTAACGGTGATACCATATCGACAGTAACGCAACGATTTGACCAAACAATTTTGTTTTTATCGGAATTTATTGACATCTGATCATCTCTCAAAATAAATTTTTATTCTGTCAAATATAAAAAATAAATGTTTTTACACATCCAATCATTGAATACTGTATCTCAATTTACTGATTTTTCTTATGGTTTTAAAATTAATTTCAATAATTGACTGTCTTTTAAAGATTATTTTTATCACGTGAAGCTCAGTAACTGAGTATTAATTCATTTGCACTATATAAATATTTAAACGTTTATTTCCGGCTAATATTCCATAACGAAATTAATACTTCATTAATAAGTAAATTTATACTATAATGTAATGTAACGTAATGCAATATAATACGATATAATGTAAATAAAACACAAATTCAACATCTATTTAATGGAACTACGTACTTAAACACTGAAATAATCAGAATAAAAAAGTCTTAAATTTGTCTTATTCTTAACCTCTGGTATGGCATAATATTAAAATATCACTTTTAATGTATTTCAAATCTTTATTTGATTGCATGATTGATATTTTTCAATAAAAATAGTTCTTGTTGATGATAGCGTTTTGATAGAGGGCAATCTTAAAATATTAATAATTATTATTTAAATATAAAGAAACTCTATCCGAATTTTCAATTTAAAATAGACCGATTTTCATCCAATGATGTAGACTGGGAAATCTGGTAATCTTGGGTTAATTCCTTGATATTTTTAAAAGACAATACCACCTACATTCTTGGTACTAAGAACACTGTTAATAATTAAAAATGTATGGGTCCCCCCCCCCCCCGTAAGCATGTTATCTGTTTATTATTGTTAATTTATTATTAGCTGATTTATAATTGATTAATGTCAATCAGCTCATTTTGTATAAGAAAAATAAATGACATCCATTATTCTTTTTAGAATTTTCCAACAAAGTTGAAAAGTGCTTATGCATCCGTTTGTCTGTCCGTCTGTCCGCGTTCTAACTCCCGTAAATATACTCGAATTTTCATGCAATCGATAAAGCTTACTTAGTATCCCCTAAGCATGTTTGATATTGCATATAAAGAATGTACGATTAATAGTTCATTTACAGGGACACTCAAAAGAATTCAATTATATTACGATACATGGGCAAAAATCGTTTGGAGAGTATTTTAACGACAATACGCTATTTCAGTTGCATTCAAATGATATAAATCACTGAATTTCACTACGATCCCGTTAATAAAGAGCATCATAGCATTTTTTATTAATTCAGAAAGACACGCAAAAGAAATCGATTACAGTACTGTCCTTGCGTAATATTTGTTGGATAGTACGTTTTAAAATTCGGTATGCGTTTTTAAATTTAATTAGTATTTTGCATATAACTCTTTATATATAAATTCTATATCTCATATACAGGGTTCCACAAAAGTATTCGCAAACCATTCTCCTCATTAAAGGAAATTGCTGAAGGAGAATTTTCAACTGAAATATATCTATCTCTTAAATGATCTAAATTTTGGGATGCATGTTGTTAATATATACAAATCTCTATATCATTAACAGAGGCTGCTTAAAAATTCGAATAATTTTTCGATAGTAGATGGGAACAGCTGAAATTCGGTATTTAAATTCGTTATACATTTCCACATGATAAAATGAGATGTAATATTTTAATTTTTTAAATAGTGCAGTTTCGTTACATTATTCTGAATGTGTTGGAAATTGCTTTGTAATCTATGCTTGACGCATGGTTTTTTTCCTTGTTTCTGGATGTTAACTGCAACAATTTTTCACGTCATTTCATTTTTCTAACATTTAAAGCCTGATATTTGCATACATTTTATACTGTAACTGTAATATCTGTCAGTAGAAGTACTCTAATTCGGCGATATGTTGAATAAAAGGCTTTATAGGTTTAAGGGGAAAATAATATTAATCGAATATTTGCGATTTGTAAAAAGACGTCACAGCATCTCGTCGATTTGATGCAATCGATTTCTTATTCGATCTGTTTTCTAGTCTAGTGTGAATAAAAGTCATTATCTAAGAAAGAAAAACATTTCGTATAAACGTTTCTATGTTATTGTAGTAAAACTGCAGTAATTTACCACTTTTATTTGCGCAAGTTTCATTTCAACAACATACAAAGTCTATATTTGGTTTGAATTTGTACTGTAACATCCCGCAATAAGTACTTTTCGGTACTTCTGTTATCTTATATATATATTTTAATTATTACTAAAAGACAATACAAATCACATAAATGCGACTATAATAAAATGATATAACAGTTTTCATTTGAAAACGAATGACCCCACGCAGTCGGGTTGCTGCCATCTGTTTTATTTTATAGTAGAGATGATTACGGGCTCACTTTTCGGAGCCCGAGCTGATTCTGAATGAATGCAATACAAAATTAGTTGGATCAATGGCGGATCTAAGGGGGGGGGGGCGATGGGGCGATCGCCCCTCCCCTTGAGCCCAATAACGGATCTGCAGAACGACATTAGATGTCCGCACGAAAAAGTTGTTGGTCCTAAACGCGAGACCGGCGCGACCCGACCCGGGTCGTGCCAACTTTATTTTATTATACTGAGACTGGGTCAGGTCTTCACAGTTTCGGAACCGGGTCGGGTCGATTCGTGCCAACTTTAACTTATTATACTGGGACTGGGTCAAATCTTCACACTTTCGGAACCGGGTCGGGTCGAGTCGCGCCAACTTTAACTTATTATACTGGGACTGGGTCAGGTCTCACACTTTTGAAACCGGGTCGGGTCTTATTTTTTTCTGCAGAGCTAGATCGAGCCACTTTGTTTTTTCCAGGTCGGGTCTGGCGTAGACTTCCTTCCTACTAGAAGTATACACGGGCCAAAATTTTCAAGCCCAGGCTCCGTCCGGTGAAAGACTAAACGCTCGATTTGTGATCGACACAGTCCGTATTCTGTGGCAGTCCTAAGGAGCGGGGGGGAGGGGGCAAATTCCCCTCCCCCTTGGGCTAATAAAGGGTTTTCAAAGTGACATTATGCATCCTCACGAGAAATAACTTGGGGCGAAGCTCGAGCCCGTCACGGCCTGGCACGGGTCGCGCCAGTGTGAGTCCACGAGACTTGGACTGGGTAAGGTTTTCTCTCCTTTTGAATCGGGTCGTGTCCTGATCTTGCTATTTTTGGAGATTCGGGTGGGGACAGGCTTTTTCTTACAGACCAATCCTGGTCTCGATTTCATTATTCCTAGAAGTTTGCATTGGACAAAATTTTCAGGTCGTGACTCGGCCCGGAATAAAAGCTAAATAATTTGTCCGTCTCTGATCTAGATAGTATGATAAACATTGGCTCGACCGCGACCCGTGCAGCTAAACGTTCGGTACGTCTCTGATCTGAATTTCTTCGAAGTCTCACGTTCATGGATGAAACGAATTTCATTAAAGGATCGCGGAAAAACACAAATTTCGTCAAAGAATAGCGATCAAAACTGGGTCAACCATTTTCGCAAGAAAGGGCGTGCGAAGAGAAAACTGCGCCCGTGGCAAAGTTTCAATTTGGTGCCTCCTCCCCGAACTTTTTCTTTTTTTCAGGCCAAAAATAACGTTGGTAGTATAAAATTGCCGCCCCTAAATTTCTGCGCCCGAGACGACCGTCCCCTTCACCCCCCCTCCTTTTGTTCGGCTCTGCTCGCAAGAGTAAAAACCGAATCTGTAACTTATTCAAATCCGAAATATATGAGAATCTACCCCGATGCGCTAAGCACTGCTAAAATTTAAAAGTCAACCCGACCAATAGCAAAATATGGTTGTTAACCGGATCCAGACCCGACCCGAAGCAAAAAATCAGAAATTAACTTGACCCGCAGCACAGAAGTTAACCGGCTTCGAACGCGACCCACAACAAAAAGTAAAAATTAACCCGATCAGCAGCAAAAAATAGAAGCTAACCGGACATCAAATTTTGTGAAATGATCGCGGAGAAAACACAAATTTCTTCAAAGGATCGTGAAGCAGATAGTTACTTTGTCCAAAAATTGCGTAAAAGAACGAAAATTTTATCAAAGGACTCACCCCAATCAATTCGGGTCAATCTGAACCCTTATCGCAAAAGTAAAAACCAAATCCTAAACTGTCCCAAATCAGAATTGCATGTCAAACTGCCCCGAATGTGCTAAGCACAGCTAAAAAGTAAAAGTGAAGCCGACCAACAACAAAATGTAGTAGTCGACCGGACCCAAACCCGACCCAAAAGCAAAAAATCAGAAATTCACTTGAACCACAGCAAAGAGTAGAAGTCAACCAGACCCAAATACGACCCAAGTAGAAATTAACCCGACCAGGAGCAAAAAAATGGAAGCCAGCCGGACCCAAACCTGACCCCTAGCAAAAAAATGGAAACCAACCGTACCCAAACCCGACCCACAGCAAAATAATTAACGAAACATGACCCGCCTTAAAAAAAATGAGCGCCGAACCGTGCATCAGACTGGAGTTTCCAAATTTTTAAAATCGCCCCCCCCCCTTGAGGACTCTCCAGATCCGCCCTTGAGTTGGATGTGCCCGTCCCAAAACTTTCTTCTATCTCATACGTACAATTTAATATTTTCAATAAATAGTTACTCATTTTAATGTTTTAATAATTTTAATTCAATTCCACACGAACTTCGGTTTTCATCTTAAATTTTTGCTTCAATGAATTAATCGGAGTAAAAACGAATTTTCCGTCCCTACATGAGACGATGAACAATAGAATGACAGGCAGGTTTTTTTTTTTTTTTTAATTCAGGGGGGACCTATTTGCCTTACCAAAAAATAATTATATGCAAAAATTTTAGTTCAATTCTAGGACTAACTTCATACACTTTTAGGTGGTGATATATTGAAAACGGCATAAAATTGCAGCGCCCCCTTCCGGCGGATTCTTTTCAAATTCAGAGAACACCAACTAGCCATAGCCATACACTTACACAAAAAATTTGGTTCAATTCAATGCATAACTTCATATACTTTTGGTCGGTACAATATTGAAAATGGCGCAAAAATCACGATCGCGGCGCGCCCTTCCGGCGGATTTTTTCAAATTCAGGGAGGACCAATTAGCTATAGTCATACACTTACACAAAAAATTTGGTTCAATTCGATACATAACTTCATATACTTTTGGCTGGTACAATATTGAAAATGGCACAAAAATCGCGATTGCAGCGCCCCCTTCCGGCGGATTTTTTTCAAATTTAGAAAGGACCAATTAACCATAGTCATACACTTACACAAAAAATTTGGTTCAATTCGATGCATAACTTCATATACTTTTGGCCGGTACAATATGGAAAATGGCACAAAAATCACGATTGCAGCACCCCCTTCCGGCGGAATATTTCAAAGCTGAAGGAGGACCTGCTTGCTACAGCCAGAAATATTCACAAAAAATTTGGTTCATTTCTATGCATAACTTCATACACTTTTTGAAGGTAGAATGGCGACATACACACAGACACAGTGACAGACAGACATTTTGTAAAAACAAGTTTTTTTGGAATCCCCCTAAAACGTATAAATCCGTCGAAAAATGGAAGTCGAAAAAATTTCGATTACAATACTTTCTTCTATTGAAGATAGAAGAAAGTAAAAATTAATAAATAATTCATAATAGGGTAACATCCCCAGTAATTGGCATGCACCAGTCATTGGCACATCCTACAAAAATGCTCTAAAATAAGATTTATAACCAGTCTTTTAAAAATGCAAGACCATATACCAGTTATATGCTGATTTACTTTACAGATTATATCTTTGATTTATGCTACTGAATGACAATAGTGCCTAGGATAGAGAAACAATTATGGCTTGATCAAATTAGCCATTTTTGTTGCAAATGCTTCTTCTCTGGCTTAAGAAAGGCATGCATTTCAATTTATTATTATCTGATTTATAGTATATTTTAAATTTTAATTGACAACAGTTTTGTTTAGTTGAAAAGAGTTACTTTAATTGTGTAATAGTCTAAGTGCCAATTACTGGTGATTACAGCAATTTTTTATAAATATATTTTTATAAAAATACTTTTTCAAATATTTTTGCTTTTAGCGGGCAAAATAGATGCACAGATATGCACTCTTAGATTTAAAAATACTTGCAAGTAAATATTTTATATCTTGGTAATGAAAATAGAAATAAGTTTAAAGACAAATCCTTAATGTGCCAATTACTGGGGATGTTACCCTACTTAACGATTTTCGATAAAATACCAACGATTATAATTGCACAAATAATGCATGAAAAGGTAGCAAACAGCTGTTTCAAATCTATTACCGAGATTCTTCATCAATGCAAAACTCAGCGAGGTAGAAAAAGCAAAACTGATCAAAGGGACAGAGAAACGCAGGCTTATATACCCGTTACGGGAACAATCCCGCCAAAAGAAAAGCAACCAATGAGAAGAAAACAGCCTGAACAACTGGGTGGACAAGTAGAGACATCTACCGGAGAACGAACAAAACAAAAACTAAAAAGTGAGGAAAAAAACACAGATTTAAATTAAAGATCTTTAATTTAAAGTTGTTTTTTTTCCTCGCTTTTTAGTTTCTGTTAGCCTGCGTTTCGCTATCTCTTTGCTCAGTTTTGCTTTATCTAGCCCTCTGAGTTTTGCACTGATGAAGAATCTCTATAGTAGATTCGAAACAGCTGTTTGCTACCTTTTCATGCATCTTTTTGCATTTATAATTGTTGGTTTTCTATCTCTAAATATTTTTGCTCAAAGGTTTTATTTGCTATTTTAATACGGAAAAGAGCAACCAACAAGGACCAATATCAGGCTACTTGGTGAACATGAGCGCCTTTCAACTGCCGCATGAATGCTCTTGACGGTATCGTCAGTTGTTGATGGTCGTCTAGGACGTTTTTCATCCTCCATGTTACCAGTTCATCTGAATTGTTCACAAGTAATCTGATAATGGCTTTCGTTGGGGGTTGTTTTTCATATTTTCGATGGTACAGTTGGCGCACCTCTTCATATGTTTTATCACGCAGTTTCCAGGAATGTTGGTGAGGCTATTCTTTTTTATATAGCGGGAATTTCTTGAATTATCTGTGAAAGAAATCCATAGATTAGAGTTTTCATAAAAACGGATCGTTATTTTTGGAAAACCATGTATATGTATACACAAGTACAAGATTTCGCTCTAGTTTGAACCAAATTTTGGTGCTCAGTAGCTGCCACCATAAAATGGTGAAACCTCGCACCATTCTTCGCACCACCTCGCACGAACTTCTTTTTTGAACCTCGTGCAAACTATTGGAACTATGCTTCAACAGGAGCTCCAAATATTGTTCAAGGTTTTACCATCTTGCAGTGGCAGCTATTGAGCATAAAAATTTCATTCAAACTATGACAAGTTTTTTAACAGTATATATATGTATATACACACACATATACATATACAGGGAGAGCAAAAAGTCCGTAAAAACTTTAAAAATTCATAAAAACCGAAAAAATAACCGAAATGAAAAACGGTTTGCAGGGTTAGCATCCATAGGTCACGGGGATTTTTTTAAGACAGAAATAAAAAATAATTCAAAAAACAGCCGACAGATGGCGCAGGTACTTGCAATTTCCGCGGAAATATGCAAATGAACCGGTTATAAGAGCTTGCGCTCCTAATCCACAACTAGTTCACCGTTGTGAGCCGTGAACTTGATCAAGGATGCTCACTGCGAAGGACAAAGCTTTGTTGGTGAAGCTATTTTACATGAACAAGGAATCAGCGACTATTGCTTTGCGTAAATTTCGATTTCAAAAGGATTTGAGGACGGGAAAGGGGCCTTTAACAGCGGCAGGCCTCATAAAGCTTGTTCGGCGGTTTGAGGAAGCATTCTGTTCTTTATTTGGGTATCTTTTCTTTGATTTGGGTACGTCAGCGCCACCTATTGGCTGTTTTTTGAATTATTTTTTTTCATGTCTTAAAAAAATCCCCGTGACCTATAGATACTAACCCTGCAAACCGTTTTTCATTTCGGTTATTTTTTCGGTTTTTATGAATTTGTAAAGTTTTTACGGACTTTTTGCTCACCCTGTATATATACACACACACACGTGATGTAACATTTCATTTTCTAAGACAAGGGCAATGAAAAACAGTGTTTGCTAACATTAGACACTAAAAAATCGATTGCATCATCAAGAGTTCATATATTTGAAATAATAGCTATGAGGTGAAACCTTAGTTTAACATATATGGTTGGTATTTTTTTTTTCTTACGTTCTTTTTAATTATGAGAAAACTTACATATTGCAGTTATTCAAAAAACTTCTTATAACGAGATGTTACAAGAAATTTTAAAATCAAGTATTAGACGTTTGCATGCTACTGCAATGAAATTTGTGCAAAAGAAGAAGTGGAAAATTACTTGTATCAATTGCAATAAAAGAGACAAATTCATACGCAATTTTTATCATTCTTAGATAATGCATCTCATTCACACTAGACTAAGAAGAAATCAATTTTCATTAACTCCAGGAGGTTGTGGCGTCTTTTTGCAAATCGGAAGTATGCAACCAGTATTTTCTATCACTAATACTTTAAATCGTTTTATGAGATAATGCGGACTTCTCAATAATCTTCATATTATGAGACATTACATATAAAAATGAAACAGAATATCAGTCTTTATATGCTATAAAAATGAAACAACATGAATTAATACATTCAACGATAAGAAAAAAAAATATATGTAACATTTATTTAAAAAATATATAAATAAAAATAAAAAAATAAGCGCAGCGCATTTATATTTGACTGAAAAGCAGATAAAATGAGAAATCTATTGCATCAACTGGAGATCATACATTTTGAAATAATGGTTGTAAAGACCATTCTCATTGAAGAAATGTGATTCTTAATCATGAGAAAGCTTAGATATACAGTGTCTCACATAAGTGATGGGACACTTGTGCTTTACAAAAGGAAACTAATCAAATAAATTAAAAAAAACATGTACACATTTTTTTGTGGGTATGTTTCATACTTAAATTTAGTAAAGATTATTACATAACATACATTTTGTCAAAATATTAAAATATTAATTTAATAAAAATACAAATGTTTAGAACGGAGCAAAAAATAGCTCACATAAGTGATGGGACACCATTATATATGCAACAAAAATCGTCTGAAATAAGCAATAAAAATATTTTTTGGGGTTTTATTTTTACTTAAAAGCAATTGGCAATAACTTATAAAATCGTCTGCAGTATTTCTCTCCAGTTTGTTTTAGAATTTTTGTGTTTTTTAGCTCTGTGTAGCCATGAATGCTAAACGAAAAGAAACTTCCCCTGAAATCCGAAAATTAGTTATTAATTTGCATATTGAACGTGGAAAATCTATTAGAAAAACTGCTGAAACAGTTAACTTGAGTCGTTCAACAATTTTCAATATCATTAAGCGATATAAAAAGAATCATATGATTCAGGATAAAAGAAGACCTGGCTGACCATCAAAGCTATCCAATGGAATAAAGCGAATTATCGTTCGAAATATTAAAAAAAAATCCAAGAAATAGTGCTTCAAAAGTTGCTGCTGATTTACAAGCATTATATGGAATAATTGTTAATCCTGAGACTATTAGAAGGGTAATTCGATCTGCTGAATATCACGGTAGAGTAGCCAGGAAAAAATTCTTCTTAAATGAAAAGAATAGAAAACTCAGACTAGCTTTCGCAAAATCCAACATAAATAAGAATTTTGATTACTGGAATAAAGTTATATTTGCTGATGAGAGTAAATTTAATATATTTGGTTCTGACGGTAGAATCTTGGTGTGGAGAAAACCCAGGGAAGAATTTCGCAAACAGAACTTGGTACCAACAGTAAAACATGGTGGAGGAGGAGTTATGGTATGCGGGTGTATGTCGTCCGCTGGAGTTGGTAATCTTGTTTTTATTGACAGTATAATGAATCAGTACAAGTATATTGATAATTTAAAGCAAAATTTGAAATCTTCAGCACGAAAATTGAACCTTCATAACGATTTTAATTTCTGCCAGGACAATGACCCCAAGCACACTGCTCTGAACGTTAGACTCTGGCTGCTATATAACTGTCCTGAAATAATAAAAACACCACCACAATCTCCAGACTTAAATCCCATAGAGAATATTTGGCAAGAATTGGAATCAAGAATTCGCAAACACACCATTTCTGCAAAACAGCAACTAAAATCGGTGCTTCAAAAAGAATGGGGTAAAATCACTCCAGAAATCACAAAAAAATTAGTCGAATCCATCCCAAAAAGATTAAATCATATTTTAAAAGTAAAAGGAAATCCAACAAAATATTAAAACCTTTTAAAAAGTAAAATTTTTGGATAAATATTTAATGGAAAAGTAAGTGTCCCATCACTTATGTGAGCCATTTTTTGCTCCGTTCTGAACAATTGTATTTTTACTAAATTAATATTTTAATATTTTGACAAAATGTATGTTATGTAATAATTGTTACTAACTTTAAATATGAAACACACCCAAAAAATTTTTGCACATGTTTGTTTATTTATTTTATTGCAGTTTCTTTTTATAAAGCACAAGTGTCCCATCACTTTTGTGAGACACTGTATCAGTTTTTCAAAGAAATTCTTATAACGAGATATTACCTCAAAAATTTAAATCAAGTGTTAGTCGATTACATGTTACAGAAGTGAGATTTGCGCAAATGAACAAAGGTGGAAAATTACTTGCATCTATCGCAATAAATCAGAAAAATGCAATTTTTATCATTCTTAGATAATGCATCTCATTCTCACTAGACTAGGAAGCAGATCGAGGAAGAAATCAATTTTCATCAACTCCACGGGAGGTTGTGACGTCTTTTTACAAATCGGAAGTATGCAATCCGTATTTTCTTTCGCTATTCTTTAACTCTTTCTATGAGATAATTCGACAGGTCAATGGTCGTCTTATTGCGAGATATTACAGGTCAAAATGAAATAGAATATCAGACTTTGCATGTTACAGAAATGAAACATGTATTAGTGAAATTAGCGATCAAAAAAATAACAAGTAGGAAATTGCACGTGAAACGTAGCAAATGAGGTGAGTTCTTACGATAACGAAGTTTTAAAAATATTACTCTCATATATCAATCTCATAAAATTGTAAATAGTGAATTACAATTAAAACGCTCATCAAACAATGCTCTCCCTATACCATTATGTAATGGAATACTTTTGTGTGACCTTGTAAATCAATAACAAATGTTCTTTGCACCACAAATTATGTAAAATGTATATTATAATATGTACTTTATAGTTGCATATAAATTTTATTATGTTCGAATGAGTGTATCACCATTAAAATGCATTTGAAACATTTTACCCCATTGACCGTAATGGAACGGAATACTTTTGATTGTCCCTGTAATTGATCTATGCATCTAATTTTCATAAAATTTGAAATAACTCGAGAAAATTATGTAATAATTATGTATTTTAAATTTCAAACGTATAAAATACATTTGAAACTTTTTCCCCATTGACCATAATGTAATTGAATACTTTTGATTGCCCCTGTAATTGATCTATGTACCCGATCATCAAAAAATTTGAAATAACTCGACAAAATTATGTAACAATTATGTATTTTAAATTTCAAACGATTAAAATGCATTTGAAACTTTTTCCCCATTGACCGTAATGTAATGGAGTACTTTTGATTGCCCCTGTAATTGATCTATGCATCCGATTTTCATAAAATTTGAAATGACTCGACAAAATAATGTAATAATTATGTATGTTAAATTTCAAACGATTCGGTTGGGTGGTTTTTGCGTTGTTATATGCGGACAGACAGACGGACGGACAGACAGACGGACGGACGGACAGACGGAGGGACTGAACGACCACTATAGGTGCTACGTATTTACATAATTACGAACGCACCTAAAAAGAGAGAGATAGAGAGAAAATTATACGTGACAATTATTTTTCTTAAGCCGAAACACTATTTTCTGTTTTTAGAAACCGGTGACAAAATATTTAAAATATCGTAAAGGGTTCCATCGCGAAGGGGGTTAATCTTTTTTTAATTACAGGAAATATATTCCTTAAAAAAATACTGGTACTTTCCTCTTTTTTTGATTGTATTTTTCCCTTACCACTTGCCACCTTGTTTATAAGTGTCTTTAATTGTGTTTTCCAAATTGCAATCTTCTGTCTAAGGCCTAAGGTTGTTAATGTTTGCCTCGATCTAAGGTTGTTAACCCTTTCCGGCACACTGTGCCCGGTCTCGGATACGTAATTTTAATACCAAACTTGCAAACGGCACCAATAATATTTTGGTAAAATTTTGCTTTTACTATAAAAGGATTATTACAATTAAGGATTACAATTAAGGATTTCAAAATATCTTAAAAATTCGTTTGTGAATTCCGGTGTCAGTCGATAATTTCTCATTCTACTAACAGATTTTGCCCGTGCCGGAAAGTGTTAAATGATTGTACGCCTCTGAAACTAATAGAAGTGCAATTACATTCAAATTTCACACAAAGAGTCGACTATCATCGTTTTCTCCTTGATCCTTTATACGTAATTAATGATAGTGTTAAGTAGAATGCGACCGAAAATTCGTTTATGTTTTCCTCTCAAAATCTAAGTTTCGCCAAAAATGCTGCTAAAAATTCGTCCGGATTCAAATTCGACCAAAACTATCTGTATTCCAAAAGTCTCGTTTTTTCCTTCGGAAATTTTCAATATTACTCATTTATTTGAGCTTTATCGGCTCAAATGAGACTATTTCTTGCTATGAATTTCTTTGTTTATAATTATTAATCATGAGTGACTCAAGACATGGGCGCAAATTACAATTCAAGCAATTAATAAATTTTTTCATACGCTCATCAGAACAGGGTGGCGAGTGGTCAGGAAAAAACACAGTCAAAAAAAGAGGAAACTACCAATATTTTCTGATAGCAAATACTTCCAGTAATATAAAGGGACTAAGGCAGTGGTGTAGTCCTGGAAAAAAAAGTGGGGGGACGCTCATAGTCTCGAACATTGGTCTCTATCACCCATAGGATCAACTTAATTGTGAATTCCAGGGAAAATTAATTGAAAAATTAAATTTAAATTAAAAAAATTAATTTAATTTATATTTAAAAATTAATGAAATTTTAAATTAAATTTACGTTTACATTTAAAAATTAAAATTTTAGCAGAATACATATTTGTCTGCTACCGCCTGTCAAAATTGCCATTATAACCGCGACTCTTTTACAAAATTTGCATTTTTCCTCGGCTCTTTGAAGAAAGCGCGCTTTTTTGGCAATGCTTTAATTTTTTTTTTTTTTTGGTTTTTCTCCTTGGCTATATGGCAGAATACGAGTTTTTCTCGCTATTCGTTTTCAAAATTCGCGTTTTTTCGCGGTTCTTTTACAAAATTAGCGTTGCTTTAGAATGTTTTGATGAGATTCGCTTTTTCTGCATAAACCTTGGGCGAAATTTGCATTTTCCCGCTGTCCTTTGACGAAATTCGCGCTTTTTGCGATTCTTTGACGAAATTTGCGTTTTCCCGCGGTTTTTTGTGGACATTCGCATTTTTTTCGGGATGCTTTGACTAATTTTGCTTTTACTTCTCGGCTCTTTGGCGGAATTTTTTTTGCTAATTTTTTTTAGCGAAATTCACGTTTTTTCCTGCGGCTCTTGGACAAAATTTCCATTTTTCCTCTGTCCGCGTCCTTTGAAGAAATTCGCATTTTTTAGCGATGTTCTGACTTAATTCGCTTTTTCTCCGCGGCTGTTTGGCGGAATAGTGTTTTTTTTTTTTTGCAATTTTTTTTTTGTCAAAATTCCCATTTTTTACCGTCACTTTTAGAAGAAATTCGTGTGTTTTCGCCATCCTTTGACAAAATTGGTTTTTTTGCAATGTTTTGACGAGATTCACTTTTTCTCGGCAGTCTTTGGACGATATTTGTATTTGCCGCAATCCTTGTTTGAATTCTCGTTTTTTACAGAAATTCACGTTTTATTCGTGTTCTTTTAGAAATGCTTTGACTATTTTCTATTTTTTCTCGGCTCTTTGGAAGAATAGATGTTTGTCCGCTACCGTCTGTCGAAACTTGCGTATTACCGCGACTCTTTTACAAAATTCTCATGTTTCCTCGGCCCTTTGAAGAAATTGTGCTTTTTTGGCAATGCTTTAATTTATTTCTTTTTACCTTCTCGGCCATATGGCGGTATATGAGTTTTTTCGCTATTCATTGTCAAAATTCGCGTTTTTCTGCGGCTCTTTGATAAAATTAGCATTGTTTTACAATTTTTTAGCGAGATTCGCTTTTTCTGCGTGAACCTTGGGCGAAATTTGCATTTTCCCACTGTCCTTTGACAAAATTCGTGCTTTTTGCGATCCTTTTTCCCGCGGTTCTTTGTGGAAAATCGCATTTTTTCGGGATTCTTTGACTAAATTTGCTTTTACTCCACGGCTCTTTGGCGGAATTTTTTTCGCTAACATTTTTCGAAATTCACGTTTTTTCTTGTGGCTCTTGGACAAAATTTCCATTTTTCCTCTGTCTTTTGAAAAAAAAATCGCGTTTTTTAGCGATGTTCTGATTTAATTTGCTTTTTCTCCGTGGCTCTTTGGATTTTCTCTTGCTATATTTTGTAGAAATTAGCTTTTTCTACCGCGGCCTTTGATGCAAGTCGCGTTGTTTTGCGATGCTTTACGATATTCAATTTTTTTGTGCGACCTTAGACGAAATTAACATATTTCTGTGGCCTTTGATAGAATACGCGTTTATTCGTGGTTCTTTCATGAAATTCGCGTTTTTCCACGATTCTTTGCTAAAATTCGCACTTTTTCTACGGTCTTTTGACGAAATTCTCTTTTTTCTGCGATCTTTTATCGAAATTCAGACCAAATTTTCTAAAAGTTTATAGCAGAGGGAGGAAAGGAGAATCCCTTCCCACTGCTAATTATGTTTGGTGCAGTTTGGGTTAGCTCTGTTTTCATTTCAGGTCAATTTTAGCCTAAGTGCAGATTTCCAACAGTTGAGGTCGGGTTAATCAAACCAGGTTAACTGAAAGTTAGTTCCCCCAGCATATTACTTGAGGTTAAAAACATACCTATAATAATAAACATTGTTATACGTGTTCTGTTTTCTAAAGAGCTCGTTGTATTTTTTCAACGACCCTTGGATGAAATTCGCGTTTTTTATTGCGTTTTGGTGGAATACGTGTTCTTTTTCTTTTTTGCTATCCTTTGATGAAATCCACATTTTTTACCTTGGATCTTTGAGAAAATTTGTTTTTTATCTGCCTTTTGACGAAAATGACGTTTTTTGCGATGTTTTTACAAATTCGCGTTTTCCGCGGATTCAGAAATTCGTGTTTTTTTTTCAACAGTGTTTTGAATAAATTCGAATAAATTCGTCCCTTTGGCAGAAACTTGCTTTTTTTTATACCCTTTTGTCGACATTCGCGTTTTTACCGCATCCTTTGTACAATATTTGCGTTTTTAGGGATGCTTCGGCGAGATTCGCTTTTTTCCCGCGACCCTTTGGCGAAATACGTGTTTTCTCATGAGCCTTTTGACGAAGTTCGTGTTTTTTCAGCGATCATTGGGCGAAATTAGCGCTTTCTTTAGCAATCATTTGACGAAATTTGCGTTTCCTTTGCGGTCGTTTGAGGAAATTCGCGTTTTCTCCAAGATCAATTGACGAAATCGGGTTTTTTTCGCGATCCTATGAAAAAAATTTACATTTTCTCATGTCCCTCTGACAAAATTCGCATTTTATCAGCGGCCTTTTCATAATATTCGGGTTTTTTCTGCGATTCTTACTCAAAATTTGAGATGTTTTCTGCGAACAATTGACGAAATTGATTTTTTTCACCTATCATTTGTCAGAAATCATGATAAATTTTGGTACTACTTGGCTATTCTGTCGACCAATTTTGCCAAATTATACAAATCGTTGTTCACCAACTATACTGTTCGCCAAATTGTATAAATTTATATAATTTTTATAAAAAAAAAGAAAAAAAAACGAAGAACAAATAAATTTTGTAAAACATAATTAAGAAGTTGACTTTAAAATCACTAGATGATTACCAAACACGGGTATCTTAGTTAATGTCATGCGAATGTGACATTTGCACTCATCCATTATTGGTATGTAATCTTAATTTGGCGAAAGTTTTTTGGTCAACGAGATAAACAGTTTCAGTTTCTAAATTTTTTAAGTCCAAAATTTTGGGCTAATGACCAATTTTTTAAAAATTTCGGAAAATTTGGAACACAATCCCCCCCCCCCTTTTCCAGTGGCTATGAATTTAATGTCAAAAAGGATTAATGTGTTTCGTAAGATATAGAAAATTATGGAATTTTAAATCAGCCCCCACCCCTCCCCGAAATAAAATCTTGAGTACGCCACTGCCGAGAGCAATGCAATATAATTTCTTTGTATATCCCTGTAAATGAATGATTGAAGCTACTCAAGTTGCTTCTATATTAACCTTTCGTCGGACGCGCAAATTTCCATCACATGAGCAGGCGCGTGTTGTAAATTGTACAACGGGAGGAAAGCATTCAATTATTGCTGTATTCTTTTAATTTTACAAATAGTTTAACATAAAAATACCATATAAGTTTTCTCTGCGAACAATTTATGAAAGTATTCCGAAATACACTTAAGATTTATTTTGTTATAACATATTAAAACAGGCGTTAATTTTGTTTTAAAGAAAAAAGAAATCGAATGTTGTACTTTTTACAACGGTGCGCCCGCCGGAAGGTTAAGCGTATTGTTATACATTTCAGTGATATATATCAATTTTATTATGCTTGAAGCCATGTAACATCACTAAACAGAGTGCAAAGAATTTTCTTTCCGTATGGCGTAATTTAATGAAATAGTTCTATATAACCTCTAAGGGAGCTACAAGTGCTACATACTTAATTTGCATTAAAGAATATCTACAGTAAATAGTAATAAATCATAATAATATATATAGACAGTGTGGCAATCCAAGTTTAAAACGCTTTATTTTAATTTTGTATTTTTAAGGTGCTGCATATTTTAGAGATAGCAGACATTTTTAAACAATATTGAAGTAATTCAATAAAATCTGTACGTAGAAATATATCAAATATGATGTATATTAAAAACTCCAAATTAAGTTTCTATCAGCTTTTTTACAAAATAAAGTAATGAAACTGATTATTATTTTTTTCTTTCTTCTGAGCACTTGATGTATTTTAATCTCGGGTTTGGAAAAAAAGTATGCAAATGTAAAAGAGAAACAGAAGTAAAAATATTCTTTTACGGGGGATTCAGGGGGGGGGGACAATATTACTCTCTCATGAATAATTCTTGGTTATCCTTTCTTTTACTGGTCAGTTACTTTAAATCCTTTAAGATAAACAAGCTTTTTTTATTTTTTGAAAATTTTGAGAGAGAAAGAAAATTTGATTAATTTAAATTTGAAATTTTAGAGGGGCAAGTCTGCTCAACCACCAATAATGACGCCCGTGTTTCTTTCCCCCCTCTTTTTTTTTTTATATATAAATTTTCCTCAGTAAAAGACATAGTTTTATAAGAAAAACCCTATTGATATTTGGCAAATATATAACCATTATCAAAAATTCAAAATATAGCAAAGAATTTAAGACATTATTGATCAAAACTCAAAAGATACTTACAATTCTGTCGGATCGGACTTTTGATCTGCAATTGTTGTCGGTGATTTCGCGTCTGTTTCTGCACGACGCGACGCTTGGAAGAAATTGTAAAAAAGTTCAGTTCTGGCTGGCTACATCATTTCCTTATTAATTAAAATTATAATAGAAAATATTTATGGCAAGAAAAAAAGAAGCAACTCATAGATACTCGATGGCCTTTAAACTAGTCCAATGCTTGTATCTAATCAAGAAATAATTGTCAATAGGAACGGGAGAAGGGGGGATAATGATTCTTGGGGATTCCTTCATTGAACAGTATCAGAAGTTGTCGGTCCGCATTGATGTCCTTTTATTAATTTAAGCTTCGAACACACGTGTATTTTGCTCAAATTTAACTGCAGAAAATTCCCTTCTGCGGTTTACCGACGATAGAAAACGGGTATATTACAATGGTTCGGGATATAACTTATCTCAACCCTACTGAAGGGAAAGGTCCCTTTCCCACAGTGTGATTGAAGTTGAACTGGAAAAGTCATTGTATATCAAACACGCTGCCAGCGAACATAAAGCACGCCGATTTTTAATCGCAAAAAGTAGTTGTGTATGCTCGCACGCAGCCTTCAACACTGCTGACGCCATATACCGGCCAATTGATGACCCCTATTAACTAACAGTATGTGACAGCTATGACAATCACCCTGAATGTTTTTAAAGACTTATTTATTGACTAATGGAACCATGCTGTTGTTAATTGTCGTGTGAGTAAAAGATGACCAGACTTTCAAAGCTCGAACATCTGGATGCAGCTCGACTGCTGTGTGTCCAAGATCATATTCGGAAGCTTGTGTGATCTTTCTGTTAGGAACAGGAAGGCAATAGTAGACTTCTAAGTAAAACTAATGTATGCCTTTGAAAAAACTAATGTTAGCGCGGTATTTCACTACTGGTAATTATAGTGAAACAGCAAGTAAACATCTTTCTTCCCAATTTCCTCCAATTTCTTTATTTGAGTGCCATTGTTAAAGAAAACTAAAATGGCTTAAAATATAAATTCTATATTTTATAAAATTGTTAATCTTTTTAATTTTTTTTTAATTTTAATCACTTAATGAATTAGGAAAATCTGCGTCCCTTCGCGTCCTTAGCGTCCCCCTTGAGAAAAAAAAGTAAGGGGACGCTTGAAAGAAAATAAAAAAGTGAGGGGACGCCGTCCCCCTGCGTCCCCCCTCGACTACACCACTGGACTAAGGTGCAACTTCAGTCAAATAAAATGACCCGTTCGTTAATGCTAATCCTATGGAAGAAAATTATAAAGATATCTGTGTTGCATTTCAATATTTTTATTATTTTTTTTTTTATTGGATAGCTAAGATAGATCTGAATGCAGGCCGTTTTAACTTTTTCGTTTTTGGTTGTAGATATTTTTTATGAGGATGCTTTTGTTTTCGTAACCGGTTCCGAGAATAAAAGCGTCATCATAAAAAAATCTGCAAACAAAATAAAAAAAAATAAAAAACGACACGCACCACACAGATCGATCTCAGCAATCCAATGCAAAAAAGAAAAAAAAAAAAAGCATTTATTTAAAAATATGCAACTGAGATATCTTTATAAATTTCTTCCATAAGATTAGTATTAGCGAACGGGTCTTTTCATTTGATTGAAGTAGCCTCTTAAATAAGACAAGTTTCTCTTTTAACAAAACAAGGTAGAACCCGTCGAATTTCGAAAGGAAAGATTCGGAAAGAAAATGTTTAAAAAGGAACTGTTTCATTTATTTATAATAAATCTACAAAATTAGTATAGTAAAAACAGCATTTTATATTGGTAAGTCTAACTCTTAAACAAATGATATTTAACATCAAACTAACAAAATACTATAAAACTCAGTTGTAGAAATTGTTAAAATTAAACTTTAATCGTACATGTAAGTAGTAAAATAATAAAGATCTGTTATTATGATAAAGTTATCAATTTAGGGCTTATGCTAGTATTCCAAAATGAAAAAAATGCAAAATTTATTCAACTTTGACTTAATCATTAGAATTTTTTTCCCGTGAAATCTAAACCCGGCATCCTTTTCATCGTATCAAAATCTATAAATGCACATTTCGTATCAGTATTTACCTTTTCAGAAAAAAATTAGCATCTTATTTTGATCATTTTGATTCAAAACTTGAAGTCTGAATACTATTAGTTGAAACAGATATTAAACTGTTGATATTCTTTTACGTGGAAATCAAATTATGTAAATGAAATGAAAATTCATCGGATTTTATAATGGAAGATATTTAAATTTTGATTTTTTTCCCTTTTAATGAGAAAATGACAACATAAAGATACAGTAATCAATTTCTTCCCTTTTTTTTCCTTTACTTTTAATAGAAATGGAGTACTCCTGTTGCCACAATTAGAAAAGCGGTATTAAAAACTACAAAAAAACTAATATTTCAAAAACAAATTAAGATACAGCTTTGAAATAAATTTCATTTAAAAGTACATTTTTCTCTCTACACGATGGGGTAAAAATTAAAAATGTGGGATATTTAGAAACTTTAAAAATTGTAGTAGGAAAAATTGCAATACCGAAATTTCATTTCAAATTTGAAAGTGTTGCCATTCACAAAATGGCGTATGCGTTACGCACAGATACGTTTGGCCTTTATAATGTAGATACTGGTATTTAGAACTTTTTTTTTCTGTGTTTTTCGCTGAATATTCCCTACCCTGTTAGGAGCTGTAAACTTCATATTAATCGAAATTTTAGTTTGAAACCTCAAAAGTGTTTCGAATACTGTTTGACAAAAATTCAAGTGTAACAGATGATCATTTACAAAAAGCATTATAAAAAATAAATCAGTGTGAATACCTGTATCTAAATATTTCTTAATTAAAGGAAATTCCTATAAAAATTAGTTTAGAAAATCTTTCTGTTTCATTGATGAATTAATTACATTACATTTTATATGAAAATAAAAAGTTTTAATTCTAAGGAAAGGCAGCCAAATTGAGACATACATATAATGAATAATTATGTATATTTAATAAATACGTACAGTTAGTTAATAATTATGCATTTTTCTTAATACGTTTAATTAATCAATAGTTATGTATAGTTATGTTTGTATTAATTACGTCAAAAATGTTTTTGATTTTTTTCGTTTTGAGCCCAAAATAGGAAGTCACTGAAATTTGATTTCGTTTTCGGCTTTAAAAACCTGTTTCGGTCAATCTTTAGTAGTGAATAATCATATGCAAATTTGACTGTTTCTAAATTTCATAACATCGAACTATGTGTGATTTATGAAAATATTATATAATCATGTGTAATTTTGACTCTTTCATTAAATATATTTAAAATTTGCATTGCATAAAATCATATACAATAGTACCGGAAGAATTTTCTTTGATTCAATTTTACAAAGGAAATGTGAAAGAAAGTACAGTAGAACCCCGATAATTTGGATTAATTAGGACCAAGTCCGATCCGGATTGTCGAAAATCCGGTTTATCCGGAGAATGTGAACAAATGAAATAAAATAAAACATACTCAAATAAAATCACCTTTATACTGAATATATTCAATATTTACAGACAGTAAAAATGTTTACTTTGTAATTATAAAATTTGTCATATTCTGCCAGTTTTGTGGGCCGCATGGTCGGTCACGCAATCTCTTGCGCATTCTCGTTTATTCCTTCTTTTATTTCGATTTTTCGCAAGTGATTTGTAGAAGGGTTTTGGCAAGAAGACACGGGTATAGTCGCAAGAGGACTGTTTCAAAGAAGACCTAAGGACTGGCTGACAAAGATCGGATCGCGATCCTTATCAGTCAGTGTTTTTATAAGGACTATTTTACTTTGCTTTCTTGCAATGCTCAAAGTAAATTTTTATTAAGCAATGAGCTTTCATGACATTTCCAAATGGATTAAATAGAAAACTGTGAAAACTGGAATCGGCAAAGCTTAAATGACGTATAATTGTTCCTTTCATAGATAACATTAAAGAATTTAAATAAGAAACCTTGAAATATTCTTCCGAAAAGATTTCAGAAAATACTTATTTATTCAGAATATGATGCTGAAATAAATTCATGTTATGGAAATTTGCCGGTTACTTCTCAAACTTGAAAGAAAAATCGAAAAAATCGATCCGGATTAACGGGGTCCGAATTTGCGGGGTTCTACTGTATTGACATATCCGGAGCGAAAATAGAAAATTTACTAAATAAAAGTGAGCTATTCATAACAACAAAACGAAAGAATGCATTATACTTTAATCTGTTTTGTCTACTGAAAAATGCATTAAAATGCAGAAAAATCGCGAAAAAAAAAAAAAAAAAAGAAGAAGATTTTTTTTCTAAAGGGATAATTGTACAATTTATTTTAAAATATTCTTTATTTAATCATCTGTTTTAGACGATTAAACACGCCATAATATAAAGTAGAATGCTTTTTTTTATGAATGACAGGGAGCCACATTGAATCAATTTCAACATTAAATAAGAACAAATGAAAATTTAGAATAATTCTTTTCTATTTAGTAATTCAATTTTTTTATTTAAAAAACCTCGAAGAATGGAAATATTATACATAACGCGTAACACTCACTAATATATTTGAAATAGTCAAAATCTGGTCTAGAATTGAACTCGAGGGTCACACTTTCGATTTTGCATTCATATGTTTGCGTATTATAACAGGGGGGGGGGGGGCGCATGGTCCGGGCAAAATACAGTCAACAAAGGTAGTATAACAAAGAAACATAAAAAAATATTATTATCAGTATGATTGAAAGTTTGTCTCGGAAGAAATGTTACAGATAAATTTTAGCATCACTATTTTTAAAAATAAAGTTCATGGTAGATTTCTGCTGCACATATTGTAGAAATAGATCGCGAATTTCATTGTTTTGAAATAGTAGAGTAAAAAATTTTTATGACTTTTTTTTTAACGACTAACGATCAACATTAAATAGTTCTATTACTCATGTAACAAGTATAAAACGTTGTAATATAAAAATGCAGAATTTCAAAATTCTAAAGTCAGATTTTCCCTAATTATACAGTCTTTTGCTCAATACAAAAACTTTATTTTTTTTGAATTGTAGAAATATGCTATGCAAATTTAATTTGGTAAACAGTTTGATTAGTGTTGAAACTTAAGAAATCGATACAACACTGTAGTATAAATTAATGACCTTAAAACCTTTTGACAAAGGAAACGTCTGTAATATCTTTTAACATAATTTAAATTAATTATAAATAGCAGAACAGATTTTATCATCCATTGCAAATATAGAAAAAACAACATTAAAAGTCTAATACTTTGTATGCACATTACAAGTGATTTAAAAAATATGGATTAATGATTATGTGTATCGGGTATAGATGGCTGCCGGGACGCAGGATAAGCATGCTGGAATAAAGGGACTAAAGAAGGCTAATTTTTCTTTAAACTTCTTACCCTGAATGGGTCTAATCGACCCATAACTAGAATTTGTTTTATACGATTCGATACAGAGCTTTACTCATAAAGAAAAATAAATAACAGATCCAGAGTCTTAAGTCAATTAAATATATTAAAATGTTCTAAATAACTTTTTGGTGTGAAATGTTTTTATCAAGATTGAGTAAAATTTGAACAGGGTAGGAAGGCTAACAAGATATTGATATTTAACTTCTTTTTTGACTATTTTTTTCTGACCCCTCGCCACTCTGCATAATGAACTGCATGTATTATTAGTAATACATAAATGTTATTTATTTAAACAAAGTTATAAATTTAATATTAATTTCGTGTTGAATATTGTTTATTAGCTAAACCAGTCATGCAATATTACGAAAGTTATAGAAGACTTATTCTTATTTTTATTGCATCGGGGTTTAAAAAAATTGTAAAGTCTTCGAAAAATACGCTTACAAAATATACTTACTTTAGATTTATTGTATATAATTTTTAACCGCTTCCCTGATTTACCCGTACGTCCTATGGCAGCGTGTTTTTGCCGATCATGATTTGCCCGTATCACTTACGGGTATCCATATTCCAATCATGATTTATTGATTTATTATTTTCACCAGTAAATTTTTATTGTAAATTTTGCATTATTTAATCCAACCATTTATCTCATTCAATTAGGCTAAAATTTCTGTTTTGAAAAAAAATTAAATAATAAAAAAAAATTAAACGATAAAAGATTAAAAATTTTGTAAAAGATAGGAAAAAAAATAGGCATTATTAAAAAAAATTTTTTTTTCAAAAATAATGATCAGTTCTTGGTTAATCAAGCGCCTATTAGCAGGGTCAAATGAGAACGAGGGACACATAGTGACTAAGTACCAATGGCACTTTTTATCAAAATTATAATGCAAGTAAATAAACTTTGTTTAATAGATGTTTCATTTAATTAGTAATTTACTGTTGTTTTTTCTGTATTTTGCAGTTAATACCAATAAAAAATATTCTGATGAATTGATTGTCAAAGTAAATTCATAAAAGATTTTTATAGTTATTATTAAATATTATTTTCATATAATTTGAAATTTTATAGTTTAAAAATTAATAATATTAACATTTTTTAAAAGTAATTTTATTAATGTTTGTATACTGTTTATTAAAATAAGTTCAAGAACATTTTTTTTAAATCATTAAATTGTTAAATTGTTTGTTATATTTTTTCTTTTTAATTTAAAATTTGATAGTTTAAAGTTATTAAAAATTCGTAGTTTTTAAATTTTATTAAAATTCTTTTATTCTGGCCAACCATTTACAATAAATTAAAAAAGGATTTATATATATACCATACACACACACACACACATATATATAAGGTTTTAGTTCTGATGAACTGTTTATTAATTTTTTTCATAGCACATTTGGGTTGACCATCGTTGGTTTTGTGCATTTATATTGATGCATTAAAATAGAGCATTTTTCGTCATATTGATATTATTGTATGTTGTTCTTTAAAACACTGGCTCCAAATGTGCGATGTAAAATCCTACACAGAAGCAATTACATAACTCTTTTTTGGTCAGTTAAAAAAAATACTATCGCATATTAAAAATGAAAATAATGCATGTAACATTTCAACAATAAAATATAAATTATTATTATTACTATTTTTATTTGTTTAAAAAAATGTCCATGCTAAAGTCTACATATGAAAATATATGAAATAATCGGTGGTGTAGCCAAAGGGTGGGTCCAGATGCACTTCCCACCACAAATATTGTAAAGTTTTCTTTTGAGTTTGCTTAATAGCATAAAAAATATAAACTTTTAAGGAATCCAAACATCCTTAAAACGTAATTTTCAATCAAGATATCGATTTTTCATGTATGCAATAATATTAAAATCGTCTCTTATATCAGTCGAATTCAAATTAAAATAGAATTGTGTCTGTATCCTAATTATAACCAAAGTTACAGCCATTTAAAGTTAGAGTTTTGACTAGTGTTTAAAAGTTATATTTAGCTTTTGCTCAAAATGGAATTTTAGAGATTTTTACTACGTATAAAACATCCTAAAACAAAGAGTTATGTATGAAATGCTACAAAATTATCTGCACTTTTTTTACAAATGTTCTTGGACGCATTAAACAGTTTTCCAAAGATTTCTGGAGAGAATAGACTACACTCGTGGTAATATCTTAAATAGTTCTATATTTATACTGGTGTAAATGACAAACTTGAGGCAAATTTTGCGAATTTTTCATAAATTAATACTTTAACTTGTCATATCATCTGAGATACAGATGCGATTATAATATGTGTAGTCTAATTTTTATAGAGAAAGTTATTCTGTTTATTATACAACTTACAAAAGAACAATTCATTGCTTTATTTTTGAGCTACCACGTTTTTCGGGAATGCCCATTTTTAATATAATTTTGATTATTTTTCCACAAAAAAATATTTCTAGGTAACTGCTAATTTTTTTTCAGAGTTTTAAGGTAAATGTCATTATATAAAATGGATAACAAGAGAAAATTTAAAAAATTAAAAAAAAAATCACTTCCGAAGGTTAGCGGATATACCTTAAGTAAAAAACAGACTGACATTCCAAATAATGTTTCTGAAATTGAGGAAGGTTTAGTCACCATACAGGGCTGCCATAGGCGATCATTTTTTAATTATAACAAGCTGGCACCACTTTCTTAAAACAGAAATCTTGAGCACCCACTGTGAAAAATTTCGATAGAAATATGCTTCAAAATAAATATTGAAAAAATACCGGTGCAAACAAAATACAAAAATAATCGTCTATGGTAGCCCTGCCATAGAATCTGCGTAAATATTGTGTAAATGTTGCACTGATTCGGTTGTCGAAATAGATGGATTCATAAATCAGAAGACTTCATTATAAGCTTTTGAAAGAAATAAAATGCGGTAGGCAAGTTAGCAATTTAAATCAGACCGTGGCGGCTGCTTGAAAGCAAGGGCCTTGAATTTTAAATATGTAAGGCGTTTTTGAATAAACGTTACGTGTCAATCATCAACTTTTGAAGAAAACGGAAGGTCAGATTTCGAAACATTAAACTAGATAATTTATGGTATCATGGCGACAAAGAAACAGAATTCAATATATATTTCCAGTTCCTGTTATACATAATGAATTTTGATTTTGCTATTCGAATATAAATTTGATATTTCACAATTTACCAATTGAAAATACATCTAAAGGGTAAAATATAAAAGAATATTTGATATTTCTTATATTTCAATAATAAGACAGTTTTGCATGTCATAAGTAGTATTTCAATAAAATGAGCATTTCATAATTTTCATTGTGATTGTATATTCAAATTAATCCGCTTTTTTGAAAAATCTTTCATTCTTTTCTTGTTTCCTTCAAATTGCTTGACTGATACGAAGTAAAAATGAATAATATTCTACTTCTAAAATTGTTTCATGAATATTGCTGTTTGAAAAATCTGGTAATAATAATGCAATCTGAATAATAATAATAAAAAAAAGAAAGTAAGAAAAAATCCAGCCAAGTTGCAATATTGTTTGCCCGAAAATCCAAATCCAGCCATTCGGATTATATGGATTAATCCTGCATCACTGGAAACAATAGTTGATATCAAGTTTAATCGCATTTTTTCTCACTGTCTCGCAGGGCCGTAGCTAGAAGTGATCTATAGGGGGGCTCAAGAGATTCACGGGGGGGGGGGGGGGGTCATATTTTTTCCCCTTTCTCTGACACAGAAAGATAAATGAGTGCATATTTACACTGTAGGTACTATGTTTCTTTATTAAACTGTTGTAATAACTTCATTTTATGCTAAGAAAAGTATATGATTATAAAAATTTTGAGTGTATAACTGGTGCAAAATTAAGTATCATGTTAGCTTAATATGTACAAACAGGATGAGAGAGTGTTGAATTACTTATTTTAGATACAATTTAGTTATTGCGGTAAACTGTAAAAGGATCTCGAAACTAAATTAGATTTTTGAACAGAATTTCATTTCAATTTTCGGAACAGAAATTCTTTGAGTGACCTTGAAATCTTTTCCAGGGGGGGGCTCAAAATATTTTAGGGGGGGGAGGGCTGAGCCGCCCATAGCGCCCCCTTAGCTACTGCCCTGCTCTCTCGTGATGTCCGACTTATTATCACCTCATATTTAGCAGCTGTCATATTATAAAATACTTGTCTGAATCAATTCATATTTGTAATTTTCTGTTTGAGTTAACATATCTCAGCCATATTTGTACAAAATAGAGAGATAGCGAAAATAAAAGCAAACAGAAAACGTATCCATTGATATGAATTTCAAATAAAGTGGTTGATTTTATTATTGAACTTAGAATGCTTACAAACAATTTTTTTTTCAGGGCGAAAACACTTTGATTAAAAATTTGTAATTCTTTTTATTGACACAACTCTTTGGATATTTTCCATAACGGATATGTGATGTAATAATCACATTTATTCTTCGCCATTTCATTCCGCGCCAACTAGTTGTTTTCTGTGCATTACATCATTTTTTTTTTCTTCCCATGCTTCGGCGCGATAGGACGGAATTTTCTTCCATACAAGATCTCATATTTTTGAGCAATGCAAGATAAAATAAAAACCAAAAGCAATAAAATGTCCATAGCAGCAATAAAATGTCCATAGCAGCAATAAAATGTTTTAAGAATGTAAAAGTGTTGCATTTTCATTGCACTTAAATATTATGGTTAATCTGCATGTTTTGAAAAAATTTTCTTTCCTTTCTTGTTCTCTCGAAACTGCTTGATTGATGTCACTTTAAAAGAAAAAGAAATAATATTCAACTTCAAAAATTCTTTCACTGTATAAGACGAATATTACTGTTTGAAAAACCGGACAATAATAATGCAATCTAAATAATAATAATAATAAAAAAATCCAAGTTGCAACATTGTTTGCCAGGATATCCAGTCATTCGAATAATATGGATTAATCTGCTTCGCTGAAAACAATAGTTGACGTCAAATTTAATCGTATTTTTTCTCACTCTCTCGGGATACCCGGCTTCAGAAAAAAAAAAAAAAAATGATTCATTCAACTTGCTGGAAATTATTATCACCTCTTAAGAGCAGCTGTCATATTATAACGTACTTATCTGAATCAACTCATATTTGATATTTTGTGTTCGAGTTAACTTTTCTCAACCGTATTTGTACAAAATCGAGGGATCTCAAAAATAATAAAAAGAATACTGCCCAGTTAAACTGATGGCATTGAGCTCACAGGCTACGCATACTAATTGTACAATACAGCCTTATATTTTCAAGGGTTAATTCCGTTCGAAAAAGAAAATTAAGAAGGGGAAACAGCTCTTCCCTTTCCCCTTTTTTATATTTAATCATTGAACCTCCTAAACTATCAAGGACATTTATCATATAAAAAATCTATATCCAAAATTCAGAGCAAATCGGATAATTCTTAATAAAAACGTATTTAGCATTTGTATAATTTAAAAGGAGTTATCCCCCTCTTTTATACTTAACCATTAAACTTCCAAAACTATTCAGAGATTTGAACGAAATCTGACAATTCTGCTTGAAAAACCCATTTATATAAATTAAGGGGAAGGGCATTAGAACCCCCGTTCCCCCTGTTTATACTTATTCAATGAACACCTAATAACAGTCACGGAATCGCCTCATCAGAATGATCCTATATCTAAATTTTGAACGAAAACTTAATTCTGTGTGAAAAACCCACTTATTTCTATTAAGGGGAGGGGCATGAGCCCCCCGTTTCCCCTCTTATATATATCGAATGAACTCCAAAAACTAATCAGGGAAGCTCCTTGTCAGGATATACCTATATACAAAATTTCAAGTGGATGGGATATTTTTATCATGAGTTATCGCGTTACGTACGAACATACATACAGAACGGGCGGGCACATAAGCTCTCAGGCTATGATAGCCTGTGAGCTAAAAACAAGCAGAACCGTATTCATTGATGTGAATTTCAAATAAAGTGGTTGATTTATTGTTAAACTAAGATTAAGAGATTATGAATTTCCTGTTTCATTTTTTAGGTCGAAAGCACTCTGATTAAAAATTTCTAGTTCTTTTTATTGACACAACTTTTTGAAGCTTTTCCATAAAGGCCAATTCCATGGGTTTTTGCAGCGTAGCCAATAACTACTACACTGTAAAATAATATTAATAATAATAATAATAATGTGTAATCCTACAAATGCAAAATGTCCGAAATCTGTATGTTTACTAATATTTTATCTGTAGACTGTACAGGAAAGGATGTAAATGTACAAAACTACTTTTTGTAAAGCTACAGAAATCTGTAACTTTACAAATGAATCTACTAAAATTATAGTTATCTTACTAAAGTTTTATCTGTAACCTGATTTGCATTTACATAATATATTCTAGGCATCCCAAGCTTCCTAAAACATTCTTAGTAATCTTGCAGATTTTTTTTATTTTCAGTGCAAATCTGTATCTGTTACATGGATTTTTGCTGTTTTCGTTACATAAAAAGTTCTCGGAATCCCAGTTTCCTAGGAAACGTTTAGTAACTTTACAGATTTTTCTTTTTTAGGTGCGTTCGTAATTATGTAAATACGTAGCACCTATTGTTGTCGCTCAGTCCGTCCGTCTGTCTGTCCGTCTGTCTGTCTGTCCGCATATAACAACGCAAAAACTACCCAACCGAATCGTTTGAAATTTAAAATACACAATTATTATTAAAATACACAATAATTATTACATAATTTTGTCGAGTCATTTCAAATTTTATGAAAATCGGATGGATAGATCAATTACAGGGACAATCAAAAGGATTCCGTTACATTACTGTCAATGGGGAAAAAGTTTCAAATGCATTTTAATCGTTTGAAATTTAAAACGTATAATTTTTACATAATTTTGTAGAGTCATTTCAAATTTTATGAAAATCGAATGGATAGATCAATTACAGGGACAATCAAAAGAATTCCGTTACATTACGGTCAATGGGAAAAAAGTTTTAAATGCATTTTAATGGTGTTACACTCATTTGAACATAATAGAATTGACATGAATCTATGAAATATATAGTAAAAAATACATTTTGCACAATCTATGATGCAAAGAATATTTATTATTAAATTACAGGGCCACACAAATGTATTCCACTAAATAATGTTATACGGGGACACATTGTTTGGGGCGTGTTTTAATTATATTAAACTACTTCACATTTTATGAATAAGATATACGTTGCTGAGGTGTAATAAAAATTACTCCCTGCATATTTACAGGAACACAAAGATTTCGACCACTATACTGTATCCAAAGTACGCTCTACTATTATCAGCAAGATCTGAATATTTTAAAACTTCGTTATCGTACGAACGCACTTCATTTGCTACGCTTCACGTGCAATTTCCAACTTGTTTTTACAGTGTATGCTTGTTGGCCACAATTAAAGCTTTTTCACCTTGTTCAATTACTCACTTAACTGATCAACAAACTGATCAAAAAACTTTCAAATAATGTCTATTCTTTTCATATCTTTTACAGAATTTTTAATCCTTTATCACCGCACTGTTAAAAAAAAAAAATGGAAAGTTACTCAACTTTTTCTTAGAAACTAAGATTCTTAGAACATTTTATGCAACCGATTCTGTTACATAAATTTTCCTGTTACCGTTACATGAAAAGTTCTAGAAATCCAGTTTTATAGAAAAATTTCAGTAACTTTACAGATTTCTTATTTTTTTTTAATTTTATTATTGTTATTTTTTTTTTAATAATGTGCGATTTTTTTAAAACAGAAATTTTTCCCAAATTGAATCAGAAAAAGGCTCGGATTAAATAATGCAAGATTTACCACAAAACTTATAGGCGAGAAAGTAAACTATGATTGAATAATGAATGCCCGTACATCCATAGGCAAATGATAATTGGCAAAAAACACGTTGTCCCATACGACGTACGGTCAAAACGGGAAAACGGTTAATGAGACATCTCCTATATAAAAAAAGTCACATTTTCTCCTTTCTAAAAGACTGATAGCCAAAAATCTTAGCATGTGATTTACACTATAAATACTCATGGAACTAGCCTAAAGAGAATTTTTTCGTGACAATTTTTGGGTGATGGAAAATAACAATAATAATAATTATTATTAAGCAGAAAGTGAAAGAAACTCCATACAACTGTTAATCATCTAAGATTACTCAGAAATCGAAATGGACTACTTTATGACATAGTATTTTTAGCATTGTGGGAGATCGTTTTAGTCTTTTCATCATTGTGTCTGCTCTACAACCAAAGGTATGAAAACATGGAGGACTGGGTGCAGTAAAACACAATGATAAACCTACCAGTGAACGAAAGTGGTATTAATTCTTGACTTATGCACCACTTCATTAGCTCATTCTTGCAGCAGATATGGATTATTAGATTCCTCCATAAACTCTTTCATAAAACAAAGTTTTTTTTTTTTTTTTTTTTTTTTTTTTTTGCTTGATAATTTAGGTTTTTGCGCTATCAACTCTTGGACTATAATCTGTGCTTTGAAACCTATTTTAATTAATTTTTTTAATCTAAAATATTAGTATAAAGTTAGTAATCTTTAAGGTATATGGAAAGTAAAATAGAAATCTTTTTTTTAAATCATGTTTCTTGAATTTTCTATTTAATTGTTTTTATAGAATATGTTTTGATCTCTTTTTAAATCATATAACATAACCTTTAGATAAATCCGTTTTTTGAACTTTCCTATTTTATGCTATGTCTTAGGGTTATTGATCGTAAAGATTCAGCTTTCACGTGCGTGATAAAACAGTAGTCAGAAGTATTTAATAGTTTTCATTTGAACAATTGTATTTATCTTCATAATGGTTCTTAGACTGAAATTGCCCTCTGCAACATAACGGGTTCCAATAAAATTGGAAAATTGTTTTTATAAGAATTGGGTACTTGTAGATGAATTTATTACATAAGTCAACAAACTGTTACATTATACAGGGTTAGTCAAAAGTCGTTCATTCATTTGCAAGACTCCCAAATGGTCCGCAAACTGAATATAAATACTATTTTCTTAGAAAGATTTTTGTGTTATATTTTTCTTGCAAATTATGCAAAAATCACCTTCAAAGACTAGTTTTAGCACAAACGCTGAAGAAAGCTACTATGACATTTTCTGTTAAAAAAAATAATGGTATTGAGTTCGCGAACCATTTGGGAACCCTGCACTTGAAAATTCGATAGTAAATCAAATAATTGACGCACAAAAGGTCATTTTTGATGTTGTGATTGAGAAGGATGGGCTTCCATGACAAAAAATTAATCTAAGAAATAAAAACATAAAGCAGGGTTTTTGTGAATCATGGAAAAATAAATCAGAGCAATGCGCATAAAAGAGTTTATTTTTATGATTATGGTTATTTTTATTAAAAGTAGTTAAAAACCTGTTAAAAATCTGATAAAAATATTAATTACATAGTTAATAGGAAATGCGTATCTCAACCTTTTGTATCACCGTTTTGCATACTTGCAACATACAGTGGGTTCTCGTTAATTTGAACTCGTCGGGACCATAAGAAATGTTCGAATTATTTGAAGCCCGAATTATGGAAAGTATGAGAGGAAAACATGTTTAAAGGGGTACTATTACAAATAAATTAATGTCATAATATTTTTTTAATATATTTCGGCTGTTATCATTAGAATATGACGTATTATTAAATTAAAAGGTATAAATATGGAGATTCTTCTTATAAAAGTTCTTTCGAACACATAAGTAAATAAACTCGGAGGTAAATTAAATTCTGACACCGTTTTTAAACTTTTAAATGACTTATATTAAACGTTAATATTTACAAAAAAGATATTTACATATATTAATATTTACAATTCGAACATTCAAAAGGAAACTTTAATTAAAACATCTTAATCGCGTCATCTTAATCAACATTCTTCTAAAGTCAACACCAACTCTCCCCACATTCCATCCAACGATCTCTTCCGATCATTTCTTTTTTCTTCGGCTTTTCGTCTGAATGGAGTTTTTTCAGAAAATCGTCTGCTTTCTAAAGACCTTTTCTATCAGAGTTGCGATATGAAGAACCTTACAAGACATGATACTTGGCTGTTGGAGAAAGAATCGCTCCCACAACGGCCGTCCTGACTAGGCTTTCGTCCTCGAATGCTCGTCCCTTTGGAGGCAGCAGCAGTTGGATCATCTGGAAAGATAAAGAAAAAAAACACAGCAGCATCCAAAGTCTTAATTGAAAAAAAGAAGTCATTATTCAAATTGTTTATCAAAGCTTAGATTATTACTTGAAAAAATTCATATATTTTTTTTTCGCGTCTTTTCGTCTTCTCTTTCTTACGTCCTTTCATCTTCTTTTATCTTACGTCTTTTCGTCTTCTTCTTTCATACGTCTTTTCATCTTCTATTACCTTACGTCTTTTCGTCTTTTCTTTCTTACGTCTTCCGTCTTCTTTTATCTTACGTCTTTTCGTCTTCTTTCATACGTCTTTTCATCTTCTTTTACCTTACGTCTTTTCGTCCTTTCGAGAATAAAGTTAAAATTCTATTAGTTGTCAGTCCAGAGGTTTGTCATAGTTGGTATAGTGTCACAATCGGTGAAATTCTTTTTTTTTTTTTTTCAAGCTTCGTCCGTCCACGGCTTCATGTACTCTGCACATGTACTGGTGACCATGGGTCCTTCGTTGAATCCAAGTTTCTTTACATCGTAGGTGTCATTATTTTTTACTTTTATGACTTTGTACGGACCTAAATATTTTGGTTTTAACTTCAAACCTGGACCTTGTTGTGTGCGTTTTATAGCAACCACATCATTAATCTTAAATTTGTTAGCTTTCTTTCGTCTGAGGTTGTAAGTTTTACGGTTCTCTTCTTGGACTTTTAAAATCTGTTTTTTAGCATTTTTTCTCATATCTTCGCGATTATTTGTAAAATCAGATTGTATTTCAGCATTCAGAAGACTAGTAATTTCAATGTTATTTTTTAGTTTCATTTTAGTACCAAACATCAATTCAAAAGGAGTTGTGCTTATACTTCTCTGAAAAGTCGAATTTATCACCTGTTGGACGTTGCTTACATGTGTATACCATTTTTTAAGATTATCGACAGACAATTTAGACAGAACAGATATTATGACAGAATTTAGACGCTCAACTTGGCCGTTAGACCTGGGTAATCCAGTGGTAATCGGGATATGTTTAATATTTTCATTGATGCAATAATCTTCAAAAGCTTTAGAGGTAAATGCAGGACCTTTATCTGATATAATTCGAACTGGATTTCCAAAGATAGATTTTTGGATTTCTAATTTAGAAATTACTTCGGCAGCATCGGTAGATTTTGTGGGATACAACCAAACAAATTTTGTGAATGCGTCAATGACCGAAAGGATATGTTTGTAATTTTTATTAGTGCTTTCTAATGGACCTAAGTGATCAACATGGTACGTATGTAATGGAGTTTCTTCTTTTTCTATTGGGTGAAGTAAGCCTTCTTGTTTACCACATTTTCTATTAACTAAAATACAGGGAACACAATTTGCTATACATTTCTCAATTTTTTGTTTAACTTTAGGGATGTAAAAATCATTTTCTAAACTTTTCTCTGTTCTTGCAACTGCGTAATGACCTTTTTCGTGAGCGGCCTTGATTATATTCATTTGCATGTCTTCCGGTACAACTAATAAATCATTACCATTAACACATTTATAAAGAACATCATTTTTAACTAGATAATCATCATAAGATTTCACCTTTAGGATTTCTTTTATTGTTTTAATATGGTCATCGGTTTCTTGAGCTTGGATAATTTTTAAAGTTAAGCTATCTTGGATTACCATACAAATAGGGTACCTACTTAATACATCGACATGTCTCATACTGCTACCCTGTCTATGTTCAATAACATAATCAAAATCGGATAACATTATTGCCCATCTAGCTATTTTTGTACTCATTTCTTTTTTATCCATAGTCATTTTAAATGCATTACAATCGGTTACAATTTTAAATGGGATACCTAGCACATATACTCTAAACTTTTTCAGGGCTTCAATTACAGCTAAAACTTCTAATTCGTAACTAGTGTACTTCCGTTCAGCTTCGGTGGTTTTTTTACTTGCGAAATAAACTGGATGAAATTGATTATCTACTGGAGATTGTTGCATTAAAACAGCTCCATAGCCATCAATACTGGCATCACAATGGATTTCGGTCGCACTTTTGGGATTGTAAATTAAAAGTACTGGTTCTGACGACAAAATACGTTTGAGTTCATTAAAAGCTCTTTGTTCTTCTATATCGAATTTAAATTTTGAATCTTTTCTTAGCAGGTCACTTAACGGTTTAGCTATAACCGAATAATTTCTTATAAATTTTCGAAAGTATCCTGTCAATCCTAAATAACTTTGAACATCTTTGGTACACTTTGGTTCGGGAAAATTTATTACTGCTTTAGTCTTCAGTGGAGAGGGATACAATTTACCATTTATGATTCTATACCCCAAGAAATCAATTTCACGCTTCAAAAAATTGCATTTTTTAAGATTTAATTCTAATCCATATTCCGATGCAGTTTCGAGTACAAGTTTTAATTTTTCTAGACCTTCAGCTTCGTTTTTAGCAGGTATTATTAAATCATCCATATAAATGACAACAATGTGATCTTTTAATAGGTTTCGAAATATATTATAAATATACTTTTGAAAAACACTAGGGCTATTGGTCAACCCGAATGGACATTTCAAAAATTCGTATTGTCCTTCATGAGTAACAAACGAGGTGTATTTCCGCGAGTCTTCTTCAACATCTACATGAAAGAAACCGTTTTTCAAATCTATGGTGGTAAATACTTCGGCAGAATGTAATTGGTCTATTACATCATCAATAACTGGCAAGGGGAAATGCTCACGTACTGTCTTTTTGTTAAGACATCTGTAATCAACACAAAGTCTCATTGTGTTATCTTTTTTCTTGACTAACACAACCGGCGAAGAAAAATTAGAAGAACTTTCTCGAATTATTCCCTGAGCTAGCCACTCCTCAATTTGGTTTTCGACTATTTTTTTCTCGCATGGCGGTAATCTTCGAGGAGAAGAACAAACTGGGATTTCGTCAGTTAAATTAATTTTCATTTTAACATCTACTGTTTTATTTTTAATTGGTACATAATTTTCAATTAAAGAGTATAACTCTGAACGTAATTTTTTGTCAGCAATGTGAGTTAAATCAATTTTAGGCTCATCCAAAACATTTACAATATTAACTAAAAAGTCATTAGACTGAACTTCAGCTTTAAACAGTTTCACTTTATTCTCAGAAATAGTTAATATACCTTGATGAATAACATCAGTGCCAATAATTAAATCGAAATTAATGCAACTGTCCTTAACGACAAAAATAGTAACTTTAAATTTTGAACCATATACTTCGATTTCTGAATTGAAACAACCTTCTGGTTTAATTGAGGCTTTTCCTAGACCGGTCAAAGAGATACTCGTAGGTTTTAATTCTACAAAGTTCTTCAAATTATCATAAATACTTTTCTTTAACAAAGTCTTTTGGCTACCAGTATCTATTAAAGAGATTAAACGCAAAGAATAAAGCTTTATCTCTTTCAGAATTAAATCTTGGGATGTAATAATGTTTACTTGTGACTGAGCATTTTTAACACTTGTATCTTTAGATTTATTACATTGAAATGATTTATGACCATAAGCGTTACAAGCAAAACAAAGCGGCCCTTTATCTTTATTTACACAGTTAATACTCTTATGATTATTCCCGCCACAATTAAAACAACGCATATTTGGCTTTACAGGCTTAAATTTGTTCTTAACTTCAACTTCGGATTTAATTTTAGGCTTAGCTCCTTCATATTTATGAAATTTTGCATTTTCATACTCCGATCTTATTTTTTCATAAATCTTTAATTTTTGTTTAAATTCAGCAATATTGGGACAACCATACAAAAAAGATTTTTTAGAAATGGAGTCATTAATTCCATTTATTACATACTGAATAAGGGCAGAATCTTCAATATTGCCTTTTGAGCATAATTGTTTCATATTTAAAAAATATTCATCTAACGATTCATGTGGTCTAATTTTTCTTTTGGACAGCAATTCGTGTAATTCAGCTGAATTGCACGTTTGACCAAATTCAGATATGAGTAGGGCTTTTAATTTAGACCACGAATTAATATTTGTTTCACTTTCAAGAAATAATTTTGCTTTGCCTGTCATACGGCGTTTAGCCAAAATCAATTTGTGCAAATCACTAACGTTAAATAATGAAACAATATCTTCAAAATCGGCAATCCATTTATTAATATTTTGTACTTGAGTACCTTCAAACATTGTAATCATACTTTCAATATCATTAATAGAAATGCTTGGTTTAATAACATAATCAGGAATTAGAATTTTCTGATTTTCATTACTTTCACAATTAGAACTACCAGAATCATTTCTCATATTATTCTCAAAAACAGTTGAAATATTTTTAGTTTTATCTTGTAAATCATCATTAAATTCATCAACACTTTCGTCATCATTAAGAGTACCTACATCGGCTATCATATTACTTTTTAAAATATTAAAATCACATAAACTAGAAATTATTCTGGCAGCAATTTCATCAAAAGTTCCCGAATTATTTATACACAAAACATTGCAAATGGTAATTAAGTCGTTAACAGAAAAATTATCTTTAATTTCTTTGAATTTAGTTTGATATTCATCGGAATCTACTTCAAACGTAAACCCAGTAAAATTCCGAATTCTACGTCGATTATTTCTGTCACCGATTTCTCCAAAAATTAATTTGTGCAATATCTTAATACTAGCTGATTTTTCAGTTTTCAAAGAAAACTCTAATTCCTTTAAATCAACTAATTTTTCCATTATTGAAAAGAAAAATGAAATAATAAACTCACTTCATAATCAGATGCTCAGCTTCACACATTTAAACAGCATTGTTGTCGCAGTATCCAACAGCTTCATATCATTAAACATATATTCAAAAAAGATTTCCTCATAATAATTTCCAGCAAGGATTCCGTCACAATTCTAAATAATAACGGCTTCCAGATTATTTAAAGTATATATATATTTCTTCTCTGTGGGCGTTCGTTTGTCTCGGTTCTGACACCAAAATTTATGGAGATTCTTCTTATAAAAGTTCTTTCGAACACATAAGTAAATAAACTCGGAGGTAAATTAAATTCTGACACCGTTTTTAAACTTTTAAATGACTTATATTAAACGTTAATATTTACAAAAAAGATATTTACATATTAATATTTACAATTCGAACATTCAAAAGGAAACTTTAATTAAAACATCTTAATCGCGTCATCTTAATCAACATTCTTCTAAAGTCAACACCAACTCTCCCCATATTCCATCCAACGATCTCTTCCGTTCATTTCTTTTTTCTTCGGCTTTTCGTCTGAATGGAGTTTTTTCAGAAAATCGTCTGCTTTCTAAAGACCTTTTCTATCAGAGTTGCGATATGAAGAACCTTACAAGACATGATACTTGGCTGTTGGAGAAAGAATCGCTCCCACATAAATACATAAACTAATTAAGCGATTAGGAACAAACACAAACGAAGATGGGGTGGAGTGTGTCATTGATTGCCAGACTGGGTACTAAAATAGCGATTGTCGAATGTACGAGACTATATGTATACTTGTTCAGGACAATTTTGACAAAAATGAAAGTAAGAAAGTTATTTCAGTGATATGAAGTCCGGGAGAAAGTAAAGAAAAATGAAAAATAGGAATATCATTAGTTCTAATTAAACGAATTCAAGAGAAAATGAGTTCGAATGAATGAAAATTTTTAACGTTATTCTGCTATTAAAAATTTCGGGACTTCATGTTTAGTTTGAATTAAGCGAAGATTTGATTTATCCGATTTTTAATTAACGAGAGCCAACTGTACTCAAAAGTAAATGTTATAATTCAAGAGGCCATAGTACAAAAATCTAAAATGTCGAGCCCTAAAAAAAAAAAAAAAAAAAAAACCTTTTTTTAATGGAAGAGTAGTGATAGGGAAATCTAATAATAAATGTCTGCCATGAAGTGATTTTCACAAGATGTCATTTCCTTGACAATCACTGCTTGAAAGCTGGATTTTGAAAACAAACCAAAATAAAAAAATAAGGTTTTCATTTCTAATTAAAATAGAAACATGATTTAAACGTCATTTAAAGCATAAAAAAACAGAGAAAATGTTTAATGCAATAAATTTTTTTAGAAAATTTGAAGAATTTTTTTGTTTTTGATCCCCATAAATAAGAAAGAAAGTAACAAAAGCATCGATCAGTGCTTTAGAACTTGAGTGGAAAATCTTCATGTACGTGACTGTATGTAAAATTCAATAATTGGTTTAAAAATGGTGTTATTGATAAAAAAAAAAAAAATAAAAATAAAAAAATTCTGAGCTTAATTGCTGCATGGGCGAGCATGCGGGTAATGTTCCCAGCTGAGGTACACTATTCTTAATGCAATTCTTTAATGCCATTCGGACATAGTGGCGAATGACTTCCCGAATTCCCATAAACAGTTAATCGGTTATGAAATTAGGCTTAATATCGAAAACTTCAGACCATTTTTTTAACCACTTAACTGATCAAAATTTTTGATAAAAACTTTCAAATAATGCATATTTTTTTCATGTCTTTGACAGATTCTTTAATCTTTTGTCAACGGTTTTTTAAAACAGAAATTTTTGTTTAAGAGTGTATGTCGATTCAAATTGCTTATTTTCCGATTTATTTTTAAATTCATTTTTGCTCTCAAATGCATCAAACTGGAAAATTGTCTTATTCAGAAAGTAGCCCAGGTGCCGTAATTGTCGATTCATTGATAAATGCAGAAAATATTACAAAAAAAGCAATTAAAAAAAAGGCAGTTTGAACCGATTTTTCCGAACCGGGAGATCTGGGAACGAAAAAAATAGTCATACTGAGAAGATAATTGTTTATAAATCAAATTCTAATGCATTGAGCGTAAAATGACATCACACGGCGCCTTATACGTCTCTTCAAAAATCCCCTCAGCAAGTTTCATGTTTCTACTTTAAAAAATGTGTCTGAAATTGTATCAGAAAATTTCGAGCTGCCGAAGGTGGAAGAGCGTTTTTTCGCTTACACTCTTAAAAGAATCGAAAGATTTTATAATAAAATTTTACTGGTAAGAATAATAAATCTAGATTGCAATAAGGATGTCCGTACGTTGTACGTATGCAAATCATGATTGATAAAAAAACACGTTGCCCCTATGACGTACAGGCAAATCAGGGAAGCTGTCATTGTAGATTCGTATTACTGGGATTCTGCTATAACTTATCATAGTTTAATTTAAGTTCATATTTTTATATTGATTTCATCCATTAATCTATTCATTAACTCATTTTGGCAACAGGTCTTATTCAGTCAACCTTAAATAACGAGGTTACAGTGTTTTAGATAACTTGAATCCTTTTCGAAATCAATCGATATTGAACTAATCAAGGCTGGCTAGATTAGATGAAATCACTTATTTATGGTTATATATAGTAAAAGCACGTTTTCGTCTCGAAAAGATTAAAAACAGCGACACTATCCAAATGATCGCAGCATCCTGTCGACATTAATTTTAATTACGTTCGCATCGAAATTCTCTTAATGTATGTATTTCCTGACCTTTAAATTTCTGTCAATGGTCAGCGCGTGATTGTAAGATGAATATCAATAAGAAAAAAATGTGGACGATGATACTGATAGGCGGTGTCATGCAACCATGCTCCTCCCAATCTCTTTTATTAAAAGAATTAAAAACGAAGTGAAGAGACTAGCGCCCTCACCTAGAATCGAAGAGAGGTGAAGAGAGGAGCGCGGGTAAGTGTGTTGGAGTGTTTAGATGTTGGTAGGGTGTGTGAAACACCCGAGTGAAGTTTTCTTCAGAAAGCTAAAGAATAATTTGGTAATGATTAATTATGTACATATTCATCTCCTGTATATAGCTTGTGTATAAATCCTGTATATAATTCAGCATATTAAAAAAATAGTTATAATCAAGCATCTATAGTTCTGCTGTCGGTCACCCAGACATTACAGCACGCTCTCGGTTCCGAGAACCAGAGCTTTGAAAGATTTAATAAAATGAATCATATTTTCATACTGTTTGGATTACAAAAACAGAGGTGAGCAAGATTATTTTATTTTTGATTTTGTACTGTATAGTTAATTATAATGTTCAAGAACGTCACCAAAGCAGATTTAATTTTGGTTCTGCAAGAAATCGGCGAACAGGCTGATCCGAGTTTAAAAGTGTCGGAGTTGAAAGATTTATTATTAAAATCAAAAGAATACGAGAAAGACAAAGAATTTGTTACCGAATTTTTATCAACTACAGTTACCGAAAGAAAAAATGTGGAGGAAATTAATAAGTTGCGTTTGCAGCAACAGGCGGGAAATGAGGATATGTCCCGTAATGAAGGAGAAAATACACAAGTTTCGTTAGACAAACTTATTAAATCGGTGCAAATTTTGGCGATTCCGGTGCCTAAGAAAAACGAAACATGGAATTTGTTTTTTGATTCGTTAGAAAGGGCGTTTAAACATAAAAACGTACCCAAAGAATTTAAATCTGAAATTTTATTGAAATTAATAGGTGAAAAGGCAGGGAATGTTTTAGTATATATTAATGATGAGGATTTAACAAATTATGATAAAATTAAGTCGTTAATTTTAAAAGAATATGAGCCCTCCCCATTTTCCTGTTTGCAAAATTTTAGAAATGCTAAAAGACTACCCGGGGAAACACACCAACAATTTGCTTCGCGATTAAGATCATGTTTTTTACATTATTGTAAAATTCGTAATGTTAAAGATTTTGATTCGCTTATTGATTTAATAATATCGGATAAAATTTTCGAAACGTTGGATAGCGAACTTTCTACTCATATTGCAGTTAAACAGGGAGAAAGTTGGTTTTTGCCTGATCAGCTATCACGTGATTGTGATATTTATTTTACTGCGAAGGGCAGATCTTTTGAGGAAACAAAATTTGAGAAACGAAATACCACTTATCGTGAAATAAATAATGAAAACGCTAAATATGTCCCGCCACAACTAAGAAACAATCCCGTTACATCTGAGAACAAATATCTTTCAAAATCACGGGAGTGTTATATTTGCAAATCCTCTTTTCACTTAGCTAAATGTTGCCCAAACCGGAGAAATAAATATGATATACCGAATAAAACAAGCGTAGATCCAGGTCAGAAAAAGTCTAAAGTACAGGGAGATTCAAATAAATTACCCTCAAAAGATAATGCTGTAGTCACTTATGTAAATTCCATGCATCTTCAGGCTAACGATCAATTAAAAGAAATTACTTTTTATCCGTTAAAAAAAATCACTCTTTATATCGACGGTAAAGAAATTGAGGCGATAATTGATTCAGGAACTGAAATTTGTATCTTAAATGCATCTCTAATCCCCAATTTAAAAATCGAAACGAAAGGGAGCATTGTGTTAGAATCCGCTTTTAAAGAAAAAATAAAAGCAAATTTAGTATCAATTCCTATAAGTTATAAATTGCCTAATTCTGCTATTTATGCAACAATCAATACTTTATTTGCTTTGACTGAAAATTTAAATATCCCTTGTTTAATTACTCCAGATGTATATGACGCATTGGTAAATTTTCGTAATGACGAGCTGAATGATCATAGCTCACCACAGATTGCAACATCTGCGTCTAAAAATAGCTCAAGTGAGGGGGAAAATTACGTGTGTTTCGTTTCTTCGGATGAAAATGATTCACAATTTTCAGAAAGCAATTTATTTCGTACTGCCCAAAAAGAGTGTCCTACTTTACAGAATTCATTCAAAGACGCTAGTTTAGGAAAAAATAATTTTTTGATAAGAGATGATTTGTTGTTTCATAAAGAAACAATTTGCGGAGATAAAATATATCAATTAGTGTTACCAGAGAGTTATCGGAATAAAGTATTACGATTAGCATACGATTCAATATTTGGAAATCATTTGGGAATGCGTAAAACTAAGGAGAGAATTAAATTAACATTTTATTGGCCAAATATTTCTAGAGATGTAGAAAATTATTGTAGAACTTGTAAGGAATGTCAATTAAAAAGCCCTGAGAAACAAACGGATAGAATTCCCATAACACCTGTTGTTCGTCCACCATACCCATTTCATACTGTAAATATTGATGTGATAGGTGAAATTGTGCCGCCCTCAGGTCGGAAACATAAATATTGCCTTACGTTAATTGATCAACATTCGAAATGGCCAGAAGTAGTAGCTTTGAGAAATCTTTCGGCGAAAACAGCATGTGATGCATTATTAGATATTTTTATGCGTACAGGAATTCCTGAAATTATATGTTCGGACCAAGCCACTAATTTTAGATCCGAATTAACTAAAGAATTTGAGAACCGGTTAGGGACATCGCCCCGCTTCTCAACTCCCTCGTATCCCGCCTCAAATGGGGCGATTGAAAAATTTAATAGGGTGTTTAAGCAAATGTTACATCATGTAATTCGTACTGATCCTGTTAATTGGGATAAACATATTCCATTTTTACTTTTTGCTTATCGGGAAGTGCCAAATTGCACAACCGGAGTCTCACCGTTCAAACTCATGTATGGCCGGGAAGCTAGAGGTCCTTTAGCAGTGTTAAAATCTTCGTGGTCGGGTGAAATACCCCTACCACTAAATCTTACTAAATCCGCGATAGACTATCTACAAGAGTTAAAGGTAAATTTGGAAAGAGCCGCTGATCTAGCATCTTTAACTGCGTCAGAAAAACAAGAGAACTATGCCCGATACTTTAATCGTAGTACTAGAATGAAAGAGTTCCAAATAGGTGATTTAGTTTATTTGCTCATACCAGATTCTACCAATAAATTATACGCTCGATGGACGGGACCAGGGGAAGTAATTGAAAGAATAAATCCCCACTCGTATAAAGTAAAATTACCGGACGGTAGTTTAAGACACATTCATGCGAATAAAATTCGGAAGTTTCAAACAAGAGTACAAACGGTTGGGGTAATTTTTGAAAACGATGCCGACTTTGGTGAAATTCACCCAACACCAAATAAAGTTAGTACCTTAAATGAAATTAGCGCTGAAGTAGATCTTAACCATTTAGAGGATGATAAACGATTAGAATTAAGGAAACTTTTAGAAAAACATGCACCATTATTTTCTGGTAAAATTCAAGTTGCAAATGTCGGAGCGCATAAAATTCGTTTATTACCGGGTGCGGAGAGGAAGAAACCGTATATTTATAAAATTCCGGAATCGTTAAAAAATGAAGTCGATAAACAAATAGAAGAGTTAGAACAATTAGGGCTTATAGAGAAAAGTGAGGCTGAAATAGCTTATCCTGTTGTATGTGTTGCAAAAAAGATGGTAGCATGCGATTGTGTATAGATTTTCGACTACTGAATGCTGTGACGAAACCTTTTGATTACCCAATGGAAAATGCAACTAAATTAATCAATGAAATTGGAAGTGCCAATATAATTACCTGTTTAGATGTATTAAAAGGATATTGGGAAATCCCTCTAGAAGAACAGAGTCGTGATCTCACTTCTTTTAAAACTCATCATGCTCAATTCCGTTGGAAGGTAATGCCTTTTGGATTGCGCAACGCCGCTGCCACGTTTCAAAAATCAATCAACGATGCTCTGGGTGCACACCGTAATTATTGCAAAGCATATCTGGATGATATTGCTGTTTTTTCCAGTGACTGGGATACTCATATCAAACATTTAGACGCTGTTCTATCTAAGTTAACTGAATTGAAGTTCACCGTAAATGTTAAAAAATGCTCTTTTGCCCAAACAGAAATTAAATATCTAGGGCATGTCATAGGAGGTGGTAGGCATCAACCAGACCCGGAAAAGTTAAGTGCCATCGAAGCGATAGAATCGCCTAAAACCAAAACATCTCTTAAAAGTGCTCTTGGCTTGTTTAATTATTATCGCGATTACATAAAAAATTACGCAGAAATTGCCAAGCCTTTAACTGACTTGACAAAAAAGAAAGTGCCAGAGATCATTCCATGGTCTGATGTCGAAGAAAAAGCTTTCCAAACTTTGAAAACGTTGTTGTGTGAAGCTCCTAAACTTTATACGCCAGATCCAAAAAGGCCTTACACTATTCAGTGTGATGCCAGCTCCTATGGTGTAGGTGCCTGTTTGTCGCAACGAGATGAGAAAGGAAATCTACATCCGATCAGTTTTGCCAGCCAAAAGTTTACGGCAACACAACAAAACTGGTCAACTATTGAGCGTGAAGCTTACGCAGTGGTATGGTCAATCAAGAAATTTGAAGTTTATGTGTTTGGTGCCGCAATTGAATTAATAACTGACCATAACCCTTTAATATATTTACAGAAAACAGCACCTCAGTCTGCAAAATTACAAAGATGGGCATTATCTTTACAAAGATACAATATAACTATTTCCCATTGCCCTGGTGCACAGTTAAAAAATGCTGATGGTTTATCCAGACTAGTTAACTGTAGTAAGACTATCTAGTTGGTGCATTATTTTACGTTAAATCTGGTATCCAGAATTATACCAAGGCATCTTTTCGTCTGTTGTGAAACATTTTTGTGTTTTATTTAGTATTTTTACGTTTTATATTTCTATGCTTTAAATATTACTATTATAACAAGGCTTCTGTCCATCTGTTGTGAATTATTTTATTATATATATGTTTTATTAATATAATTATTATAACAAGGCTTCTATACATCTGTTTTGAATTTTTATTACATATATTTCTTATGCAGTATTGTAGTATGGTTGCCATGTGTCAGATTTTGCTTTGCTCTGCGTAGCACAATCTTATCGGGGGGGTGTCATGCAACCATGCTCCTCCCAATCTCTTTTATTAAAAGAATTAAAAACGAAGTGAAGAGACTAGCGCCCTCACCTAGAATCGAAGAGAGGTGAAGAGAGGAGCGCGGGTAAGTGTGTTGGAGTGTTTAGATGTTGGTAGGGTGTGTGAAACACCCGAGTGAAGTTTTCTTCAGAAAGCTAAAGAATAATTTGGTAATGATTAATTATGTACATATTCATCTCCTGTATATAGCTTGTGTATAAATCCTGTATATAATTCAGCATATTAAAAAAATAGTTATAATCAAGCATCTATAGTTCTGCTGTCGGTCACCCAGACATTACAGGCGGGTTCAGATTAACTTTCATGTCTCTATCCTTGCATCATTGCTGGATTTCCTTTTTATTTTTGTTTCATTTATTGTCATGAATTGCCTTTGAGTTGCCAATAAACTACTTTAAAGGCATTTTAATTTGGGTTAATGATGGAAATCATTGATGATATGAAAATGGAAACTAGAATTATTCAAACTTGTGTTTTTTATGTGCAATAGTGTGGCTAGCAAAGTATGTTGAAACAGAAATCAAATTATAGAACCTATGAATCTTATTTGCGAGTAATATGTTCATCATACATTTCTATAGCATATCTTAAATAAAGTTATCATGAAGATTATTGATTAAGGATTGTGGTAGGAAAATTAAAACTTTCTCTATATAATGCGGACCCTGCTACTACTATCAACGAGCATCCGAGCCCCACACAGAGATTCAGTCTGTCAATCCCGAACTGGTGATGAACTTTCTTGCATTAAATAAGAAAGAATCTAAATAAAAATATTCATCGGGTGTTTTGAAAACTTGAGTGAAAAATCTTCATGTATATGATTATGTGTATGATTCAGTAATTGGTTCAAAGAGAAACAGCGTCATTGATAAATATATATATATATATATATATATATATATATATCCTCAGCTTGGTTGCCGCATAGGCGAGCATCCGAGGTAATGCCGAGGTAATCCAAAAACACTTTATCGGTTTTGAAATTAGATTTAATATCGACAATTTCTGACCATATCTTTAACCATCGTGGATTCTTATTACTCAGATTTTGCTATAATATTTCACTAGCAGGGGTGACCGAGCTGAGCTCGGTCAAAATTAACTTTGTGTTCAACTCGATATAGTATTTTCCCACTGTGTATTATTACTGTAAAACATGTTATTAATAATAGTATTATTTATAAAAACAATCAATAAGAAAACTATGTTTGTGTGCACATGTTCATAAATTTTACTTTATTTTAAAATTTACAACGAAAGGACATCAAACCAAATCACTTTTTTTAGCTCGACCCTGATTAGTTTAACTATGCATCTCGAATACTATTAAGAATGTATAAGAAATTTCTTCACATTCTGAAAGACAATATTTTTTGCCAGATATAGCCAAATTTGGACACATTCTTTCATTTGGTGCCAAATAAGTTTTCTGGTTTCGTAATCTTAATAGTCGATTTTTTGGATAAATTTCGCCAGTATTTTGTCAAATATCGCCAAATTATTGAACTTTGACATATTCTCGTGATCCTAATCCTTATTACCCAAATGATCCACTAATCAAATGTGATTAAACATGTGACTTAGCTCAATGGTCTTCAGGTAATCAAAAATAGTAGCGTCTAAAATAAATCAAAATCGTTTAAGCCATTTCTTAAATAAAATTAGCTTGACAGCATTCAGCAATGAAGCGATATGACACACTAATATAATTTTGTTTAGTATGCAACTCAGCCGAATAGTTTTTTCGTGACAAAAGACGTTTCGTTGCAAAATTTAGGTAAAATTGATTGAGTCGTTGTTATATATAATTAGAATGACCCGAACCCATTAAGACCTAAAACGACCCACTAATTGAATTGTAACGAGCATGTGTCCTAGCTCAATGGTATTCTCTTGCCCAAAAACGATATAAGAGAAAGTATACTCAAAATTTTCTAGATAAAATTAGCATGACCCCCAAATGACCCTTAGATCGAAATCTCTCGAAAATGTGACTTAGTTCATTAATTTTTGAGTGCCGAAAAATGTTAAATACAAAATTTAGATAAAATCGATTGAGCCAATTTTTAGGTATAAATAGTTTGACCTTGACCCATTATGACCCAAAATGACTCATTAATCGAGTTTTCTCAAACATCTGACCTAACTCAATGATTTTCTTGTGTCCGAAAACGATAGAATATAAAGTTTAGTCAAATTTGCGCGAGACATTGTTTAGATAAAATTAGAATAACCCAAAAGTGACCCACTGATCGAAATTTCTCGAACATGTCATATAGCCCAATGATTTTCTCGTGCCAAAAACATGCTTTATACAAAATTTCGTTAAAATCGATTCACCCGTTCTTTAGATATAGCTTGACCATGACCCATCATGACCCACAAATGACCCTTATAATCGAAATCTCTCGAACATGTGACTTAGCCCATTATTTTTCTCGTGTACAAATATTGTTACACTCGAAATTTCGTTAAACTCGATCCTGCCGTTTTTTAAATATAAATAACTTGACCCAGACACTTTATGACCCAAAATGACCCATTAACGAAATTTCTCGATCATGTCACCTAGCCCAATGATTTTCTCGTGCCAAAAAATGTTGTATACAAAATTTCGTTAAAATTGATCCACATGTTCTTTAGATATAGCTTGACATGACCCGTTATGACCCATCGTGACCCATAAATGACTCTTATAATCGAAATCTCTCAAACATGTGAGATAGTCCATTAATTTTCTCGTGTCAAAAAACTTACATACAAAATTTCATTAAATTTGATACTGTCGTACTTTATATATAAATAGCTTGACCCAGACCTTTTATGACCCAAAATGACCCAGTAATCGAAATTTCTCGAACTGAGAACCCAATAGTTTTCTCGTGCCAAAGGAATGTTGTATACAAAATTTTGCTAAAATCGATCCACCTGTTTTTTAGCTATAGCTTGACCATGACCCATTATGACCCATCATGACCCACAAATGACTCTTATAATTGAAATCTCTCGATCGTGTGATTTAGCCCATTAGCTTTCTGGTGTCAAAAAACTATTACAGGCAAAATTTCGATGAAATTGATTCTGCGGTTCTTTAAATATAAATAGCTTGACCCAGACCCTTAATGACCCAATATGATGCATTAAATTTTTTTCGAACATGTAACCTAGCCCAATGTTTATCTCGTGTCCGAAAACCATAGAATGCAATTTTTAGTCAAAATTGCGTGAGAAAATCTCTAGATAAAAATAGCATGACCCACAATGACCCCAAAAATGACCCACTAACCGAATTTTCTCGAACATGTTACCTAACCCAATGGTCTTCTTGTAATCCAAAACGATACAATATAAAATTTGGTCGAAATCGTTAGAGCCGTTTTTTAGATAAAAATGGCTTGACCCATAATGACCCAAAAATGACCCACTAATCAAAATTTTTCGAACATGTGACCCAGCCCAATAGTTTTCTCGTACCAAAAAACGATTGGGTACAAAATTTCCTTAAAATCTATCCAGCCGTTCTATAGATATAAATAGCTTGATCCTGACCCATTATGACCCAAAATGACCCAGTAATCGAATTTTCCCGAACATGGGACCTAGCCCAATGGTCTTCTCGTGCCCGAAAATGGTAAAATCCAAATTTTTGCGAAAATCGTTAGAGCCGTTTTTGAGATAAAATTTACCCACACACACACACACACAATTTTTGCTCGCATTATAGTATAAGATAGTTTAATTTTGGTTCTTATTTTTAGTTGAATTTATCCACTAATTTATATTCATTAACTCATTTTGGCAACAGTCAACCTTAACTCAGTCAACCTTAAATAACGAGGTTTACAGTGTTTTAGATAACTTGAATCCTTTTCGAAATCAATCGATATTGAACTAATCAAGGCTGGTTAGATTAGATCAAATCACTTATTTATGGTTATATATAGTAAAAGCACGTTTTCGTCTCGAAAACATTAAAAACAGCAATAATATCTAAAATGATCGCAGCATCCTGTCGACATTAATTTTAATTACGTTCGCATCAAAATTCTCTTAATGTATGTATTTCCTGACCTTTTAATTTCTGTCAATGGTCAGCGCGTGATTGTAAGATGAATATCGACAAGAAAAAAATCTGAACGATGATACTGTATAGGCGGTTCAGATCAACTTTCATTGCATCATTCCTGGATTTCTTTTTAATTTTTGTTTCATTTACTAGGGGGGCCCCGCCCCCCTGCTCGCTATGCTCGCCAACCCCCCGCGTAATCGCTTCGCGATTCCAAATTATTGGCTACCCCTGCTTACTGCGCTCGCCAATACCCGATGGTATGAATAAGCAGTTGCAGACCTTTCAAATGATGTGTCACACGACTGGTGTTGTAAAGAAATTAAAAATGTGCCCCCCTGAGGGGGGCAGAGTGGGAGGCGACACAAAAGACATCCATAATATGAATAAGCAGCTGCAGACCTTTCAAATGGTGTGTCACACAACTGGTGTTGTAAAGAAATTAAGAATGTGACCCCCCCCCCCCTGGGGGGGAGCAGAGTGTGGGGGTGACACACAAGACATGCATAATATGAATAAGCAGTTGCAGACCTTTCAAATCTTGTGTAACACGACTGGTGTTGTAAAGAAATTAAAAATGTGTCAACCCTGGGGAGCAGAATGGGGGATAACACACAAGACATCCTTTATATGAATAAGCAGTTGCAAACCTCTCAAATGATGTATCAAACGACTGGTGTTGTAAAGAAATTAAAAATTTGGCGAAATATTACAGTTATCGCCAAGTTGGCGTCACTTTTGACAACTAATTTTGGTCGCCAAATTTGGCGATATATCGCCAAGTTGGCGACAAACCTGGCGATTGTTGGCGATGGTAATCTTTCCTCTCTTTATGGTAACCCATACGGCGATGCATAGACGGAGCCCTTTCCTGATTGGTCTATTCGACTCATGGAAGGAGTGGACAACCCGGATTCGTTAGTTCCGGAAATCTTCCACATCAGCATCATTCCAGGAGTCATTCCTTTTAAGGCTAGTTTTTTTTTGACTATAGAAGGATTGTGCATGAATCGCCTTTGAGTTACCAATAAACTACTTTAAAGGCATTTTAATTTAGGTTAATTGTGAAAGTAATTGATGACATCGAAATGGAAGCTGGAAATACTCAAACTTATGTTTTTATGCGCAATAGCGCGGCTATTAAAGTATGTTGAAACAAAAGTCAAATTTTCGAGCCCACAAATCTCTTTTGCGAATTAATATGATACTGCCTTTTCAACATTTTATGAATGCAAAATAACGCAGTTTCTATACACTATATTGCCATTGATTATGGGACACTTGCGATTTTAGACATTTTACTAAATATCTAGAAAAATACATGAGGAATCATCTCGAAACTCTTAGTGTATAAATATAATAGTATACGTCATACATCTCCGTGAAGATTTTTTACCGAAACTCCATAGGGGACCGTCAACAAATTAAAAAAGAATGAATATCTTTTGAATAACCCTGTCAAAACTAATGTAGCAAAAGCGCTCAAACTCTAGATTATGATTGAATGCCTTATTGTAATACGCCTTGTTCATTTTTATGCAAATAGCATGCATACTCGCAGAGTAATTAAGGTTTTTATAAAAATGGCCCCAATTTTTTCCAAGTTTTTCCCTTTCTTTCTTTTTTTCTAACCGATGGCCAGGCCCCTACCTGCCGAGTTATCTCAGCTTAACGGGTTAGATACCTGGTATCGGGGCGGTCGACCGCCTAATTGCCGCGTAGCGGCAATAAACCTGATTTCTTTGCTACGCATGCCATCATTTCTGCAGTACTTGCTTGTCGTTGAGCATACTTTGTTTCGCCTGTTTGTTGTTTGAACTGTAATTGGCTTCGCAAGATGGTCTCGTAATTTAGAGCCTTGATCAGATGACGAGACCTTCACCTGGCAAGGCACCTCCAGAGGTATAATTCACAGGTAACTTGGAGGACTTTGCACCCACGACGGATTTTACATGCACCAGGCGCCATTAGCGTACATGATGTAATTTTTTCCGGCAAAGTGGCGAACCACTAAGACAAGTACCCGGGTCGGCTGTTTAGGTTAAGTGCTTTGTTGGTAATCTTTGTGGTTTATTGCACATTGGGTTAACTTTGTGATTTGTTGCCGCACACCTTGTACTCATCTTACCAGACGAAATGGGACTGGATGTTTTTGAGCCTAAACAATGGTACTGAACTTAGCTGAGAGTCAAGTTTTTCCCTTATAATTTTCAGAGTTCTTAATATAAAATAATATTTCTTTTAGAAAATATGACAAACAACATTGTACACAGTATCCTGTAATCAGAATTAAAAATAATAAAAATTGTATGAAAAATGAGTAGGTTTACTAAATAATTTTTTACTGCGCATGCATCAAAGATATCAAAATTTCATTTGCATATTATGTTAGCTAAATGTATAGAGCAACTTTTGTAAAAGTCTCAAAATTATAGCTTGAAAATTCTGAAAGTAATCGTCTATAGAAAAAGGACAAAATCCGTTGTTTCCAAAATGAAACAAAAAAACGAGGGATTTTATCCAAAAGTAGTCGTAACATGCCGTATTGTTTATTCTACATTGACACTAATCAATGAATATATGGATACAACCCCTCTTGTTTTTGCTTCATTTTGAGAATAATGGATTTTCAACTTATTCAATTGACGATTATTTTCAGAATTTTCAAGTTATGATTTTGTGACTTTCACAAAACTTGCTCTATACATTTAGCTAACATAATATGTAAATGAAATTTTGATATCTTTGACGCATGCGCAGTAAAAAATTATTTAGTAAACCTACTCATTTTTCATACAATTTTTATTATTTTTAAATTCTGATTATAGGATACTAAGTGCAATGTTGTTTGTCATATTTTCTGTAAAAAATATTATTTTATATTAAAAACTCTGAAAATTATAAGGAAAAAACTTGGAAAAATTTGGGACCATTTTTATAAGAACCTTAATTACTCTGCGAGTATGCATGCTATTTGTATAAAAATGAACACAGTGCATTACAATAAGGCACTCAATTATAATCTAGAGTTTGAGCGCTTTTGCTACATTAGTTTTGACAGGGTTATTCAAAAGATATTCATTCTTTTTTAATTTGTTGACGGTCCCCTATGGAGTTTCGGTAAAAAATCTTCACGGAGATGTATGACGTATACTATTATATTTATACACTAAGAGTTTCGAGATGATTCCTCATGTATTTTTCTAGATATTTAGTAAAATGTCTAAAATCGCAAGTGTCCCATAATCAATGGCAATATCTATATATTTAAAACACCTGGCTGTTTTTTTGGTCATCAGCCCTGAGCTTTCTACTGGCCCGATTTTGATAATTATTTTTTTAAATGAAAGCTGTTTATGTGTAGATGTGCCCATTCTGGCTAATTTTTAATTTATTTCAATTTTTACATTTTATTTTTAATTTTAAAAGCTTTTTCATGACATTTCTTCAAAACAGTGGCAACAGGTTAAGCTTTTCTCAAAATTTATTTTGTTTCATTATTTTCCACCAATCAGGAACTTGATCTCATCGGTGAATGTATAATCGCATTTCAAACAGAAAAAAAAATAATAATAAAAAATAAAATAAAGGTTTTCTTAAAATTTAATCATAATAAAATGATTGCATATAGTTATTCAATGCAATACAGAGATTATTTACTGAGTAATATTATTAAGTATTATGTAAGTAAAATAACAGAAGATAAAATTTAAATATAATATCTAAAGTGAAATTTTGCCGATGGAGAAAATGTCGTCATACAGAAACCAGATAAATTTATTCCATGAATATAATATACATTGTTATAGCTGTGTCAGTGATGATGTCATATTCACTGACTTTAATTCCTGCATCTAAATAAAGTGAACTTCTGTTAATTTACAGGTCCGTGGTGTGCACAAATGAAAATATTTCTGTAAACTGCGCCATTTCTATTTAAATGAATATTTTATGAAACTAAAGAATTCTTAAATAACTGCATAAATCACGCTTTTATTTAAGAAAAGATGAGTATTTCTGAAGGTGTAAATGATGTTATATTAGAAAAAAAGAATAAAACCTGTGATATGCCGGTATTACTGTATTTCTATCTTACATAATATAAAAAATAATAATAATAATTTCATTGTATTAAGTTATTATTAAAAAAAAATCTGCATTTCAGCAACAAATACAAAAATTTTATTCATTTTAATAACAGAAATATCGTTTTTTTTTCGTTGCCATAACAATAAAATTAATTTTTATAAGTTCATGGAGGATACAAATCAATAAATAAATTAAATTTATTACAAGTACTGTAAATATGTAGTGGGTTGGTTAGGCAGTTTAGTAAGTCCCTGTTTCTATTATAATTAAAATGTTTCATTGATATTATAATTATTGTACAGTTATCAAGTGATATTTAAACGGAGAAAAAATAATCTATGCAGATATTTTTGAATTCGTCTTCCGGGGTATAATATTAACTTCCTAAATAATTTGGCATTTAAATAAAATTTAAGTATTAGAAACCGCATTAAAAAAAGATTTGTAGCTGAAGTTAAGTCCAACATAATAATTTAAGAGTTGTTTTCCTTATTTTATGTTATTTTCTGAAGTTTGTGTATTTTCATCATGAAAAGCTATGTTATCCCTATTTTAAGAGGTGGCAATTGTTTATTTCGCTCAGTATTTTACTGTCTATATAAGATTGATACATATCATACTTAATATATATTCTTTTCCGTCGAGTTTCGACGGGTGCAGCTAGTAGTGTATTAAGCCATACTTCAGCTATTTTTTAAACCGATTATTCACACAGCCAGCGGTCACGAATTTCAGACACCAGATCAGGTTAGATTAGATGAAATCACTTATTTATGGTTATATATAGTAAAAAAACGCGTTTTTCTTCTCGAAAAGATTAAAAACAGCAACACTATCTAAATGTTCGCAGCATCCTGTCGACATTAATTTTAATTACATTCGCATCAAAATTCTGTTAATGTATGTATTTCCTGACCTTTTAATTTCTGTCAATGGTCAGCGCGTGATTCTAAGATGAATATCAATAAGAAAAAAATCTGGATAGGCGAGTCATATCAACTTTCATGTCTCTATCCTTGCATCATTTCTGGATTTCCATTTTATTTTGTTTCGTTTGTTGTGGATGAATTGCCTTTGAGTTACCAATAAACTACTTTAAAGGCATTTTAATTTGGGTTAATGATGGAAATCATTGATGATATGAAAATGGAAACTAGAATTATTCAAACTTGTGTTTTTTATGTGTAATAGTGTGCTTGCAATGTGTGTTGAAACAGAAGCCAAATTTTCGAACCTAAGAATTTTATTTTTGAATAATACGTCTATCATGTTTTTCAATAAATTTTAAATAAAATTATTAAGAAGATTTCTTATTAAGGATTCTGGTAGGAACAATAAAATTTTCTCTTTATAATGTGACCTTTGCTATTACTATCAACGAGAGATTCAGTGTAATAATTCTCAACTGGTTACAAACTTCCTTGCATTAAATAAGAACGAAAAAAACATTCATCGGTGTTTTGTAATTTGAGTGAGAAAACTTCATGTAAATGACGGTGTGTATGATTCAGTAGTTGTTTCAAAAAGAAATTACCTTATTAATAAAAAAAATATTCTGAGCCTGATTGCTGCATAGGCGTGGAGTAATGTTCCTGGCAGAGGGGTTCCTGATTAATAATTGCTGAACTTATTTAAACACAGAATCCCTGATATAACTAAGGTGGAATTTGCAATTCGGACATGATAATAATTGACTTCCCGAATCCAAAAAAAATCTTAATCGGTTCTGAAATTACCTTTAAAACGAGAACTTCTGACCATTTTTTTAGTTACTGTAGATTCGTATTACTTGGATTTTGCTATAATTTTTCGTCGTTTAATTTAGGTTCATATTTTTAAATTGAATTGATCTATTAATCTATTCATTAATTCACTTTGGCAACAGGTCTTATTCAGTCAACCTTAAGTAACGAGGTTACAGTGTTTTAGATAACTTGAATCCTTTTCGAAATCAATCGATATTGAACTAATCAAGGCTGGTTAGATTAGATGAAATCACTTATTTATGGTTATATATAGTAAAAGCACGTTTTCTTCTCGAAAAGATTAAAAACAAAAACACTATCTAAATGATCGCAGCATCCTGTCAACATTAATTTTAATTATGTTTGCATCGAAATTCTCTTAATGTATGTATTTCCTGACCTTTTAATTTCTGTCAATGGTCAGCGCGTGATTGTAAGATGAATATCAATAGGAAAAAAATCTGGACGATGATACTGATAGGCGAGTCAGATCAACTTTCATGTCTCTATCCTTGCATCATTTCTGGATTTCTATTTTATTTTTGTTTCGTTTGTTGTGCATGAATTGCCTTTGAGTTACCAATAAACTACTTTAAAGGCATTTTAATTTGGGTTAATGATGGAAATCACTGATGATATGAAAATGGAAACTAGAATTATTCAAACTAGTGTTTTTTATGTGTAATAGTGCGCTAGCAATGTGTGTTGAAACAGAACCCAAATTTTCGAACCTATGAATCTCATTTGCGAATTAATATGCTATCGCCTTCTCAACATTTGGTAAATGCAAACTAATGCAATTTCTATATTAAGACATACATTATCTCTTCTAATATTTTTATTATGGGCAAGGGCCGACGGCTAGTTTTATAGCTCTCGGCTTTTATTATCTCAATTGTTCAACAATTTACAATTTTCTTTTTGGTAGATAGCCCTTGGAAAATATTCAGCTATAAGTATATGGCAGCGATTACTTTTCAAAAAAGTATACATAAAGGATAAAAAAGATGAATCCCTGTGACGTATATGTCCCGGTATCATCAAAAGTTTAATAGAATGAGTTAATTTTTGATTTTTTTTTATAATTTTAAGTTTTAATCGATTAGATTTTTCTTTCTAGTCTAAGTCATTATTAGGGAACGTGATAAAAAGCCTAAAAAAATTATAAAAATACGCTGTTGTAGTGATAGACAATGACTGCATTTGCGACAACATCCCCTGTAACATCTTCTTGGGTTTGAATTAAAACAGCTAAAGAAATTATCAACTACAATCGGTAATTGTATTAAAAAATAAAAGATAAATAAAAAAAAAACTTGGTTTCTTAGTCAAATAATATTTTTAAAATGTCATTGAATCAGTTTTAAAAACAAGATGTTCCAATATCTTATCAAACTAACTTTCAGAAGCTTAAAATCAAACTTTTTCAAACCTGCGCCCGTGTTTTTGAAGGTAGTGAATGAAAAAATAATGTCACCGAAATCACATAAGCGAAAGGGCTAGTATCAGTAATAATAATAAATAATAGTAATAACAATATACATCAGTGCATGTATATATATGTGTGTATGTGCATCTGTATAAGTATTACGTGTTACAGTGTCCCAGTGTTTCCATGTCAACAAAGCCTTCATTATGGTTGGGTAAGGTCAGTGGCCTGCGAAGGGAAAACTGCGCCCGGGGCAAAGTTTCGATTTGGCGCCCCCTTCCCCAACTTTTTCTTGTGTCAGGCCAAAAATGATGTTGGTAATGTATATTTGGCGCCTCCTAAATTTCCGCGCCCCTTCCGCGTTACATAAAAATGGTTTTATTAATTGAGAACCAATTAAAAAATTTTCAATTTTTAAATGAAAATTTATAGTCGCCCTATGACGGGATGTATTCGATTTTCATTTTTCAGTACTATGGTAGATGAAAGTACTCTTTTAAAGTTACATTTTCCCAAATTATCTCAATTTTTTCATAAATGTGCCTTACCTGGTTATTACCGGAAGCCACAGATATATGCACTTAACGACATATAGAGAAGCCTTTTAAAAAAATTACTTAATGACAGAAATATACAATAAAATAGCATACTTTTCATTTTGTTATAAATATGTATATGATACAGGAAAATAATCATTAAATATGAAATGGGAACAAGGATTCTTACGTTTAATTATCTAAATTTCCCTTTTTCTCATGATTTAACAGGAATCCCAAATGGTCCGCCAAGTGAACTTCACAATTTTCTTAGAGAAATATTCTTTTAAAATTTTTCTTGCAAATTTTCCAAGAAGCTACCTTTAAATGTTAATTCTAGCGCAAATTCTGTAGAAACATATCATGAAATTTTCTGTTAAAAATATTGATGTTCAGTTCGCGGACCATTTGGGAGCCCTATGATTTGGAAAATAAATATATATAAGGTATCTGATGCAAATATGGCCAATGTAAGTAATATGGCCTTCCTGCAATATTGTAATTAATTTCAGTGAAACCCAAAGAAGATGCTTGGATCTATTACCTAGATATCCGAATAAAAAAATGTAGCACCGTGTTGGTCGCAATCCTTGATCACGTGCATAGGGGGGGGGGGGCAGTCATTGTTGATTTGTTGTTAGTTGCGTTGGCATTTTATAAAATTTCTTTGGTAAGCTTGTTATTTTTCTTATTTAAAAAAGTATTTGTATTTGTTGTTATACATAATATTTTATCTCGTTTAAAGTCCTTTTTAACTGTAACAATGAATTTTAATACAATGAAACCTCCAAATAAGGGACGCTCCGAATAAAGGACACCTCTATTTACGGGACGAAACTTCCGATTCCAGTCCCTTGGGAAGGACGTGTAATGTATTTAACTCTGAATAAGGGACACTCGATTTACGGGACACTTGATAATGAAATTAAAGGGGCTAGCTTTTGAATTTCTAATCATGAAGTAGTCTGCGATGAAAACGAAAATACAGATTTTTGTGATCTTATCAAACTGACAGATAGTCATGTGGATACAGAGGCATACAACACAATTGACGAGCTTTTATTTTCCCACAATTCTGATTCGACTTCAGTGTTTATCGCCATTGAAACTAATGCTGAAACTTATGAGGAGGATTCTGAAAGTGGAGAATAAAAGAAAATTGTGAAATAAAGAACTTTACAAATGCTTTAAGGCCCCAGATCCAAAGGGGTAAATTTTATGACAAAAGTTTTAGTTTATTTTTATTCAGAAATGGATGAAATTAGTAGGCGGCGTTGTTGTTCAAAAACCATGTAATTGGCCTTTTTATTTTATTTTTATTTATTTTTTTTTTTTTCAAACGCAATAGATTTTTTAGAAAATGTTGTCAACGTGGGCGTTTTGAACCGAATTTATGCGCCAAAGAAGAATAAGTAATCAAGAAAGGGTGAAAAGTATGTCACGTGATCAAAATAACTTATAACTCAATAGGTAATTTATTCAAAACTTGAAAACACAGTTTTCCAAATCGTTTTCATAGTGAGGCGTTTCAATTTTATACCCTTCCGTTAAAAAATGAGCTTGTAAATGTGTCAAAATGTTTTCCGCTTGCTGAGCAGAGCAGTTGAGAGATTTGTTAAATGAACACTTGAAAAGTTTGTAAAAATTGAAATTTGCAAAACAATCACCTTTTATTGATTACTTCATTGTAACTCTTTTAAATGTTTTTATACTTTTTGCATGTACACAGTTTGAATAAAAAACACAAATCAATAATTCTACAAATCATTTAATGATTAAGTAATCAATTGAAAATTTAAATTAATTAATTCTCTATTACTTTTGTGTCTGATTAACGTAATTTATACACTTCGAATACATTTAATCTTCATTTTTAATGTTTTGTTATTTTTATATCCTTCAGGACGATTAATTAAAAAAAAATAAATAAAAACTTCGAATAAGGGACACCTCTATTTAAGGGACAAAAGTTCCGGTCCCTTAGGTGTCCCTTATTCGGAGGTTTCACTGTATCTGAGTGTTTAGACAGAATTACGAACATTTTTTCAAAACTTGTCATTATTGGTAATATGACCATTGGGCATATTACCTGCACGTATGGCAAACTACATTATATAAATAAATTTCCCTTCTTTTTGTATTTATTTATTTATGCAAATAATTGTGTTAAAAAATTTCATGCACTGTTTACATTAAATACCAAATAAATAAAATTTTTAAAACATATATAACTATAAGTAAACACAGAAGAAATCAAATGTAATAGTGTTAAAAAAATACTAAATTTTCTTCTTGTTTTATTATTATTATTATTATTATTATTATTATTATTATTATTTGTAAAAATTCAAAAAATAAATTTCGTGTTCTGCAGTTTGAGTTTCTCATACGTTAAATATGAATATTTATTTTCATTATATTTCGCCTATGGCCATATTACCTGCATATGGGCATATTACCTTCATCAACTAGACTTTTTTACAAAAAATTACTGCAAGTTTAAATCTTGATTAATTTTAATTTTTAATTTTTTTTTCCAATATTAAAACGATTCTTCTGTTTTAGACAATTTTTATTTTCTTTAAAAATCACCTACAACTGTCGCTAAAAAAATTCTATTCTTTAGGTGGCAATATTAATTGTAGATACCTTATATTTTTTAATTACTTAAAATGATTAAACATTAAGAAAAATGGGAACAGACTTTTTTATTGGTTGGACAGACAACTTTTATTATATTTTTGTCTTTACTTTTATATGTTTAACATTGGGATGACCATGAACAGTCATTTTGACCGGTATCAACTTGAATATAAATGTTCTAATAAAAATTTTAGCTTATTTCATGATTATAATCAGCATTTTAGAAAATTCTGCCTTAACTGAGGAGAAGGGCACATCTCTTCTAATATCCATTTCCCCCATTTCTGGATTTCGTTCTCCCGCTGCCCATATCATATGATTTTTGTTGTTATCTGTATTTGATTTGTTTTGAAAAAAGAATACATACTTTCTTTATCATAATGTTCCCCTTTTTTCAAATGTAGAGCAAGTGAAAACGAAGATGTAATCGACACATTTCAAAAATTGTGCCAAAATCTATCGCTTTACTTTTCCAGTATCGTTTTTTGTTACTTTTATTTTCATTTTTATACACTATATCATTTTACCTTATCTTTATTATGTAATATAGCGCTTATTATTTAACTTTGTAAGATTTCACCTAGTTTTGCCTTGTGCTATAAAGAATTTCAAAACTTAGATTTTTGAGGCCTTAATCTAAACATGCACACAGGATAAAAAATCCATAAAATTTTCGACATTTTGAGATAGTTTATTGAGAAAATACTTCAATTAACCCCTTGCGGCGCGGTGGTTTCATAGATATACCACTTAATTTTAATTCCCAAACGGCACATTGGCGCCGGAATTTTGTTTAAAAAAATTACGGTTTATTAAATGCCTGAAACATAGTGTTTTCTTATTAACAAATAAAGTTTTTTTTTTTTTTCAAATTCTAGAGTAAGTCATTAATTTAACCAATTAAGCAATGAATTTGTCCTGCGCCGCAAAGGGTTAAAACCAAAGTAAATTTCCTTCTTCAAGCATGGGTTATAAATCACAAGTTGTTGCTCTAAGACGTCCTGTAAATCTCCCATTAGTTAAGTCCTATTATTTTAGGGAACTGGAAATGTTGCTTCAGATTATTGCACCAAACAAATATTCATTGTTATGTCTTGTGTTGATAAATTAAAAAATTGCATGTTTATCAAAAATCGGTAATTTAGTTGGAGGTTTCAAATATTTGAACGAAAACAGTTAATCACAAAACTTTTCGTAAAAACGTCATATTTCACTGAAATTTAAGTAAATCTGTTGAAAACTTAGTTACAATAGAAGGTAAACTCGCCAGCAGTGAGCCAATTAAGGTCATTTATTTAATTATTATTAAACTATTAATGAAACTAACTATTATTAATTATCTAAAACATACATATATCTTTAGCCTAGCCCTAACCTTCATGTATCAATTAAATATTCTAGTTTCAAAACATACTTAACGAAAAATAAAAATGTTACCTTCCTTCAGTGTTGCCAGATTGTCGAAAGCCATTTTCCCCAAAACTTCTGAAAATTTCCCCAAATCAGATTTTTTTTCTGAAAAAGTCCCCAAAGCAATTTCTGCTCAAAAAGGCATGTTTCCGTTATAAAAAGTTTGTAACAAATTTAAACTCAATATTTTCCCCAAATCAAGCATTTTTTCAAAAAAATTCCCCATTTACAAATAAAATAAAAATAAATAAATATAAATAAATAAATAAATAAATAAACATTTAAATTTAGCACAATTTTGCATGTAGATTCACAGGTAATCGATGAGAAAAAGAAATACATTTTACAACGACATAAGCTCGTTTACACTTGTTATTTAAATAGTTGCCAGTCGATGATGCTGGCCTATAATTACTTTAACTTAATCTATGTTTTTTTTATACCAATAACTTTTTCAAGGTTTAGATCATCTCTAGTTTGGGTTTCATTGAATCAAAGATGGTGTTGGCATTATCTGCTTTTACATGACTTATGCTAACACGATTTTCAATTTTTATCACCCCTACTGAAACTCCTATCTAATGTAAAGCTTCTATGTTGCATTAAACACTGTGATTACGTCAATAATAAATCAAATATAGCTGCGTTTAACATATTTTAAAAATCACAAGAACGAACGTTTCGAATACGTCCTGAAGATTTAGTAATGTAAAAGTCTAAGTCGTTGAAGACAGCAGAGTTTTCATTCTACAACAATAAAACTTATAAAAATGATTTTATTTTTGTTGTGTAAATCTATACTATCAAATGAAATGCATTTCTGTACTTGTGTGTCCGACCGCGGTGACAGGAAAATTTGCCTCACTTATTTATCCGAAAATTCATGTGTGGGGATAGTCCAAGACAGATCGTGATGGATCAGTAGTTCATGTAAACGGTAAGAATGGCCATGAGAATAAGAATAATGATTTATATCTATTATTTCTGTATTTCATTTTTGTTTTCATGTTCAAAATCGAATTCGAGACAGATCCAGTAAACAATAGTGGAAAATGTCTGAAAATTTGAAATTGGGAAAACAATTCCCCAAGTTTTTCTCCAAAAATGTTCATAGTCCCCAAACATGTCCCCAAGATTTACTTGTCCCCAAAAATTTCCCCTGAAGGTTCAAAATTCCCCAGATTGGGGACAAAATCCCTGAATAGTGTTCGTGTCCGGGATGGCTTGTCAGCCAATACATCCCTGGTTCGAATTCTGGCCCGGACTTTTTTCACCCACTTGGAAAATTTACATCTGTTATATAACAATAATTTCTTTTAAAATAAAACACAATATTAAAGAAACAATTTATTAAATAAAAACTTATCTCTTGATGCTTGTCTCTATGAATTTGCCAAAAAATCTATTTTTCAAGACACGCTACAAATTAAAGAAATGCATCAACAGAAAAAAGAACAATTATTCCAAACAGTTTATGGATAGTTAATGTTTCAGGATGTTTATCAATCAGATTTATTTCAGTAATTTTTAAGAAATGTATTTTGGGCTTGTTTTTAAACTTGAAGAATTATTGGCTAACTCCTAGTACGTGGCCCATTGCAGGTGCATTTATCATTATTAGTTATAAACGAAAATTCGCATTCTGTAGTATTATGTAGGCTGAACCAGTCTGCATTTAATAAGTGAAATTGCCATCTATGTTTTTTTTATATAAAAATTATTTCCCTTTCTATACATTATCATTCCTACACCTTTGTGTAAAAAAATTTGTGGCGACTTGTATATATTTCGTAATGCACTTCTTTACTTCCTCAAATATAAATCTCACTGTAAACTAATGTTTGCGGAAGTACAAAGATGATGACTGCTATACACAGTTAGCTTCATTTAGAATATAACAATGTTCTTCATTTTGTCGGAAATAACTTGGAGAAGAAAAAAAGCATGAAGTAAGAAAAATAATGACGGATTGTAATTAAGGGTTTTCAAAGGTCTATTAACATTGGAGCTTGTCCACTTTTAGTTCGAGTGGTAATGAAGACAGAAACTTGCCTTAGTCATTATAACCTTGATTGTTTTGACCGCATTTTATTTTTTTCATGGAAGTATGGAAATAAGTTATTTTGTGGCAGCATTAATCATCTTGCAAAATCCGCTAAACTTTGCAGCATACAGCTTGAAAAGTGTTAATTATACAGTCTTTTCATTTTTATTTAATTGTGATAATTTATAGATGAAAGTGATTGACTGGACAGCATTAAAAATTAAATATAGATTTTCATTGCATATTCGGGTTACTGAGTTCAACTTCATAAAATTCAACTTTTAAATTGATAAATTATACGGTAACAAAAAATTTTATTCCAGAATAAAATATACACATATAGACAAAGGTCGACCAAGTAAAACAGCCAATTTATTCAACTTATTTCTTCACATGTATTAAATATTGAACTTTTGGGTATTTCCTCACAATTATGATAAAAATATAGAGCTATTCAAAAATAAAATAAACGATTTTTGGTTTTTGTTGTCTATAAATAACAGTAATGAAGTGAAATGCATATATATTTATATACAGGGTGTCCGAAAAGTCTGGAAACGGTCGAATAACTCGAGAAATACATATGAGATTGAAAAACGAAAATATACGTGTTAAATATTTTTAAATAAGCTACTCAGTGATACCAAATTTGACCTTTGCAACCGACCCCCTGGGGGTCAGAGGGGGTCCAACTTTGAAATCTTAAAATATAACCCCCATTTTTTATTGCAGATTCGGATTCTACGGACAAAAATACGTAACTTTTGTATTTGATGTTTATTTCGAATCCTCGTTTATTACGGTGTAATTGAGCATATTAAATCGATACATATTTCGCTTTTCCCAACCAGGTTTTGCCTGATTGGGCAGAATTTTGACGTCAAATTTCTCGTCTTTTGCAGGAATAGTGGTTTCTTGAAAATCATCCGTGGCGATTATTTTAATAATGCTACGCTGTTAAAAATTTGATCCATTTGCTGTAGCGTCACTCCACAGCTTTTATAGAATATCTCTTTTATGACCAATGAGAATGCTCCATAACACAATAAAGTAACCGTTTTCTATAAAAGCGGTGGAGTGACGCTACAGCAAATAGATAAAAAAAAACATACTCCCACATCAGCCGTATTTAGAAACCATTTACTGGATTAAAAAAAAAAAAATCCAAATAGAAAACTAAATTAATATATTTCAATGAATTTTTGTAGAGAAAAACATAAAAAAACCTTATACACTGTAAAAAAATTTAACTCATTTGCTTCAGCGTCACTCCACCGCTTTTATAGAAAACGGTTACTTAACTATTATAATTATAATTTAAGATTTCAAAGTTAGACCCCCTCTGACCCCCAGGGGGTCGGTTGCGAAGGTTAAATTTAGTATCACTGAGTAGCTTATTTAAAAATATTTAACACGTATATTTTCGTTTTTCAATCTCTTATGTATTTCTCGAGTTATTCGACCGCTTCCAGACTTTTCGGACACCCTGTATATATATATATATATATATATATTCTACAGAAAACAGTTTATATTTTTTACACAAGAAAACTGATTTTTCTTTGAAATAGATTTTTTCTGTAAAAATCACGTTTTTGTTACAGTGTATATTTTAATATGAAGCTATCGCACTCTGAAGCTTTAACAGATGCGTGCTATATATATATTGACGATTTCGATTAACAATATTCATTATTAAGTGCTAAACAGCCGTAGGAATGAAAGATTCCAATATAAAATAGATAAACATAGTTACCTGAAAATTTTCATCAGTATAATCAAATGACTGCTTGATGAATTAATAAACTGAAGTTATGCGTATTCTTCAGATATTACATTAAAATTTATTGTAAGATTATAATGATTTGTATTTAGGATTTATTTTATTACAATGCCATTAGAGCATATTCCCAACTAAAAAATTAATTTTTTTTCTGGTGTGTGTTTTAAATTTTTATCGATAAGTACCTTTAAAATTTTGCAGATTTTATTTATTTATTTATTTATTTTTACAAGCTTGCATTTTTAATGTACATTTTTCCTTTTCCGCAATTATAATAATTACTAAACAGTTTTAAAAACTAAAACACGACTAAAAAGTTTAAAATGTTTTTTTGGTTGCATAGATACGGTTTTCATATGTGTTTCAGTGGTGGTCATATGTCTAGGGTGTCAGGTGACTTTTAATTTCTCAAATTGCTTTTGATCCGTTTATCCGACGTTTTCGATTTTGATCCTTTTAAATGGCGACTTTTCAAATTGTTCAATTGTCATCGGTTCTCAATAAATGAGCAAAGTTTCGATTTAATCTGATGTCTTAAAATGGGTGAAAATAAAGTTCAAAGATTCCGTTACATACATACATACATACAGGTGAAGCTAATAAAAATGTGTTAAAAAAATAATAATCTGCATATTGTGTGGTTTTTTCTTTTTTTAATGCGGCCCAAGGCTTCGTATACAATGCTTAATTTGCCCCGCGATGGTAATCGTGTTTGACATGCCTGCTCTAGATGATCATAACAATATATTTAAATTTTATTGCCATCTGCGTTATAAAAAACATAACTCAGGTCTTAAAAATAATATATATTTTTTAAAAAGTATGGTTAAAAAAAGCTACAATAATTACACCTATTTATATGAATTCTTTCACGCTAACTTCCAAATTCTAAAATAATTATAAATTACACAGTTTTTTAATAGGCTTGGGGGTGAGTGGGATTTTTTATTGAGCATCGGTGAATTGTGGCCAAATTTTCTTTCAAAAAATATCTTCAGGGTGGATTTTGAAGTAAAAGTGACCCAAATATCGTTTTTGTACAAGTAAAACCATGTAAACTATACACAATCAATCTGCAGAGATAGCTCGAGTTTAGTTTTCAATGGAAAATATACCAGTAGCATAATAGCATATTTAAATTTCCTTGTCATGCGCATTTTAAAAATCCGATTTAAAACACCTTTCAAAAGTTGTTGCATATCTGAGTTTATCATTTTATATGCACAGATTATATTCAATGATACTTGTTTCTGAAACTCTTTTTAAAATCATGGCTTTTTTTTCTCTCTCTGTTTTTAAAATTAAATAATGATCCGTTTCCGTAGAATGTACCAGTTCACGGGGTTGTCACATAAATACGATAATTACCGTATGTGTGGCAACACAGGTTCCAGTTCTCTTTCAACTCCTTCAGCAAAAAGTAAGGAATGTTGTTCTTTGTAGTAAAAAGTGCGAAAAGTGTCGTCATTTTAAGCGGTTTTCTAATTATGTAATGAGTGAAAGTTGAAGCCAGTTTGTTTGCTGAAGGTCAAGAATTTCTAGTTCAGTTGGGAGGAGCGACTTTCTAAAAACCCCGCTCTCCTTCGTCTTCAATGTTCTGATTCCTCGATATTTAGGGCAATAGGTTCCAAGGGGAAATACCTGAAAAAATTTGTGCAAAAATGAAAAACTGTTTCTAAAAATATACATTTGTTAATTAATCAATATTAAGATGACAATTTTTCCTTTAAATAAATCAATTGTAAATATACAGGAAAGTCATTTAAATGGCTAATATTATTAATGCAGACGCGCTACAAAAATTTCATAAATTGATTTAAAGAATTTTTTCTCTATCTCAGTCTTCCTATTTTTTAAGATATTCCGAAACACAGATTTTGTTAATTTTTTTTTTCCAACTTACGACCAATTTATGTAAAATATTTTCTCAATTATTATTATTATTATTATTATTATTATTATTTTAGTTTCATTTTTATTTTACTTGCAAAATTTTACTTTGGCAACATTTCATTAGCATGGATTTTACTTTTTTTTCAGGGGGGTGGGGCATTCTAAGGATTTTTGAAATGCTAAAATTGAATCATATAATTAAATATGCCTGTCAGATATACAAACGTGTGATGTTACAACTGCTTAACCCATTAACGCCCGAATTATTTTCTTTGCTAAAATTTAAATTTTGTATTTCCCACCACTTTTAAAAGCAAACTTTTATCTAAATTTATCAAGGATTCTGTCTCGTGAAATAAGGTATAAATTTTTCTTCCTCTTTACTGGTGGGAAAACCGCTTTCTTGCTGTTTTTGTAACCGTCCTCAAACGAGGACGCTGGGCGTTAATGGGTTAAAAAGCATTTCTTGAATACAGTAGACTCCCTCAAATCCGCACTCTTAAAATCCACAACTCTCTAAAATCCGCACATATTTTATGAATGAAACATTCAGTTCAGATGTAGGTGCAAAAATTGATTTTTTCAGTTTCATATCAATTCCATACATTTTTTAATTTATAATTTTTGTTAAGGTTATTGAACTCATGTTTTTTCATGAAGAAAGAATAATTTATTTCTGAAAAAATAAAGATATTGCTAATATCATTGGTAATCACAATCTTACCAAATATATTTATGTATTAATCAAGCTTTTTTAGTTATTAAGTCTGGCTAAACTTGAAATAAAGTTTCATTATTTTTCCTGATGTGAATTAGTAATGTACCTTTATGAGACAAGTTTCACTGAATAATTTAGGAAAAACACATTTCCTCTTTTATAATGAATATTTAATTGTACATTATGGATTATTAACTTGACCTTTCCTTTTAGTATTTTAATCATTTTAAAAAATATCTAAATTTTTATTATTTTAGTTTATTACTTTTTAGCTCACAGGCTATCATAGCCTGAGAGCTTATGTGCCCGTCCGTTCTGTATGTATGTTCGTATGTACGTAACGCGATAACTCATGATAAAAATATCCGATCCACTTGAAATTTTGTATGTAGGTATATCCTGACAAGGCGCTTCCCTGATTAGTTTTTGGAGTTCATTCGATATGTATAAGAGGGGGAACGGGGGGCTCATGCCCCCCGTTAGTTGATATAGATGGGATTTTCATGCAGAATTAAGTTTTCAAAATTTAGATTAGGATCATTCTGATGAGGCGATTCCGTGACTGTTATTAGGTGTTCATTGATTAAGTATAAATAGGGGGAACAGGGGTTCTAATGCCCCCTCCCGTTAGTTGTTATAAATGGGATTTTCATGCAGAATTAAGTTTTCAAAATTTAGATTAGGATCATTCTGATGAGGCGATTCCGTGACTGTTATTAGGTGTTCATTGAATAAGTATAAATAGGGGGAACAGGGGTTCTAATGCCCCCCCCCCCCGTTAGTTGATATAAATGGGATTTTCATGCAGAATTAAGTTTTCGTTCAAAATTTAGATTAGGATCATTCTGATGAGGCGATTCAGTGACTGTTATTAGTTGTTCATTGAATAAGTATAAATAGGGGGAACAGGGGTTCTAATGCCCCCCCCCCCGTTAGTTGATATAAATGGGATTTTCATGCAGAATTAAGTTTTCGTTCAAAATTTAGATTAGGATCATTCTGATGAGGCGATTTCGTGACTGTTATTAGGTGTTCATTGAATAAGTATAAATAGGGGGAATAGGGGTTCTAATGCCCCCCCCCGTTAGTTGATATAAATGGGATTTTCATGCAGAATTAAGTTTTCGTTCAAAATTTAGATTAGGATCATTCTGATGAAGCGATTCCGTGACTGTTATTAGGTGTTCATTGAATAAGTATAAATAGGGGGAACAGGGGTTCTAATGCCCCCCCCCCCCCGTTAGTTGATATAAATGGGATTTTCATGCAGAATTAAGTTTTCGTTCAAAATTTAGATTAGGATCATTCTGATGAGGCGATTCAGTGACTGTTATTAGTTGTTCATTGAATAAGTATAAATAGGGGGAACAGGGGTTCTAATGCCCCCCCCCCGTTAGTTGATATAAATGGGATTTTCATGCAGAATTAAGTTTTCGTTCAAAATTTAGATTAGGATCATTCTGATGAGGCGATTCCGTGACTGTTATTAGGTGTTCATTGAATAAGTATAAATAGGGGGAACAGGGGTTCTAATGCCCCCCCCCCGTTAGTTGATATAAATGGGATTTTCATGCAGAATTAAGTTTTCGTTCAAAATTTAGATTAGGATCATTCTGATGAGGCGATTCCGTGACTGTTATTAGGTGTTCATTGAATAAGTATAAATAGGGGGAACAGGGGTTCTAATGCCCCCCCCCGTTAGTTGATATAAATGGGATTTTCATGCAGAATTAAGTTTTCGTTCAAAATTTAGATTAGGATCATTCTGATGAGGCGATTCCGTGACTGTTATTAGGTGTTCATTGAATAAGTATAAATAGGGGGAACAGGGGCTCTAATGCCCCCCCCGTTAGTTGATATAAATGGATTTTCATGCAGAATTAATTTTCGTTCAAAATTTAGATTAGGATCATTCTGATGAGGCGATTCCGTGACTGTTATTAGGTGTTCATTGAATAAGTATAAATAAGGGGAACAGGGGGTTCTAATGTCCCCCCCCCCTTAATTTATATAAATGGGTTTTTCAAGCAGAATTTTCAGATTTCGTTCAAATCTCTGAACAGTTTTGGAAGTTTAATGGTTAAGTATAAAAGAGGGGGATAACTCTTTTTAAATTATATAAATGCTAAATGGGTTTTTATTAAGAATTATCTAATTTGCTCTGAATTTTGGATATAGATTTTTTATATGATAAAGCATGTCTTTGATAGTATAGGAGGTTCAATGATTAAGTATAAAAAAAGAGAAAAGGGGAGAGCTGTTTCCCCTTCTTAATTTTTTTTTTTCGAACGGAATTAACCCTTGAAAATATAAAGCTTTAATGTGCAATTAGTATTTGTAGCCTGTGAGCTCAATGCCTTCAGTTTAACTAGGCAGTATTCTTTATTTTAATATTTTAGTATATTGTATGCATTCATGATACTTTTGATTTCATTATTAATTACATTCAAAATATTTTTTTAAAATGTAAACAAAGCAATGACCAGAAATTCGCAAAATTCTAAAATCCGCAAAACCTCTGGTCCCAAGCTGTGCGGATTTGAGGGAATCTACTGTATTTTTAATTCATTTTTTTAATATCTTGCAGTTGCAACAATTTTTAATGAATTGTTTCGAAAGAAATGTTAAACGAAATCCTCTGTGAGATCCTCGATCGCACTTTCCCATTTGTTTGGTCCTGTTTGGTACATACTCTCAAAATATTAATAATAAATAAAACTAATCGTTGGGGGCCACCGTAATACTTACCCATCATGTATATGAAAATAAAACTTTTTGTGAAAATTATTTATACAATGCATTGCGATTCATAAACAAAATTTAAATATTGTTAATATACATAGAATGCTATATTAAAGAACTGCTGATTACCAATTTCGACAAATTATATAAAACGCCAAACTACTCAAGTAGTACCGAATTGCCTAAAAGAAACATCCTTATAACTCCAAAACTAATACTTCTATTAACTAACAATTAACTGCGTCGGATTAAGCGTCTCATTTCCAATTAAAATATACCTCTGAATTGAAATTTGAATGAAATACAGGGTCATGAAAAATCGAAGAATGTGGAAAACAGGATTACAAATATCTCGGCAACTAATAATCCGATTGACTTCGTTCTATATGCAACATGTGTGTTATTTTATTGCCTTTTACATCCATGCCTTAGAACAAAAAAATTCGAAAATTTTTATATACCTTTCATCAGAACGAATTTTTCGAGAGTCCGAAAAAAATAGTTCCGGATAATCGAGGTTGCTGATATTAAATAGGCTTCGTTCCATTCTTACATACTAACTACATACAAAATTTGAAGTCTCTATCTCAATTTGTTCGGGAGATAGAGCGTTTACAGACAGACAGACGGACGGCAATTTTTTTTTTTTCTAAAAATATGTTTTTCGGAATCTCCACTATCTAAAACGTGTAAATCCGTCAAAATTTTTTTTTTCGATTTTCAAAACGATTGCAAGACTTACGTATTCTACGTATGATGGGTAAGTAATACAGTAAATACTCAATATATAACTGAAAATAATCCAAGTGTCATAACTTGACTTTTTATAGAAATTTAGATACATCAATTTAACGATCACAAATGTTAAAAAAAAAAGTGCATTCGTGATTGAAAGGCACATAAAACATACAAAAAACCGGTGATCACTGATATTACGGTGTAAAATGTGTTATAGCTCTTGATCTAATAATCGTGTTTACTTGTTGTATCGTCATTTTGTTTGTGTCAAGCACTCGAGATCTTTTAAAGCCAAATATAAAATATTTTTAAAGAGATTTTGCTTCCCGGTTGAGTGTAATCAACAAATTTCTTAACGATTTCAATCACTGAAAAACTCTATATCATGTACGCATATAAATAAAATTGATGAGTCTTTCTCGAGATTTTCAGATAAACACCCATTTGGAAGTATATTCGACTATTTAGACAAATAATAGCTGAGGAAAGCATTTTGGAAATATTTTGTCAGTTTGTTACTTTTGTGCTGAATAAGCTGCATAACTAACCCAAAACTTATCAAATATAAAAATACATAGATCTTTATTATGTTTCAATTGAAAGATATTATTAAAGAAAACTCCTCTTTATTTGTTCATTAATTCGCTTGTGAAAAATTAATTATCTATTATATGTGTTGAAAGTTGTTGTACGTAAGCATATATGGATGTTATAAGATGGGTGTAAGTATGCAAGATGTAAATGTACCTACTTAAGCATGACCCAAGCATGAAAAGGATGAATGTTTGAATTGAGGTAAGGATATATGAATTGAGGTACGAGATGGTGATTTAAAAGATTCAAAAACATATATTAATCTTAACACATTACTGACGACTAGTTTTCTCCCTATTAGCCAGAAAATCTGCCAATGTACGTTACTATTACGGACTGTGCATTACTTGACAAAAAGGATGTCTGTGTTTATTTATATTGCAAATGAATGTACGAGGTTTTTTAAGTATGAATCGTTTTGTTGTATATAATGTTCGCGCAACACAACCAGTGCTTGTATCGTATCCCGGCTTTCATGGAAACAATTGTGCTCAGTTGTAGTTGTGTAAGTAATCTGTACGGTCTGTTTTGTGTCTTTAAAATGTTTAAGATTATTAAATCGCCCTCCCCGTGTGTGATGCGGTCAGTGATACTTTTATTTATTTTTTCCTTTGTCATAGAGCGATTTAAAACAAAAAGCGTGGCATGCTGACAGATAGAATTTTGTCATTCTATGACAAAGCAAGGCCTCACACCGCAGCTCAGACCCGAGCTTTATTGGATTCTTTTGGCTGGAAACTTTGGGAACCTACTCCCTCCTTAGTTTGGAAATTCCGCTCCCCCCTACAATCCTGAACTTGCTCCTAGCTATTTCCATCTTTTACTCTATCTGAAACATTATCTCGACGGCGATCATTACAATGATGACGAAGGCGTGAAAACGGCTGTGTCTCCTCAGTTATCGGAGCAGGCGGCAAGTTTCGATGAAGAGGGTATTCATAATCTAGTTGTAAGATATAATAAGTATTTAAACAAACTTGGCATTATGTTAAAAAATAGAGAAATGTTTGTAGAATCTGAAAATAAATTTGGTTTTTGAAAATTTTCTTTCGATTGCACTGTTAAAAATTGTGTTTTTAGTAGCTGTCACCATCAGATAGTGAAATCTCGTATCAATATTTGGAGCTTCCTATTTCAACCTCGTCCCAACTGTTGGAACTATGCTTTAACAGTAACTCTAAATAATGGTTTAAGATTTCACCATCTTACAGTAGCAGCTACCAAAATTTGGCTAAAACTAGGACCAGATTTTTAATAGTGTGGTTTTTATTTACAAATAACCTTTACTTAAAAAAAAAATTGGATATAATAAAGATGGTAATGTGTCTAATGAAAGTATTCGTAGTACACTGATTGAATAAACATGAATACTGAGCATACTTTCGAAAAAAAAATGTAACACATAAAATATAAAACTACCGGTAAAGGGTGTACACATATTCAAAAAACGCGAATTCGGGTTGTCTCTAAACAAAGCATTAACAATACTAACGCATAAATAAATTCTGCTTTGTAGCCATTTTCTATTTATTTTTTATTAATAATTATTTTTTCTTTTTATTTTTCAGTTTTCCACGTCAATGCAAAGTTTGGATCATACTGTCCAGAGAGCTGTATGCTTCTCATCGTCGGAGTCATTCTTGGTGTTATCCTTTTCTACAGCGGGTGCAAAGTCGGTCCTCTGACGCCAACGGTGTTCTTCATGTTCATGCTTCCACCGATTGTGTTCGACGCTGGTTACTTCATGCCAAACAGACTCTTTTTCGACAACATCATCTCCATCTTAGTCTACGCTGTGATAGGGACTGTGTGGAACGCTCTGAGCATCGGCTTCACGCTGTGGGCCATAGGCACAACAGGAATTTTCTCCTACACCGATCTTCCCCTCATGCACATGTTGCTCTTCAGTTCCATTGTTTCAGCCGTCGATCCTGTAGCAGTATTAGCGGTGTTTGAAGAAATACACGTTAACGAAGTTTTGTATATTATTGTATTCGGAGAGTCGCTGCTGAACGATGCTGTGACTGTGGTAAATGACTGAGTATAAATTTCTTTACAGTTGTTCTAAATCTAACTTTTTTTCTTTTTATACTTTCTCAAATTTCCCTTTTTTTTTTTGTAAAAGTATAATATTATAATTTAAATATTAATAAAATAATTTTGTTTTATAATCAAAAGTATCTTTCAAAAAAATGTCTACAGAATAGGCGCTTCAAGTAAATATTTGGGAAAGAACAGTATAATAAACGTGGTCATCAGGAAAAAATAAATGTGTCCTAATAACCCAAAAATAGAAATGCTATTTGATTTTTAAACATTTATTTTATACTTTTCAAATTTGCAAATGTTGTACTTCAGTTCCATTGTTTCAGCTATTGAACTCGTAGCAGAATTCTTATAAATAACGTTTGCGAATTTTAACCTTGTTGTATTCAGAGAGTGCTCATCGAATAACACTGCGACTACTGTAATTAATTGTGTATAATCTGCTTTAAAATTAATTTTGTCGGAAAAAGTTGTATCCACACATATCGTTCTATTTTCCCACTGATACTCGCACCGAGTCGGTCCTCTGACGCCAATGATATTCTTCATGTTCATGCTTCTATCGATTGTGTTCGACGCTGGTTACTTCATGCTAAACAGACTCTTTTTGGGAACAACATCTCCATATTAGTCTATAGTGTGATAGGAGCTGTGTGGAACGCTTTGAGCATCGGCTTCACGCTGTGGGCCAATAGCCACAACAAGAATTTTTTCTCATACACTGAGCTTCCCCTCATGCACATGTTGCTCTTTAGTTCCATTGTTTCAGCTGTAGATCCTGTAGCAGTATTAGCGGTATTTGAAAAAAATCACGTTACCGAAGTTTTATATATAATTGATTCGGAGAGTCGCTACTGAACGATGCAGTGACTGTGGTAAGTGACTGAATGTAAACTTCTGTAAGCTGTTCTAAATCCAAATTTTCTTTCTTTTTATATGTATTCTCAAATTTATTTTTCTTTCTTAAAATTATAATGTTATACTTCAAATACTAATAGAATAGATTTTTTTTTTTTTTTTTAATAGAAAGAAATATTTTTCAAAAAAGATTTTTCAAAATTAGTGCTTCAGTTAATATTTGGAAAACAAAAAATGTAATAAATGTGGCCAGAAAAAAATAAACATGTCTCAATAGAGCAAGAATAAAAAAACTGTTCGATTTTTAACCATTTATCTTGTATTCTTTTCAAATTTGCACATGGTGTTCTTTAGCTTCACTGTTTCAGCTATTGATCGCATAGCAGAGTTCGTATAAATGACATTTGTAAAGACATTATTTCTTGGCATTTGTCTTTTTATAACATAAACTTTCATACATATGACATGAACTTTGTTTTATTTTATCATACTAAGCTATCTACAATATCATTAAAATTATGCGAATTTAAAAATTATTTAAATTAATTATTTAAATTAATTTAATTTTCACAGTTATTTATTTCGTGAACAGGGAGGGGCAGATATCGTGAGTTAGAAGTTTATTAAGAGCTTATGCTTATAATCGACACTCGCCTATGCTCGTGAAGACACTCGCAACAAATGGCAGGGTTCTTTTCGATTTCCTCACATAAATTTCACTATTTTTCAAATGAGATTTTTTTTTTTTTTTCATGGGGTAGCTGAAGTCTAAAAGGGTGATTTTTCACTTTTTCTATTTTTGTTGTGAAGGATTTATTTTCTAGGGATATGGAGGATTTCGGCATCTGTTTCGGAAATAATAATATTCTCAGAAAAGGGGTAAAATGCAATCTAACTCAAAGAAGTACAAAAATAACAGATTAGACATCTACATCATCTACCCTACGCAGAATAAAATAAAATAAAACAAAATAATTAAAAAAATAAATGTTGAAATGCAAACGAATAATTTCAAAAGAACGCCGCCATTGGTTTAAAAAAAGAACCATCGCACTTGAAAGAATTAACAATAGCCTGCTGGCTATATTTAACTTCTTCAAGCAATCCTTCTTAATTCAATCCTTCTTAACTCGCCAAGAGGAACGCGGGGTGTTTTGACACTCCGCAGATTAATGGTTTTAACTTTGTCACCAATAAATATAAATAATATTCGTCACTTTATTTAGTCGGAGACAGTTGTTACAAATTTTGCAATAAAATGAGTTGCGGATTATTTTTTTTTTAAAGTATTGGTGACAATTGTAAGAAATCATACGCACCCTAGGTTCCTTAGGCCCACCATCCATCCTCCCAGGTTGATTAACAAAGTATAGGAAGAAATAAAAAATAAAAAGATCACAAAAGTCATATAAAAAGAATGCTGTCCAGTTAAACTGATGGCATAGAGCTCACAGACTATGCAGACTAATTGTATTTTACAGCCTTATATAATAATGCCTTTCGAAAAAAAATAAGGAAGGAAGTACCCCCCCCCCCTCCCCATTTCCTTTCTGTATACTTAACCATTGAAGCCCCAAAGCTAATCAGGGATACGCTTTATCATATAATAAACCTCTATCCAAAATTAGAAGCAAGTCGAATAATTCTGCATAAAACTCATTTATGTAATTTAAGAAACGTTATTCCCCGTTCCCTCCTTTATAATTAACCATTAAACCTCCAAAACTGTTCAGAAATTCAATTTATCAGAAAGAACGTACATCCAAACTTTAAAGCAAATCAGATAACTCTGCATAAAATTCTATTTAGCTAACTTAAGGGGGAGGTAATTGCCCGTACCTCCCTTTATAATTAACAAAAGAATACCCCAACAAATGAACGAAGCTTCTTATTAGTATGAACCTGTATCCAAAAATTGAAACAAATCGGTTAATTCTGCATGAAAAACCATTTACATGAATTATGAGGGGTAGTTTCCCCTATATCTTCCCTTTATATTTATCCAGTGAATTCCAAAAACAAATCAGGGAAGCGCGTTTTCAGAATAAACCTATATACAAAATTCGAAACAAATCGGTAAATTTTGCGTGAAAAAACCCGAAATAAGACTGGGGGATTACCCCCCTCCCATTCCCCCTCTTTAAACTTATCCATTGAACACCCAATACTAATCAAGGAGGCTAGAATGATCCTACATCTAAGATTTGAACAAAATCTACTAATTCTGCATGGAAAACCCATTTATATAAATTGCGGGGAGGGGCAATCGCCCCCGTTCCTCTTCTTATACTTATCGAATGAACTCTCAAAACTAATCAGGGAAGCGTCTTACCATAATAAGCCTATATCCAAAATTTCATGTAAATCGGATATTTTTATCATGAGTTATCGCGTTACGTACGTACGAACATACATACAGAACGGGCGGGCACATAAGATCTCAGGCTTTAATAGCCTGTGAGCTAAAAACAATATAGTTTTGACTTTGAAAAAAGTTCACTATGCAATGATATATGAAAACAAATAAACATATCGATTATTCACATTTCCAGGAATTCGCAATAGTTGTGCACGACCAGACACAACATATCAAACATTAATTTATTGTTTATTTTTAGATATTCTCGAAACAACTCCTGCTGATCGCGTGCCATATTTAGATTATCGCGTGTGCGATCGCAGATTTTGAATTCTCTTCCACGTAAATGCTTTATGAACCTTCATTATTTATTAAATAGGAAAATATCCCTAGAAGGACGTGAAATTTAATTTATAATTTATAGCTGTGTTTCATTTTTAACTCGCTTATTGCGTGAATGGTTTTTAAAGAGGTGAAAAAATTAATTTTATTTGCAAAATAAACTTTAGCTTCGGAGAAATAAAAACTAATAATGTTGAATTTTTAAAGATCTTACATTTATGAAAAAATTAATTGACTCGTAGTCCGTGTCTGTGATAACTACCGTGATAATAAAAAATAATTATTGTTTCATAAAAAGTTCATCTTCTAAATGATTTTTGGTATATTTTTGAAACTAAATTTAAATAAACGGTCACGTGTGAGATTACTCGCGCTCAGAGGGTTCCGTACAATATTCCAGTAAAAATAATCTTAAGATTGTCTGAAGAAATCGCCAATTTCTTCAGAAATTCTACAGAAATTTGAAGAAAGTTTTCAGATTTAACTTTATCTTAAAAATATCTGCAGAATTTTCAAAGCTTTCTTAAAAATATCTGCAGAATTTTTAAAGATATTCTTAAAAATATCTGCATAATGGGCCAAATACCAACGGATTTACCACAGATTTTTGGGCTAAATACCTATAGATTTTCTACAGATTTTTTTAATGGGGTAAATATATGAATTATTAACCCTTTGGGGACGAGCGACTGGTATACGTGCCACTTAAAATTCTCAGAATCCTTTATTATTCCCTTGGCGCAGCATGTCCCTGAAGAGATTTTGCGCCATTAAACCCTATACAACCAACCTTTATTATTCCCATCAGTTATTTTTATTATAAAGTTTACCTTATTTAATTGGAGTATTTTCACGATACAACTACAGAAAATTTTATGTTTTGAAAAACTGGTGATAAAAGATTTAAAATTAACCCTTTGCTGCGCCGGGCAAATTCATTGCTTAAATGTTGAAATTAATGACTGACACCGGAATTTGAAAACAACTTTATTTGTAAATAAGAAAACGCTATATTTCACACATTCGATAAAACGTAATTTTTTTAAACAAAATTCCGGTGCCAATGCGGCGTTTGGAAATTAAAATTAAGTGGTATATCTATGAAACCACTGCGCCGCAAAAGGTTAAGCAAAGTGCTCTCATCGCAAATGCGTTAACTATATTATTAATTGAAAATCGTTGCTAAAGGAATAATAAGACTTAGTAAAAAACTATACACAAAGTAGGGTTCGTTATAGCTGTATATACTAGAAAAGTTTGAATGGGTATGCCATAAAAATTTAAAGAGATATGCAGCCTAAATAATATCAAATATTGATATTCCATGTAACTCTTTTTTTTTTTTAAATCTTATCCTTATCTATTTATAAGGAACTAAACTCGATATTAAGAATAAAAGGTAGTGCACAATTAAACTTCCCCACTAAAAATATTCTTAAGATTATCTAAAGAAATCGCCACTTTCTACAGAAATTCTACAGAAATTTGAAGAAAATTTGCAGACTTAGCTTTACCTTTATAATATCTGCAAAAATTCTAAAGATATTCTTAAAAGTATCTGCAAAGTGGGCCAAATACCACAGATTTAGGCCAAAAAGCTATAGATTTTCTACAGATTTTTTTTAGTGGGGTTACTTGGGCATTTCATAAAACTAAATTCGGCGCAGTAATAACCTTTTCTTTTTTCAGTGTGGATAACACAAAACCCTTATGTTTAAATTTGGCATTGTGCTAAAGGAGCTTGTGTTGAAAGGTTCTTGTGTAGAAAGGAGCTCGCAAATTCGCAGAGCCTCTTTGGTCCGTGACGCGTTTTTCCAGATAGGTTTTTAATTAATTTTTAAATACACAAAAGTCGTAATGAGAGGCCCACTCAATGCAAACTATTCGCGGACCATGAAGGATTCGTTGCATAAGAAATAATAAAAAAAATAATAATAAGACACTTTAATACCAAACATTTCGTAACGTAATGGTCGGTGTATCCGAAGTAAGGAACTTGCATTAAATAAGTCAAATGATACTTAAAGAAAAAAATCTGGTACTAAAATGGATAATTCTCTTTAAATTTCTTGTGCATATGAACCCTAATTTGTGAGATTAATTCGAATTAAATTAGGATGTTTGCAACAGTATAAAATTTATTGCTCTTATATTGCTACTAGGTATTGCATTACATAAATATATTATTAAAAGTTGTTATCTAGGCTTTAAAAGCCAATGGTACGAGAGTACACCGCCCCGTCATTATTTATGTCCAAACTGTCCCTGTCTTTAAGGGTTACTATCTCGGCTAAATACCGACTTTTTTTTTTTCAAAAATCATAATTAACAATGCTTTTATACTTCTGCTACGATAAGTACTTCCAACACTCCTCAACGCCTACAAATCGAAATTTGTGTGCAACAGAAAAATGCGCTTTTTTCAAAAACAGCCATCTAGAGTAATCGCTATAGTTTTTCTGCAAGGTTTAAAGTAACATATTTAACTTCTGATTCTTTTTTTTTAGCACTTTCCAACAAAGTTGAAAAGTGCTTATGCATTCGGTTTGTCTGGCCGTCTGTCCGTCTGTCCGTCTGTCCGTCTGGCCGGATGGCCGTCTGTCCGTCTGGCCGGATGGCCGTCTGTCCGTCTGTCCGTCTGGCCGGATGGCCGTCTGTCCGTCTGTCCGCGCTCTAACTCCCGTAAATATACTCGGATTGCTATGAAATTTTTATACGTTATTGAGGTTTACCCTAGCACGAACCCTATTGAAAATGAAGTTTCTACCATGATTAGTTTATCTACAGGGCGAATCAAAAGTTTCCCATTACATTACGGCTTATGGCGAAAAATCGTTAATATACTCGGATTGCCATGAACTTTTAGGACGTTATTGAGATTTACCCTAGCATGAACACTACTGAAAATGAAGTATCTACCATGATCAGTTTATCTACAGAGAGAATCAAAAGTTTCCCATTACATTACAGCATATGGGGAAAAATCGTTAATATACTCGGATTGCCATGAAATTTTAGGACGTTATTGAAGTTTACCCTAGCACGAAGCCTGTTAATAATGAAGTTTCTATTATGATTAGTTTATCTACAGGGCGAATCAAAAGTTTTCCATTACATTACGGGCCATGGGGAAAAATCTTACTCGGATTGCCATGAAATTTTAGGACGTTATTCACGTTTACCCTAGCACAAGTCCTATCGAAAATGAAGTTTCTACCATGATTAGTTTATCTACAGGACGAATCAAAAGTTTCCTATTACATTACGGCTTATGGGGGAAAACCGTTTCAAAGGAATTTTAAAGATGTTATACCCTGTCAAACATATTAAAATATGCATTCTATAAAATATAAGGTAAAAATGTAGCTATTATTCATTTACAGGGCCACACAAAAGAATTCCTTTAGATAATGGTAAAAGGGGGAATTGTGTGTGACATATTTTAAATATATTAAGCTTTTTCATGTATAATAAAATTGATATATGTCACTGAAGCTTAATATAAATTATACGCTACTGTCTTGCATAATATGAAGTACATAGCATTTACAGGGCCACACAAAATATTTCAAATAGTATATTCTTTCCGAAGTACCGCATATGTGTCCGATGATGGCTGATGGAGGGATGAAATGCATTTTAATTATGATATTCGCGTTTATATTTCGCTAAATATATGCACATTATATGGTGTGTATAAATGTTATAGTTGATATACAGGGCTGCCCAAAAGAGCTCACCAACGTTACTGAATATGAGCGTAAATTATTTAAACGTGGTTCTTAAATAAGCTATGCATTTTTAACGCTGAGCTGCACTCAATTTACTGAGAAACGTTTGCAGAATATAGATAAAGGGATATACAAGGCCACGCAAAGAATTCGGTACATGGACGCCTATGAATAATGATTTATAAGAATGTGATTTCAGTTGTTTTAAAAGTGTTTTAGTTTACAATAAATTTTAGCCTAATGCTGACGTGTAATAAAGGTACAATGTAAACTACAGGGCTGACCAAAAGTATTCAAGTATGTTTGCATCTAATAGTATGAATTGCTAAAAAAGAAATTTCAAGCTCCTGGGTATTTTCTTGCTAAGTTAATTTTCCCATTATATGAACTGACATATGAAATACAGGGCTGTTCTAATGTACTGGAATACATATTTGGGTATATTTGGCTATACACTATTATTTCCCTAAATAACAAAGTTTTGTTAAAGATTTCATTAAGTGTTGGAAAGTGCTTCATAATCTATGCTTAACGCATGATTTTTCTTACTTGTTTTTCATAATTTTTGTTTCAGTAGATTCGGAATTAGATGGCTGGGGGGGAGGGACATATTTTTGCACTTTTCTTTCGGTGATATATCTGAAAATATAATACCTAAAATTAAAGGAAATACATTTTTAGTTCAGCATAACGAAAGCTTTTACAAGATACCCCACACGATACACAAAGAAAATAATTTGTTTTCTTCAAGCAACTTAGTTAGCCCCCTACCCCCTCCTAAATATATCTGCAAATGTTTAATAATCTGTAAATATGTTGGTCAATGGTCTTTATTATTTTTTCTAATTGTAGCTTTCCACGCTTAATAGTTAATGAGTAAAATGACTGTGACAGACGGACAGCAAGAAACGGAAGTGATCTTATAATGGTTCCGTATTCACTTTTTAAATAGGGAACTCTAAAAATTTACACAATTATTTAATAAATTTTAATAATACTTTGCCAATTAAAAATAATTACCATATATACTCATGAGCAATCGAAAAATTTTAGACAAAATTTGAGAGTTGAAAAGGGGAGGTCAACTTTTTCACGGGTTTTTAGAAGAATAGTTTTTTGGAGATAATCGACAAATAAATAAGTCTTTTAAGCAATCACGTATGGATTTTGATTGGAGAAAGAGATAAAAGCGGGCAATGATCATTACCCTGTGATTAATAAATATATCTAAACAATAATATCTCTGTAATTGTTCTACACCCATTTTCTCTTAGGATAGAATTCGTTTCAATACCAAGGCATTCTTTTTAACATTGTAATTTTATTTTTAAAAAGAGTTCAGCTTATTAATGTCTCTTGGTATCTCTTCTAAAAGTCCTACAATACAAAAGAGCGCTGTATTGAGCAGTCTAAGAAGCTGTTTATTCCTTGTAAATGAGGCTTGAATAGATTTTTGAAAGAATTTTTTTTTCTTTTTAAGTATCATTAAAATGATGTGAATATTTTTCAAAATACTTTAATCTTCCGCGGTTTTACATAACTATACAGTTTTTAATCGTTTAATTAAAAAAAGAAAAGTCTCATTCGAAACGTAGAAAAAACTGCTTTACACTTTAGTGAAAATGTTTAGTTTTTTAACCCTCGATTACAAATCATTTTTCAACATACCACTAGAAATGTGATTCGATTCATACACTAAAATTAAATTTTTCTTTTCAAAATTCTGTTAAAGATTTGGGGGGTTAACTTAGACACGAGTATATACGGTAATTAAATTTGTATCTATTGGGATTTTGTGCAATAATTATTAAACATATTTACACAGGGCGATTCAAGCATACAACAAGGATAAAAAATCACATAAGAACATAGGGTCGCAAACTAGTTATTGAGTCACAAATACAGAGTGTTATATTCTAGCTACACCCGCTTTGAAAGTAATAATTTCGAGGAAAATGAAAACATTGTAATGAAAATACAACGATATATACCTTATTTTGAATAAAATGTGATAACGTTACGAAAAGATCTGGAAAACATATTTATATATAATATTGCTCAAGCAATCGATGATACCGAATAAACAATCACAATCCAAAATGTGAGGCGTCAAGTGCATATTGCTGGCTAACACAATGCAAACTTCTACCAAATTTGTTTGGTGTTATCACTTTTAAAACAAATGTGAGAATGTCTGTTAAATGTTTTATTATAATATATTTCAGTTTACCGAAACTTATTACCATCAGCCCAAATTGAGTTACGATGAAACACCCTGTATTTGTGACTCAATAAGTGGTTTGCGTCCTATGTTTCTATGTGATTTTATATACTTATCGTATGCCTGATTTGTCATGTCATTTTGCCAACTTTTTTTCAATCACCCTGTATATTAAAAGAAACTTAAATCAAATCGTTTACTTATAATATTTTTTAACATTTTACAAAATAAAACTATTTTTAGTGGTAGGAGCAAACACGCTGCGTCTATTTATTCAATTCACTTTCCATTGATGATTAAATGCAGAACTAATTAATTAACAAAATGTTCTGAATTACTTTGCATTTGTGAGTGGAATGCCAATTTCAGAAATTTAGTGATAAAAAAGCAATAAATTTTGAATTATTATAATTTTAATTAGCTAATTAAACAGCCGCCACATGTTCAATTTATATGTTTATGAACACAAAATAAAACAAGGTACTTTATAGACGTGGACAGAAATGCAAGTAACGGAAATCTGATAGAAAAATAATAATATGATGTAATTATAATTTTGATTTAGTTAGCAAATAAGTTGAAACATGCTAAATAAATTATTGCTTTTTTCTGTCTTTACAAAAAGGAAATACTGGATTTGTAGAATTTTTCAAAATCTTGTTTTCGACATATTTATACGCTTTAGGGGTCACAGAACCCGAAAAACATATTTAAACAAAATCTTTGTCTGTGGGTCTGTTAGTTTGTCTGTACGTGAGAAAAACATTTTGGGCGCTCTATTTTAAGAACTAACTCATGGAATTTCACAAAACTTTAGATTATGTTAGACCTTGATATAAACAAGATCTGATTAGTTTTTGGTGTATATTGCTCAACAGGTGGCGCTGCTAGGATGCATTTTTCACAACTTCCACAATAACTATACCTCAAGAACCAGTGAAATGATTTTCATAAAGATTTAGATTAAATTTGTACTTGATATAACGTAGTGCTGATTACATTTTCGTCCAAATCGCTCAACTTGTGGCGCTGCCGTGGTGCATTACCATGGTGCATTATTCGTAATAATCGCAATAGCTCTATCTTAAGAACTGATACACAAAATTGAACAAACATTAGATTCTGTGAGACCTTGATACAAAATATATCTGATTAGTTTTTGTGTATATCGCTCAACAGGTTGCGCTGATATGCTGAATTATTTAAATTTTCCTCAATAGAACAGATAGATCTCACGAACTAGTGTAGGGATTTTCATAAAAATTTACATTTAGTTATTACTTGATATAATTTGAAGCTGATTGCGTTTTCGTGCAAATCGCTCAACATGTGGCACTGCCATGGTGCATTATTCGTGGTTATTGCAATAGCTCTATCTCAAAAACTAATGCACGAAATTTTCTAAAACTTCGAAACAGATTCGGTTAATTCCTGATATAGATTAGCGTTGTTTATTTTTTTGTGTAAATCGCATTATATCGATGGTGCTGCTATGCTGCATTTTTCACGACTTCGCAATAAACGTATACTGGTTGAGAAATCAAGGTTTTTATAAAAACTGTCCCAATTTTTTCCAAGTTTTTTGTTTATAATTTGTGGCGTTCTTAAAATAAAATATTTTTTTTCCGAAAATATGCCAAACAACATTGTACACAATATTCTGTAATCAAAATTAAAAAATAATAAAAATTGCATGAAAAATGAGTAAACTTACTAAATAGTTTTTCATTGCGCATGCGTGAAGTCTATCAAAATTTCATTCACATATTGTGTTAGCTAAATGTATGGAACACTTTCTGTGAAAATCTCTAAAAAATAGTTTGAAAATTCTCAAAGTCATCGTCTATAGAATGAGTTTAAAATCCGTTATTCCCAAAATGAAGCAAAAAGATGAGGGGCTGTACCCATTTATCCATTGATTAGTGTCGTGATTAGTGTAGTGATTAGAATACAGAATATGGCACGTACTACTAATACTCGGATTAAATAATAAAAAATTTACAATAAAGTTTTACTGGTGATAATTATAAATTATGATTGGAGTATGGATACCCGTACGTGGTACGGGCAAATCATGATTGGTAAAAACACGCTGTCCGTACGTCGTAACAACAAAACAGGGCAGCGGTTAAAAAAGAGAATTAAAATGTTGAGAGGAATGTTCCTGTATTGAAGGGAACTCTATCTCAAGAGAAAATGACTGCAGAACAGTTACAAGAACATTATTGATAATCTTTTTTTTTTTTTTTTCAATTGCTGGGAAATGACCACTGTCCGCTTTCATTTCTCTCTACAACCTAGATCCATACATACGTCTTCTTGGGTGTCATGAATCATGGCACAAGAAGTTGACTCAGGAGCCAGGAGCCTCTTGTTGAATCGAACTCTTTTATTTGGCCGTTCATCATACAGAAGGGATTTGTGACTCGTGAGTCCGGTCGGAGGTCGTCTGAGCCGTTTACGTTGATTATGGAGCGTTACATAGTCGTAGTTTCTGTAGGCATCTCAAAACTGCAAAGTCTCCCTTTCTTCGCGCGTGTTCTTGCTAATATGTTGGAGATTGTAATATTTTCCAGCAGGGGGCACAGTTATGAATTTGGAAGGAACATTTAATTTAATTGGTTCATTAGATTTTGATTGATATGTGGTCAAAGCCCGCACAGTTCCCGGGTCAGTGACGTATGAGACTGTAACCACAAATGGATGCAAATAGCCCTTAGCTAAACAATTTTAATCTTAAAGAGCATCCAAAAATGATATCTGAAAGTAATAAAAGTTAGGCTGGGAAAGAAAGTTATCAGGGGCAAAATAGCTTAGAATTAATGTTTAAAATATTAATTGAGACTTTAAACTTTTGAATTTTAGTTTTAAATTTAAGTTTTAAAAAGGGGTTAGTTTTTATCCTTTCATACATGATTACATAAGAGGACTGGGTCCCTTCATTCGGCGAAAAATGACAAAAATATTGAGTTTCTCTCTATATTTTTTTTTAACTTAAATTATTCTTTACTACCACTTATACATTCTGATGAAGTTTTGTAAAGATTTGAGTATTCTAAATACAGTTTAACCCTTTCCGGCAACTGTGCTCAGTGTGGGCACACATAATTTTAATTCCAAACTTGCAATCGGCACCCAGTGTTGCCAGTGGGCTACATTTTTTAAATTGAGATTTTTTGACTGGCACCACTTTTTTGAAACGTTAAATCACCCTTTGTTTTCGCCTTAATTATCATGTCATTGAATAAGGCATATTTTATCATTTGTAAAAAGTGGTGCCAATCAAGAATTTGAATTTAAAAAAAGTAGCCCGTCTGGCAACACTGACGGCACCAATAATATTTTAATAAAATTTTGCTTTTACAATGAAATGTTAAATTAAGGAGTTCTTCATGATGTTCGGACTTTTTAAAATTAATTAAGCAAGAGCCACCACTTTTTCTAAATTTTTATAGAATTTATGCAGTTTTCTACTTTATTTTTCTTATAGTCCGGGAGCCGACCGTCGATTTTCCTATGTATCGAGTACAAGGACATCAAAATGTAGGTTTCAATGTGCACATTAAGAATATCACTGGCTGCCAGGTCCTATCCTGCCGGAACCCAAGGCAGCCGCACTTTTATGACATCGATTTTGAATGTTTACCTATGTATCGAGTACAAGGACGAGACATACATCAAAATGTAGGTCTCAATGTGCACATTAAGAATATCACTGGCTGACACTTACATCAAAATGTAGATTTCAATGGGCACATTAAGAATATCACTCGCTGCCAGGTCCTATCCTGCCGGAACCCGGTGGCAGCCGCACTTTTATGACGTCAATTTTGAGTGTTTGCCTATGTATCGAGTACAAGGACCGGACATACATCAAAATGTAGGTCTCAATGTGCACATTAAGAATATCACTGGCTGCCAGGTCCAACCATGTAGGAACCCGGTGGCAGCCGCACATTTATTACGTCAATGTTGAGTGTTTCCCTATGTATCGAGTACAAGGACCGGGCATACATCAAAATATAGGTCTCAATGTGCACATTAAGAATATCACTGGCTGCCAGGTCCTATCCTGCCGGAACCCGGTGGCAGTCGCACTTTTATGATTTCAATTTTGAGTGTCTACCTATGTATCGATTTCAAGGTCCGGACATACATCAAAATATAGGTTTGAAAATGCATATTAATAATATAAGGGTCTACTTTGTCCAATTTTACCGGAATCAGGTGGCAGCAACACTTTTACGACATCAATTTTGAATGTCTACCTATGTATCGAATTTAAGGGCCATATATAAATAAATATGAAGGTTTAAATGTGCACAATAATAATATCATGGTCTGCCATGTCCAATACTGCCGGAACCAGGTGACAGGCTCATTTTTTGTGAATAGTGAGTGTTTACCTATATATCGGACCTGGCAGACAGTGATATTATTAATATGCACATTGAAACCTACATTTCAATGTATGTCCGGTCCTTGTACTCGATACATAGGTAAACACTCAAAATTGACGTCATAAAAGTGCGACTGCCACCATGTTCCGGCAGGATAGGACCTGGCAGCCAGTGATATTCTTAATGTGCACATTGAGACCTACATTTTGATGTATGTCCGGTCCTTGTACTCGATACATAGGCAAACACTCAAAATTAGCGTCATAAATATGCAGCTGCCACCGCCACCGGATTCCTACATGGTTGGACCTGATAGCCAGTGATATTCTTAATGTGCACTGAAGAATTCTTGTAATCGTTTGTCATCGAGTCTTTCGAATAATAATATTTGTGTTCGTCTCATAAAATCATCCAGTTTTTAAACACACAGTTTATTCTTCACAAAACATATAAACATACACTGTACTTCACAAAACATATATTAAATAATAGTTTTCTCGGCCTTTTCGCCGGATCAAAACAACTTCCATCCAAGCGGGATTCAAAACATTCTAAACTATTTTTCCCTCGGGACGGGGATGACGTCACGACAAAATCCCCATAGGGATCATTTCTTTCCCCAAGGAATGAAGTCGTAACAGTGCACATTGAGACCTACATTATGATGTATGTCCGTCCTTGTACTCGATACATAGGTAAACACTCAAAATTGACGTCATAAATGTGCGGCTGCCACCGGATTCGGCAGGATAGGACCTGGCAGCCAGTGATATTCTTAATGTGCACATTGAAACCTACATTTTGATGTATGTCTGGTCCTTATACTCGATACATAGGAAAATCGACGGTCGGCTCCCGGACTATTAGTTTTTCACACAAGCTCAGAATTTTTTTTTTCTTTTTGTGTGTGTAAAGTTAATTGTTAAATTAATTTGTGCTGCTCGTTTTGCTTGGAGTACAATTCCCATTAGTGTTTTACATTACTATGTGTCGGGGATGTGGGGCCTTGGTCCCAGGCTCCTCGAAAAATTGTTCGAACTGCTACTGCTTCTAAGGAATTCTTAATTTCTAAAAAAGTCGTCTGTAAATTACCTAGTCAGTCGATAATTACTCATTTTACAAACAGAATTTGTCCGTGCCGAAAAGGGTTAAGGCGATTTTATTACATGGGTGTCTCTTTAAATGCCGCAATGCACTTCACTTAAATGTGCTTTTTCTCAGTTTGTGTTTTTTCGACGAATATGCATTTTCAAAGGTATAAAATTTTTATGTATATTGTTCAGTTGATTCGATTTTTTTTAATAATCTATTTGAGGCCTATCCAGCATTTCACCAAACGGGCGCATTTCAGCTGTTAGCAAACAATGAAAGGGGCCATCATTAACAAGGCTCAAAACATGCAACAAAATTATGTCACAGTATTAGTAGCGTTTCGCAGTAGAAGACATAGGGCCCTTTTATGGATCTGGTGATTAGTGTAAACTAGTCGTTGGAGGCCACCGTAATACTTACCCATCATGGATAGGCATATGAAAATAAAACATGTGAAAACTATTTATACAATGCATTGCAATTCCAAAACAAAATTTAAATATTGTTAATATGCATAGTAATGCTCTATTAATGAACTGCTGATGTACCAATTTCGACAAATTATATAAAACGCCAAACTACTCAAGTAATACCGAACTGCGTAAAAGAAACATCCTTACAACTCCAAAAATAATTATAATATAAAATAACAGTTTACTGCGTTGGATTAAGCGTCTCATTTTCAATTGAAATATACCTCTGAATTGAAATTTGAATGAAATACAGGATGATGAAAAATCGAAGAATGTGGAAAACAGGATTACAAATATCTCGGCAACAAATAATCCGATCGACTTCGTTCTATATGCAATATGTGTTTTTTTATTGCCTTTTACGTCCATTCCTTAGAACAAAAACATTCGAAAATTTTTATATACCTTTCATCAGAACGAATTTTTCGAGAGTCCGAAAAAAATAGTTCCGGATAATCGAGGTTACTGATATTAAATAGGCTTCGTCCCATTCTTACATACTAACTACATACAAAATTTCAAGTCTCTGTCTCAATTAGTTCGGGAGATAGAGCGTTTACAGACAGACAGACAGACGGACGGCAAATTTTTTTTTCTAAAAATATGTTTTTCGGAATCTCCACTATCTAAAACGTTTAAATTCGTCAAAAAAATTTTTTCGATTTTCAAAACGATTGCAAGATTTACCCTATACTACGTATGATGGGTAAGTAAAAAGAATAATAAAAGGAAAATAACTATAAATCGCAGTGAATTTCGAATTATATATTTTTCTGTGGTGCTATCTCAAAACTTTTGAAGCAAAAAGAGCCTTAAACTTTAATCTGACTTTTAATTGAAATAAAATGGAAATCAGAGATATTGTTCAGTGTTTCTAGGATGAATAAATACTCCTTAATTTATTTTGGAGGCATAAATATGTCGTTACAAAAAGTACAAAAACAAAGACGTATACTTATTTAGTGACCGACCAATCAATGGGCGGTTACAAAGACATAGTCTGCAAGAGCTTTCATCGATGGAATCATTTCGCTCGCCCAGTGTTAAAGATTTCTTTAACAAAATGGGATAACTTCCTAAAATTTTAAAAGCCAGGAGTGAAAATGACACATTTTTCCCGTATTATATAAAAAAAAAAGTAATGTATCAGAGTATAAACATCAATAGCAACAATAAAAAAAAAGTTGAACTTTTCTGAAAAGTCTGCTTCTTTTTCTGAAAGGAGAGGAAAGGACTTACGCTTACCTTTCTATATTTCGTATCTTAACACATTGAAAAATTTATTGCTAAATTTTACCAGATTTATTCGTCATAACTTCCATAACAGTTTTCATAACTAACAATTATAAATATTAGTGAAGAAATTCAATTACATCTTAGAAATACGTTTTAATTGTCGATGCCTGAAATACACTTACAGAGTTTTTAAAAATATCTATCAAGCAAATATCAAGGATTTTAAATAAAGCATCCTTTTAAATGTAATTCTATTTTTTAAATATTAGTAACAGGGAAGCTTCAAAATGACACCGAAAAAAGCCTTCAAAGGACGCCAAGGTGTCCGCGGGCGCCGCGTTGGGCAGCCCTGATCTATTAGATAAAACTAAATATCGGATTCTACTTTTTTTTAAACATAAAAATGTAAAATAACTTCAGTTTTTGTCTGAAATTTTACAAGTATTTGCACATTTAATTTTTTTCCTCAAACTAATTACGATAAATCAGATACTTAAAATTATGCAGCACACCTCTATGAGTAATTAAAAACAAATATTTCAAATTGTTCAAAATTGTACGAGAAGATACATTTTAAAATGTAATTAAAATTTTCAAAAAAATTAAATTTTTCGAATTTTGCTGGGAAATTGAAATTTTTTTTTTTGATATAATAATTTTCCTTCATTGAGTCCTTTATAATTATGCTAAAAATATACCTTAACTACTTAACTGATTAATATTTTTGAAAAGAACTTTCAAATAATGCTTATTTTTTTCCATGCCTTTTACAGAATTTTTCATCTTTTTCACCGGTTTTCAAAACAAAGCTTTTTATCAAATTGAATCAGAAAAATGCTCGGATTAAATATTACAAAATTTACAATAAAATTTTACTGGTGAAAGTAATAAATTATAATTGAAGTATGGATGCTCGTACGTGGTACGGACAGTTCATAACTGGCAAAAACAGGGAAGCAGTTAAAATGCTTGAGTGAAAAAAAAAAAAAAGGTTCAAAGGGTACAATAGTCCCCCTTAAAGGACTTCTCCATTCGCCAAATATCTGTAAGGATTTATTATTATCATTATTATTATTTACTACCTCGTGTATAAGTCGATCTCTCACAAGGAAGGTCTCCATTGGGGGCATACTCAGAATTTTTTGAAAAAAATGCGAACTAAACTACTCATGTAGGTAATAAAGGATCAGTGAAAATTAGAGGCGGAATTACATTATTAGATATGTAAAAAAATAAAATAGTTTGGAATAATTGGCGAGAAAAGCTGAAAGCGAAGCGGGATTTGGCGAGCAGTGCATTTTCTCGCCAAAAGCAGACGATTTCAACGAATCTGAAAATTGATTTTAATTGACTTCACTGTTAAAAATCTGCAGCATTTACTGCAACGTCACTCCACTACTTATATAGAATATCTCTCTTCTGACCAATGAGAATGCTCCATAGCACGGTGAATTGATCGTTTTCTATAAAAGCGGTGGAATGACGCTGCAGAAAATGGTACAGATTTTTAGCGGTGTTGTAGCTTGTGCAACACTGTTAAAAATCTGCCGCATTTTGCTGCAACGCACTCCACCGCTTGTATATAATATCTCTATTCCAACCAATGAGAAAGCTCCATTTCACGCCCAAGTAACCGTTTTCTATACAAGCAAGGGAGTGCGTTGCAACAAAATGCAGCAGATTTTTAACAGTGTATTTTTCAATTTGGAACAATTTTAATCAATTTAAATTGTGTTTTAAATGATAAAATATATTAATTTCATTTTGTTATAAGTGCATATAAACGTATATGACAAAATTACACTTAAAGTAAAGTAAAAATGCAAAACTAAAATTACTTAAACTAAACTTATTTAAATAAATTGAACATAGAAAGTTTTTTCTTTAAAAAGTATTCGAAGCGTAAAAGCGTATTTTTCAAAATTTCGTATTTTCGCCAACCGGAGATAAATCGCCAAATAAACGAAATTTTTATTATTTTTTTACGGACGTTATAAGGAGGTTCCGCCGAAATTTTTTTATAAACATATATAACTATATGAGAAGAACATTCTGTAATTTTTTCAGATTTTTCTGAGTATGCCCGTATGGAGACCTTCCTTGTCAGTTTCAAATCCCATATTCCGTCTATACATGATTCCGTCTATACTATAAATTGTCTTTAATCCCTTAACCTACAATGACGGGCAGAGCCCGCGTACGATGGTGCGATAAAATTCATAATTTAAAGCTTTTTGACACCACTATTATTAAAAAAAAAAAAAAAAAAAATCATACTATTGAAAAACGGAAATGTTTAGACTAAATTTTACGAATATTTTATTTAAATAATAGTGGTGTGAATCCGTTATTTTCAATTTATTGAGTAGAAAAGAATTAATTAGTTAAGAGGTTAAGAAACATTTTATTGTTATTTTTAAATCAAGACTGAAAGCGAAAGCGTTTTCTCATTAAAAAAAAATGATGCAATAAAAATGGTAAAAAAAGAAAAAGAAAAAAAACATTTTATATTTAAAATATGTATCTTACGAAAAATTCTTTTCTAAAAATACACATTTATTGTATAATCTTGAGTAATTTTATCGGTGACCTTCAAGATAAGGATGCTTGTTTATTTCCTTAAAAATGCGAATACAGTGGCGAAACTTGAAATTTAATTTCGTATCCGCCTTTTTGCTAAAAGCTTTCTATCGAACTTTAGGAGATTCGTATATATATTTTTTAGACTTAAGCCTGGAATAAAAAAACACTTATAGGTTGCGATAGTATATTAGGAAATTCAATCCGATTTCCAGTGGCAACTTTTGTAGAGAGAACACTGTCGTTAACGCACAACTCTTTTTTCAATAAATCGTGCATTTAACTTTTCATTAAAAAAAAAAATCTATATAATGTTTCCTTTTTATGGATAAATTATATTTTCTTTTGAAAGGACAGCATAGAAAAAGAAAAACAAGCTATATTTAGAAATATTTCATTGTGGTGCTTTCATATTATGTTTATTGTTGCGCTATCTGTGTCAAAAGTTGATTTGTAAACTTATTATATACTTACATATTTAAAGCAGAATTTCTTGAAACGTTCAAGTATTGACGCTGATATCCATTTAATATAAGCTTATAATTCCACTTCGTACTGAAAATCGTATCTAACAATTCCTCACTTTCATAAGTTTCAAATTTTTTATATGGAAGAGATAATTAGATTTATGTAAAATTGACAAACGAGCAAACCAAATCAATTCCATTTGACCGTTTCCAATTACATTTGAAATTGGCAATATTGGTGGAAAATTATCAAAATGCCTTTTTGCTTGGCATATTTCATGCCGATATTTCTTAGAGATCCCCAGTTCTGGTTAACTGTACATGTACAGTGATAAACATCTTTTTTAATAAATTTAATAAATTCCAAACTTATAAATGGCACCAATAATCACCAAAATCAGGGAGTTCTTAATTTCGAAAAAAGTCTTTTGTAAATTCCGATGTCAGTCAACAATTTCTCATTTTACGAACAGAATTTGTCTGCGCCGGAAAGGGTTAAAACACTCTTAAAATCTGGACAATTTGCTGTAGCGTCACTCCACCTCTTTTATATAAAACAAGTTATTTCACTGTGTTATAGACCAACAGCCGACAGCACAAAAACCTACGGAATCGAGCACAAGAAAAAAATCCTTTATTTTACGGAAGAGTACTAATAGGGGAATCTAATGGTCCATGCCTGCCAAAAATGAAGTGGTGCATATGCCAAAAAATTAATACTACTAATGTTTGACTCGTAGGTTTAGCATTGTGTTTGTTGTATAGATTTCATACCTTTAATTGTACGGCAAGCACAATGATAAGCCTACGAGTCAACTAATGTTTGCATTAATTTTTGGCTAATACACCACTTCAATTCCGGCAGACATGGATCATTAGATTCCCCTATAACTACTCTTTCATAAAATAAAGGTTTATTTATTGTGCTCGATACCTTAGGTTTTTGTGCTATCGGCTCTTGGACTATTACGGAGCATTCTCATTGGCCAGAATACAGATATTCTATAAAATCAGTGGAGTGGCGCTGCTGCAAATGGTGCACATTTTTTAACAGTGAATGTTTTGGACCGGGAGGGGGCTGCACAGATCATTATCTCATCGAGTTGATGGCTGAAATTCCAGTATTAGACAAAACTCCAATCGTAAGGTATTTGTACCCTATATGGACAGGGCTCTCAATATGGACACCCCTAATTATTTTAAAGGTAATAATTTTGATCGAGAGATGGCTCAACATTTTCGCGAAGAAAAGCAGTTGAAAAGATAATTAAGGCTGGAAAGTGTAAAAAAGCGCGTTGTTCGCCATTTAGGAGGAAAATTGTTGTTTCGAGATGTGCTGATCTTAATTACTTGTAAGCTTAAATTCTTATTAGGTATGATAAAATTAGATTAAATGTTGAAAAGTGGAGTATTTTAGAAAGCTAATAAAGCATATTTTCGATTGCTATTGCATATTTTGCTTAAAAATATTTTCCTTATTCATTTGTTACAAGATTTAGTAAAACTACGCCCGGTTCCCAATATGGACAGCTTATGTCCCCATCGACTACAACTGTAAGAAAGAAGAAAATTCAACGTTGCCAAGCAATAAATTGAAAAGGCATCAAAGTGGTAAAATCTTTGTTCAACAAGATGCCATTTGAACAATCTCCCAAAAACCTTCCTCCAAAAAACCCTTGCAGAAAAATAAAAAGAAGCCCGCTCCCCCCCCCCCCCAGTAGGATATCTGTTGGCAAAATTGTAGGTACCAATGGTATGACTTCCTCAACAAAGGAGATGTGGTACTGCTTCTTTTGCAGTATTGATGCTTTTTCAAACATGCGACCATGCACCACATGTGGCAGATATGTTCATGAGGATTATGAGGGACGTACTGCCCATGGTGAAAAAGTTTCTATTTGTCCATACTGTGAGGACTGAGTAATAACAGATGTAAATTCGCAGACAGAAGCACTAAAGCTAAGCAAAACCAACAATATTACTTCATAATATTTACTAGTAATTGAGGGGCTTTGGGGTCTTCGAAGGGTAAAAACCGAGAATGACACCCCCCCCCCCTTTCTAAAATGCATGTTCTGAAGATATTTACTGTTTCCCCTCCTCTTCCGAATACTTTAGGATAGAGATGTAAATTTTCCGGAAAAATAAAAGTGGCAGAAAAAAACTGGTTTTTTATCGGTTTTTTTCGGAAAAAACGGAAAAATTGGAAAAATTGATTATTCATGACTGTTTCTCCCAAATAAATTATATTTTCTTAGAGAATATTAAATAATAAACATTTTTCCCATTTATTTGTATTAAATGAAAATTATTTTCACTTTATATTACAAAATAAAAAGAAAGTAAAAAGTTTGCTTTTAAAAGTTTAGTTTTTTTGTTCCCTCACAGCCTAAGAATTTTTATTAAACCCTATTGTTTGTTATATCATATCTCTGTTGAAATGATTGTTCAGTTACATGTTTAACTACCAATTGACCTAATGTAAAAACCTGAACCATTATATCTGCAGTTTGGAATGAAATAAATTATGCATTCCATTTACATAAGTACAGTTTTTAAGTAAATGATACTAGTTTAAAGAAATTACTGCAGTTTTGTCATTATTATGAATATCAGTATTCAAAAATTCCATTGTTTGTTTAAAAAATGTATATTTTTACATCATTACTTTTTTTTCTTAGAATTATAATTTTATTTCCTTTATAAAATATGTTTAGTTTTGGTATAGCTTTCCAACCTCAACTCAAGAAAGTTTTGAATTAGTTTTATAATCTAAATTCAAACAAAACTAAGTTTTACTTTGGCTTACTCAGGCCTGCAACTAAAAAATAGCGTAGGATTTATTGACTGTTAGATTTTTACTAACTGAAACCAGAAAAATATTTTATTTTTATTTTTTAAGTTTAATTAAATGCAATTTTTTTTCTTTTTACCCTGAAATCTGGTATTCTATTCTTGAGTAAGAAACCACATTCAATGTTACCACATGGTAATTTTATATTTCTAAGAGTGGAACTCAAAAGTTATGAAAACAGAACATTACAAATAGAAAATGCTCACTATTTGAGGAATTAACAAAAGCAGTTACATACAGAGATAAACTTCTACTGTGCTTTAGAAAAATAAAAAAATTCAAAGTTTAATCAAGAGGGAAAGTATAATTTGGAACATAGTTACTTGTAATAAAATATGGTTTTTTTTTTTTTTTTTTTTTTTTTTTTTTTTTTTTTTTTTTTTTTCATCACAGTTGTACTTTTCTAATGCAAACTGCCCATGTTTTTGCAATATTACTGTACATTATGGAGGTAAAATGGAGGTCAATTTTAGATTCAACACCTTGAAAAAACATTCAATTAATCAGCTATAACAAAATCTTGAAAAATGCATCATAGTAATGCCACCTATAGGGCAATTTACACCAAAAACTAAACAACATTAGTATATATCAGAAACTGTCTGAAGCTGTAGTTTGATTTAAAAAAAAAAAAAAAAAAAAAATCGTCCTTGAGGTAAAGCTATTGCGATAATCATGAATAATGCAGCATAGCAGCGTCATCTGTTGAGCAATTTACACCAAAAAGTAATATGAGCACGAAGTTATGTCAAAGATTAACTTAATCTGAAATTTTATAAAAATACATACATTAGTTTGAGATAGAACTATTGTGGAAATTATGAATAATGCAGCAAAGCAGCATCATCGGTTTGGCGATATACACTAATAACTAAACATCTCGAGTTTATATCAAGGTGTAGCTGAATCTAATGTTTTGTGAAATTATGTGCATCAGTTCTTGAGATAGAGAAAACACCAAAAACTGGAAGTCAAATTCTTCACGAATTCAATACTTATTTCTTGAAAAGATAGATTAAAGTAATAAATGCATACTTCAAAATTTTATGTTGAATTTTTAATTTTATCATTTCCATTAATCGGCATATTATTGCAATAATTTTACACATGAATTAATTTTTAAAAAGAGAAGTTACATTTAATTACATATCTAGATTTTTTTCATGTAATCAAGTTTTTGTGAAATTGTGAACTTTTTGTATATACTTGTACAAAATACATTCAGAATTTTTGAATAAGAAATTATTACTACATTTAGGCTCCTATTTAGACATTTTTAATAAGGTTATTTACATACATACATGCAACTTAATAAGATTCAGCTGCTGTATGGCATGAAATTTTTTTTCTTCAATCACTGCACTTGCGAAAGATTCAATTTGTTGATTAAACTTTTTCTGAAATGTCTATTTTTAAGAGAAATTTTGCAAAGGGTCTTGTGTTTCAAACAAGAAAAAAATGTGAAGTATCCTTTCAAGTCTTCTCAAACAGATTTCTGCTCAGAGATCAGATTACCCACATTAAAATTTTCATGTGAGACACTCAACATAAAATTAAATAAAATAAAAAGTATGAGAATGTAGCTATTGCAAAATTTTCACTATATTATTTCATAAATGAAATTTCAATTTTTCCACTTCTAAAAATTGAAAAAAAACCCTTTGGAAAAAAACCGAAAAAAAAACGGTTTTTCCCCAATTTTTCCGGTTTTTTTCTGAGCATTCCCATCTCTACTTTAGGATACATTTTTTTATTCCCTCTCCCTAAAATCCCTTGGAAAAGTGGCTCTTCCATACACACTGTGTAGAAAGTGAATAAGGAAACACCTGTCCATAATAGGGACAGGTAGTTCCTTATATGGACACTTGTAAACATTTTTTTGTTTTTATCATTTAAATTAAACCAGAACAATTACAAGGTCGCTAATTTTAATAACGATAGTCAATTGTCCAAGAATAGTGGTCACATATTTTTGGAGTCCTATGACTTGTACATGGGGGTGAAAAAGATACATTTTCCCTAGGTTGTCCATATTGGGTACAGGTACCTTATATTAAAATGCAACTGGTCTAGAAGTCACATCTTGGTGGAAAACCGTACGTTTGGAGTTGACTACCGTGGGTAGGTTTATTATCGTGTTTTTCTGCTCCCAAGTTTCCATGTTTTTATAATTTTGGGTATAGGAAAACACAATGCAGAAACACCTACCGATAAACTGATAAACCACTAAAATCGGATCTGCCGGTGGGATATATTATACTCCACCAATTTTTGCAAACATACAGATTTCCATCAAAACTTTTTTTTTTTTTTACGGTGCAGATTTGGTTAATAACATAGATATTAAACATCTTTGAAAAATGTAATTAAAATATGTGTTTTATAAGGAAATGCAAATTTTTCTCGTGTTTCATATTTGATGTATTTTATCTCTTCCAGGTTTTGTATCATATGTTTGAAGGTTATATAGAAATGGGTCCTTCCAGACTGCTTCCAATCGACTTTTTCTCTGGTATTGCCTCATTTTTTGTGGTGTCGCTGGGAGGCACTTTTATAGGAATTGTTTTCGGAATTCTAACGTCTTTTCTATCGAAATACACAACTTCCGTGTCGGTTATAGAACCGATGTTTCCTTTTATCATGGGATATCTCGCCTATTTGACAGCAGAAATGTTCCATCTTTCTGGAATTCTCTCGTAAGTACAAAATCGTTTATTTCATTTTCATTCATTCATACACCATATAACACAACTTTTGTTTCTGGTTGATAAGTTTCATTTCTAATTGGTTCTGGCATAAAAACATGAAAAAAACTTTACTTTTGTAGTCAGGATAATGAAAAGTTGAAATTTACCTTTTATCATTAACCACAACTGTTTCTTTTACTTATAATAAATGGAAAATATGGGATAAACATTTTTTAAAACTAAAATACAGTCGAGTCTATAACAAAACTCCATACATCGAATTTCTCTATATAACGAATTTTTAGTAGGAACGGTCCCCTTTTCGCATGATTACATTAAAAACAGTCTCTATATAGCGAAATATCCAACTCCATATAACGAATTTTTTCATTAATTGGTCTTAATTTATTCAGTTTTAAAAAGCTTCGAAATCATATGGAATCAATTTTCGATCACTGTTTTTTGATTTATCGTCAGTGCTGAGTTTTTATACATATATATTACTTCTCTCCTTGTTCTTTAAATCCAACGAATTCATCCCACCTTTCCACATCCTTCTGAAAACAGAGTAAATTTGATTGATATACACGTTTGACAGGAATCAGTGAGAGGCACATAAGAGAGGCCTTCAAATGGAGGAAAATGTTAACTACAATTTTTCATTCCTTGCTATTTTTTTTTCTTTTTTGAGAACGTAACAATTTTAAAATAAAAAAAAAAAAATTACAGATTTCTTCGTCTGAAATTAATGCAATTCTTCCTTATTTGATTTTCATTAAGCTTTCAAATAAATGTATATTCTCTTTTTTGAAACAATTTAAATGATTAAGAAATAAAATGTTAGGTTAATATTTACTTTTAACTATTTCAAATTCTTAATTCAAAAGATCAAAAATAATATTTGTTCAAATTTCACACATTATGTACGATTTTTAACATCATTTTCTATACATCGAATTTCTCTATATAACGAATTTTTTACTGGAACGGTGGATTTCATTATATAGAGACTCGACTGTATTCTAATTATTTAATTTAATCATTTCTGCTTTTAAATAGTATGAAATTCTTTTTTAAAACATTAGTGGTACCTAAAACCTTTAAATGAATGATCAAACAAACTCTTCTCTTTAGTACGACGTACGGACAAAAGAGTTAAATGGTTAAGAAAACCAGGGTTTCCAGTTCGGCCTCTATTTTTTTACCGAAATTTTGACTTCAGACCGGATCTTTTTGAAGAATTTTTACTACAGGTAATAAAAAAAAAGCTGCCATTAAATAAATGGGAAAATATATTTTGCACTTCCTGTGTGAATCTGAATTTTCATACAAAAGTGAGGAAACGAAAGAAACAATTATGAGAAAAATTTCACTGACTGGTGGATACCTCGAAAATTAAAAAGAAGTTTAATATTAAAAATATTAGAACCAGACTTATGAAACAGACAGCAATTGGTATTCAAAAAAGGATTTTCGACTATTATATTATATTAAAGAAATTCGATTAAAAAAAGTAGTACCATAAAATAAAAGAAATTAAAGGGTAGCAGCAGGGCCTGATTATCAACGGGGCACTCTCCCACCAGAAAAAATAAATAGAATTTTTTTCCTTACTCGTGATAGTAATTTTGACTGAAAAGGGCGTTTAAACAAGGCGAAAATTTCTATGTAATTTTACTGGGGAGAGAGTGCCCCGTTAGTAATCAGGCTCTGGGTAGCAGTTATGTAAATGTATGGTAACAGCCACTAAAGTGAAGTTTCAGGGATATAACTACTCTCTTGGACATGCTTGCTGTTCAGTTAAACAGAAACGGTTAGTAAACAGTTAAACAGAAATGCATAAAAGCGACTAATCTGACAAACACAGGATATACATAAAAATAAATAGAAATGGATATTTTATTTAATTTAAAAATTTTGATTTCATACCGAAAATTTTCAAGGAAGAAATTTTTCTTTGTGTAAGCGTTAAGCGTGAAATGTCTGTCTTAAGTAAAAAAATAATAGTATGGGAGTTTATTGGTATGGATGAGAAATTTTGACATTAAAAATAAAGGATCAAGTTGCTCCACTGATGTTTTTACTTCAACGCGTCACTTGTGCCCATACATTCCTATACTATAAATGATTGTTACAGTATCCTACACCAACCCTTTTTGCTTGTACCATGAATTTAGAATCCACCTGTATATATTGTATTATTCGCCTCTCATTTTCATTTTTATAAACAATAAGGCAATAATTATGGATAAAACGTACTTTTTTCTCTACAGTCTCGTCGCATTAAGCGTAACTATTATAAATAATTAACTAAGTCATATTTAATCAACGTTATTATCATTTTTGTCATGAATTATTCAGATGCTGCATTACATGCAGAAAATAATGGCTCGCATTAATATTTTCTTCTTATTTTCTAGATTAGTTTTCTGCGGAATAACCATGAAAAATTATGTGGAAGAAAATATATCCAACAAGAGTCATGTGACCGTCAAATATGTGACCAAAATGCTGGCCACGGCTTCTGAAGCAATAATATTTGTTGTTCTTGGCGTGTCAACAGTGAACGACAACCATGAGTGGGATATCGTCTTCATCCTTTTAACAATTTTCCTTTGCACAGTTTACAGAGCGATTGGTAAGTTGAAATAATGCCTAAAATGATAAATAAAAGTTTCTGTACTTGCTAACTTATTCACTGTTGTTGTTGCAAAAAACAGGGTCTGTATGCTTCAAGTACTTTCAAGTACTTTCAGAATTTTTTAAAGTAACATTTGGCTTATTTAATTAAAAAAAAATTCGATCTTCCGATATAGCGACCAGTGTTTTACAAAATTTCTGGTACTAATACACATAAATCTTTATCTACTAACAGTACTTATAAGTACCATTAAAATAACATATTATAAAATTCTTTTAACCCTTTCCGGCGCAGTGTTACCACTCCGGCAACACCTAATTTTAATTCCAAACTTACAAACGGCACCGATAATATTTTAGTAAAATTTTACTTTTACAATAACAGCTTAAATCAGGGAATTCTTAATTTCTAAAAAAGTGTTTTGTAAATTCCGGTGTCAGTCAACAATTTCTCATTTTATGAACAGAATTTGTCTGCGCTGGAAAGGGTTAATACGTCAGTTAGTTGTAATACTGTTTAGAACGAGTTACAGATACATTACTTCATCTTGTTCCAAAAGCATTATTGGTTACACAAAACAAAAATATTTTTAAAAGGATGATTTCATTTGCCTTTGTATCTTTTCAGCTTTCTTGGAGCAGAGGGAAGGGGATAGGGATTTTTTAACGCGGAAATATTTTTATATTTATGTTGTAAGAACATCATATTTGTACATTTTATATTTCTTCAAAATGCTAAAAATAAATTAAAAATAAAAGATTTGAGTGGGGTTATAAATATTACCCAAAATCCCTGTAAATTCAAATTTAATTAATCCTTCTAAAATCCTTCTAATATTTATTAAATGATTATGTATAATAGGGGTGCACAACCTTTTGAAGAGAAGGGCCACTTTCAAATATATCTGGGTGGTCGAGGGCCACATCAATAACATGGAGAGAATTCGAGTTAAAGGAGGTGATCTGTGGCCTACAATCTCATAAAAAATATGGTTTCAGAGGAGAGAGAGTGTGTGTGTGTATGCGTTTTTTTTGGGGGGGGGGATACCCATTTAAGTTCACTTACCCAGTAAAAATACCCAATTCAGCTGGTAAGGATATATCAGCAGCTTTTACATTTTTTATACATAACAGATATAGCAAGGATTATTTTCTAGATTTAAAGATATTCCTTGACACAATTCAGGCGATTATGTTTTGTTTCATTAAAAGTGCTAAAAAAAGAACATAAATGGCTAGTGCCAAAAAAATGTGAACTTTAATGAACGAAGGTGAGAGAAGGAGCCGATCAACAAGATTTTTTTTAATCTACTATATTTTCAATCTTTCCGCACCTGATCAATAAAATTCGCGATTTTTACAACTGAAAAAATTCTCGATTTTTACAAAGCGATCGATAAAATTCGCGATTTTTACAAAGTCGATCGATGAAATTCGCTATTTTCCTTCGTATGATCGGCGAAATTCGCGATTTTTACGAAGCCGATCGACAAAATTCACGATTTTCCTTCGCATGATCGACAAAATTCGCGATTTTTCTGCGCATGATCGACGAGATTCGGAATCTTTCCGCACATGATCGACGAGATTTGCAATTTTTCGGCACCTCATCGACGAAATTTGTAATTTTACCGCGCCTGATCGAAGAAAATCGCGTTTTTCTGATGTCGATCGATGAAATTCTCGTTTTTACGAAGCCGATCAATAAAATTCGCGATTTTTACAAAGTTGATCTATAAAATTCGCTATTTTTCTTCGCACGATCGACGAAATTCACGATATTTCCGCGCTTGATCGACGAAATTTGCGATTTTTCGAAAGCCGGTCGATGAAATTCACGATTTTTCCACGCCTGATCGACGAAATTTGCGATTTTTACAAAGCCGATAGACAAAATTCACGATTTTCACGAAGCCGATCGACAAAATTCACGATTTTTACAAAGCCGATAAGCGTAATTCGCGATTTTTACAAAGCCGATAGATGATATTCGCGATTTTTACAAAGCTGATAGACGAAATTCACGATTTTCCTTCGCATAATCAACGAAATTGGCGATTTATCCGCACCTGATTGACGAATTTCGCAATTTTACCGCGACTGAACAACAAAATTCGCAATTTTTCCGCGCCTGATCGTCGAGATTCGTCATTTTTCGCGCCTGATCGACGAGATTCGTCATTTTTCCGCGCCTGATCGACGAAATTCGCGATTTTCCGGAGCCGATCGACAAAATTCGCGATTTATTACGAAGCCGATCAATCGCATTCGCGATTTTGATAAAGCCTATTGGCGAAATTCGTGATTTTTGCAAAGCCAATCGACGAAAATCTCGAAATTCCTTCGCATGATCAATGAAATTCGCGATTTTATTAGAGTCTGATCGATGTAATTAGCAAATTTTTCGCGTGTGACCAACAAAATTCGCAATATTCCCATTTCCGACCAAAGAAATTTGCTATTTTTCGGAATGCGATCAATAAAAGTCGCAATTGTTAGGTTTTCGATCAACGAAATGTGGGCTTTTTTCACTGTTAATTGACGAAATACACATTTTTCTTCGACCGAGTATCGATATTCGCGATTTTTGTACTAACATTGACTAAATCTGCACTTTTTTATGCGGCAAGATGAAACTCGCGATTTTTTTTTCTCTTGATAAACTGACAAAAACACGATTTTTCCGCAGCTGATCAACTAAATTTTCAATATTTCCACGCGTCATCACTTAATTCGCTATTTTCCCGTGTCTTATCAACGAAATTTGCGATTTTTTTTGTCTCTGATCGACAAAATTTGCGATTTTTTCGTGCCTTATCGACAAAATTCGCGTTTTTTTCAAGCGATAAACCGAGAAAATATGCTATTTTTCCATCCGATGAATTTAGTTTGTAATTTTTTTCGAGGATTAACAAAATTTGCGATTTTTTTTCTTGCTCGATCAACGAAATGTGTGATTTTTCGCGTCCGTCCGACAAAATCCGCGATTTTTCCATGCCTGGTCGAAAAAACTCGCAATTTTTTCGTGCCCAATCGGGGAAATTTGCAACTTTTATCCGAGTCTCGGGCAAAATTCGCGATTTTCCCATATTTTATGAACGAAACTGACAATTTTTTCGAACCTCGTAGATAAAATTCGTTTTTTTTTTTTTCGCATTTGATCAATGAAATTCGCGATTTTTTCGTGCTGATAAACGAAATTTGTGATTCTTAAAAGACGAAATTTCATATTTTCTGTGGTAAATTGACAAAATTTACGATTTTTTCTGCGACATATGCACAAAAATTTCAATTTTTTCCAGTTGTAAATTGACGAAACCCATCTCGGGCCACCTTTGGCCCGCGGGCCACAGGTTGTGCATCCCTCCTAATGTATAATGATTATGTATATATGTATATAGGCAAATTTAGTTTAAATAATTTGCGTAAAATGCTTTAGAATGTAAAATTTTCATGAATTCATAATGCGGTAGATACAGGGTTAAAATCCCCCGAATTCTCTGATGCTTACGGACTACTATTGAAACTATTTATAATAGTTTGATAAAGGTAATTTTCTTCTATTATAATTAGCTCCAGAGCTTATAGGGGATGTTTATTTGTTTATTTTTTATTTTTATCCACGACTGTGCACCATGTTTGGTGAGTTTGAATTATATCTAAATTGGTGATTAAAACTTTTTTTAAATTGTTAACGAAAATGAACTATATGTGTACAACTTGTTTGATAAACTTTAATGATATCTAAATCGATAAAAAAATTCTTTAAACGGTTAATGAACTTTAATGTTATGTATAGGTTGTTCGGTAAGTTTAAGTAATATCGAAATAGGTGAATAAAAGTTTCTTTAATCCCTTGGGGACGAGTGATTGGTATACATCCTACTTAAGATATGCTCAGAATCACATTATCCCCACCAGTTATTTTAATTGTAAAATTTACATTATTTAATCAAAACATTTTCGCAATTCAGTTATAGAAAATCTTGTGTTTTGAAAAACCGGTTGTAAGAAATGAACAATTAAAAAAAAAAATCATACGTTAAGCAAAGATTATGAAACACTTTCAAACACTTCCTGAAATCTTAAAAAAAACTTCGTTATTTAGGGAAATAAGATATCTATAGCAAAATATGTCTATAGCAAAATATGTATTCCAATGCTTTTGAACAATCCTGTATTTGATCTATCTGTTGATGATATATGTACTATATAGTGGAGAAATTTAGTTTAGAAACAAAACGCATAACAGGTTGAAATTTCTTTTTCAGCAATTTATACCAATAGATGAAAACATATTTGAATACTTCTGTTCAGCTCTGTAGTTTACTTAGTACAGTAAAACCTCTAAATAACGGACACCTCGGGAACGCAGAAATTGTCCGCTATTCGGAGGTGTCCGCTATTGGGAAAACCTCAGAGATTCAAAAACCGCTAAAAATGCTTAATGTTTCGTTAATTTACTTTCATATGTCCTAAAACCTCTATTAAATAAAAAATCAGAAATTAAAAATTTTTTAGGCAATAAAATTGAAATAAAATTGTGCACACTTTTATCCGCTGTTTATTAAATTATTGTGATAAAAATCTGTTACAAAAGTTTATTTTTCTGTGTTTTGTTATTGGACATTGTAGAGCGAGGAGGGAGGGATTACACTTTTTGATCTTTAAAAGCATAAAATCTCAAAATGTTCATGGATGACATTTCAATAGTCTGGGAGATTATTTCTCCCGGGCAAACCCCAGAATTTAACACTGAACATTGGGGGGGGGGGGGGGGCTCTTTATCTACATTTAACTGTAATCACAAAATATGTGACACGTTGCCCTGATAAATTTAGAGACTTTTTTACTTTTATAACTTTTTTTCTGTTTAAAAAATACTTTTTCATCCTTTATCGCCGTATAAAGTGTCCGCTATTCGGAATGTCCGTTATTTAGAGGTTAAACATACAAAAATTTAAGTTTTGGGAGTGGGGATTGGAAAACTGTCCGTTAAATAGAGGCATCCGCTATTCGGGAGTGTCCGTTATGGAGGTTTTACTGTATCTTTATTAAACTCCAGTATTTAGCAAAAATTTAGTGCAATCAAAAACACTCTTAAAACTACTTAAATCACATTTCCAGACATTATCAATCATAAGCAGCCATGTATCCAATTCTTTACGTGACCCTGAAAATTATTTTATCTATATTCTACAAACATTTCTTAGTAAACTGAATATAGTTTTGATTATTCCTGTAAAGAAACTAATACCCTGTAAAAACTTCATTTGCAATAGGATTCGTACTAAGGTAATCGTCAATAACTTCCAAAATTTTCATGAAAATCAGAGTATATATTTACGGGAGTTAGAGCGCAGACAGACAAACAGAAGCAATAACACTTTTCAACTTATTTTGGAAAGTGTTAAAAATTAAGCAATGGGTTTCATTGCGAAGGGGTTGGCTGTTAACAAAAGCACAAGATTTTCCAGCAAGCAATTGATTTTGTAAGGCAGGCTCTATGACATCAATTTAACGAAATAAAAGGAACAAAATTTTCAAGTTTTTTAAAACAAATGCAGAATCACTACAATTTTAGACACATATAAAAAAATTCGCTTTCGACTTCTTAGTTCTGACAAAAAATAAAAATTATTTTACAACCCACACACAAAACCCAATTTCTTTATTAAGGTTTCGGTATTTCTTGGGAGGCTTTCATCAATAAAGTTACAGAAGCCTTATATTTGTGAAAAATATAAGAAATGTCATAGGCATGAAAAAAAGTTTTAAAAAAAGGTTATTTTTATATGTATCGTAAATGCTATTTTTGTAGACTGAAATATTCAGTTCAGAAATTGACTTTTATGCGGCACTTCTGGCTTTGTGAGAATCAGATTATAAAACAAAAACGTCTGAGAGAAGTTAATTGCTTTTTCTCATTTCGCGGTTACCAAAAATAAAATTTCGAGTGGCACTTAAGAGTTTTTATATGATCTTTGATCTAAATTCTTAAGAGACACTTAACAAACGTAATAGTTAGGAAATAGTTTCAAAATTCGTAAAAATAGTATGAATGGGTTTTTATTCTTTAATACAACAGATATAAAGATATGTTATATAAAATACCTTTTTACAATGCATGACGATTTCACACCTGTTATATTATTATAACTCGCGAGCATACTTCAGTAGAAATGATTATAACTGAATCAATTTGGCAAATAAAAGGAAAGAAAAAGAAAAGAAAAGAAAACCAGTCATTGGCGACCACCGTAATACTTACCCATCGTGGATATGCATAGGGGAGACCGGGGTACAATAGACCACTTTTGTTAACCCATTAGTGCCTAGCGTCCCTTTTTAGGGACGCTTCAAAAGGTGCATTCAGCACTGTTTTTGACACCGGTAAAAAAGAAAAGCAATTATTATTTTATTTAAATGATGCATTTTCGTGATTAATGAACTAAACGTAAATCTTCTAAAAATAGTGGTGCCAACCAAATAAAATTTACGCAAAAGATGCTGGGCACGAATGGTTTAACTTTGACTGTTTACTCTTAAGGGGGCTCAAGGGTTGAAAACTTTTCAAAAAATCGATTTTTATTTATGACCTAGTTTGATTATTCAATTAATTCTTAACTCAATGCAAAAAACCGCATAAAAATATTTGCATTTTTAACGTAGTTATAAGCATTTATGTATCAACACTTTCATAGCCGCACCCATATAATTTCAACTTTAAGTTGCGTTTTCTCAAAACTTGATTTTTGACGACTAACACCAAGATTTAAAAAAAACTATTTGATGAAATGGCTTAATTTTTTTTTTTTTCATGCACATAACATGATTATCTATAGAATGAATTAATATAGTTTAGATAGTCTAATATTTTGAGTATTTTTAATGAAAAAAAAAGTTGTATTTTTTAGGATTTTTAAAATTTTTTAAGTTTGAGAGTTTTTTTAATGATGTTTTTTGTTTTCGAGTGATTGTTATATCCTTAATTCATTCTACAGAGCAAAGTTTCCTGATCATTTTAAAACAAAAATTAGGTTCTTAAGTCAATTCAACTTTAAGATATCTTGGTGTTGGTGATATAACACATACTTTTTTTTTCGAAAATTGTGTTGCATAAATTTTGCTATATTTCTTATTATATTACATTGAAGTACTTCATTTTATAATTTTATAAGACTACAAACATACCTTTAAAATATCAGAAAGTTTCAATTAATTACACTGAATACTTCTGTTTTTATATGGACTCGAAGCGAGAGTTCTGTTTACATGTTTTTCCGAATCGATCAACCTAGTCCGGGAGCCGACCGTCGATTTACCTATGTATCGAGTAAAAGGACCGGACATACATCAAAATGTAGGTATCAATGTGCACATTAAGAATATCACTGTCTGCCAGGTCCTATCCTGCCGGAACGCAAGGCAGCCGCACTTTTATGACGTCAATTTTGAGTGTTTACCTCTGCATCGAGTACAAGGACCAGACATACATCAAAACGTAGGTCTGAATGTGCACATTAAGAATATAACTGGCTGCCACATACATCAAAATGTAGGTTTCAATGTGCACATTAAGAATATCACTGGCTGCTAGGTCCTATCCTGCCGGAACACAAGGCAGCCAGTGATATTCTTAATGTGCACATTGAGACCTACATTTTGATGTATGTCCGGTCCTTGTACTCGATACATATAGGCAAACACTCAAAGTTGACGTCATAAAAGTGCTGCTGCCACCGGATTCTGGCAGGATAGGACCTGGCAGCGAGTGATATTCTTAATGTGCACATTGAAACCTACATTTTGATGTATGTGGCAGCCAGTTATATTCTTAATGTGCACATTCAGACCTACGTTTTGATGTATGTCTGGTCCTTGTACTCGATACATAGGTAAACACTCAAAATTGACGTCATAAAAGTGCGGCTGCCTTACGTTCCGACAGGAAAGGACCTGGCAGACAGTGATATTCTTAATGTACACATTGAGACCTACATTTTGATGTATGTCCGGTCCTTTTACTCGATACATAGGTAAATCGACGGTCGGCTCTCGGACTAACCCCTGAGCCCCCTTAAAATATTCATTTAAAAAAAAAAACTCACATGCATGCATGTTATTTATACATTATAGTTTAGATTTCATATACTCAAAAATAACAATTATGTGTACTTTTTTTAATATATATTTTTAAATAGCAAGTGATAAAATGGACCATTGTACCCCATGGCCGGGGTACAATGGTCCACAGCTTGGGTCTCTATGGACCACATGAGATTCTGAAAAAATATATAAGTATAGTATATTTTTTTAATAAGAAGAAGCATAGAATATATCATAATTTGTTTATTCATGTCTTAAACTCATAGATATAATCTAAGCTTAATGATTATTAAAAATAGAAGTGATACATCAAAAGATATTTGTGTCACGGAAAGCCTGCTGCTTTCTAGTGAAATATTAGAAAGAATCACTACAATATAGTAAACATTTACAAGCGATTCATCAACAATATTGGAAAACATAAATAAATTTTGGCTTAATTTTCAGCACATAAATCTGTTTTTGTTTTTGTTTTTTTGTTTTTTTTTTGGGGGGGGGGGGCGGGGGCAAAAATTTGGATGTGGATACATGTTTGTAAAAGTGCAAGAATTTAGAATTAACTGAATGTTATAAAAAGCAAATAAGGCGAAAAAAATCAAATAAATAAAATATTTAGTTTACTAGCTTTTGATGTTTGAGTTGATTTTGAAATTTGAATCTATATAGATAATATTTTAAAAATGCGCTACACAACATAAATCATTAGTTTACATAAAAAAAAATTAAATAATTTATTAATTCTTAATTTCATATATAATTTTTAATTTTAGAAAACTGGACCCCGGTTTCTGGTGGTCCATTGTACCCCATATTTGACTTTGACAAAAAATTGATTAAAAAATAAAGATGTTTTATATTCAATTATTTTACTCACAAGAAATATTTTATATATTGTCTTACCTTTTTATTGTGCTCAGAAATGTCTTCCAAATTATAAATCTTTAGTATAAAAAATAAAATATGTTCAACTAAAAATATTTACTTTTACTTGTCTCAAATCAACTATCAAGAATAAAATGATTAAAATGGCAGCTATGCACATGGTTTTAAATTTATATTCACTGCTGCAGGGCTGCCATGTATGTACCAAAATATGAAGCATTCAAAAACAGAAATAATATCAAAAATGGGGGGTGGACCACTGTTCCCCATGGTCCATTGTACCCCAATCTCCCCTACTATAAAATATGAAAATAAAACACGTGTAAACTGTTTATAAAATGCATTGAAACTCCAAGCTAAAATTTAAAGTTATATTTAAATTTTTTAATACATAGTAGTGCCCTATTGTGGAATTGCGGGTACTACTTGATTATCTCATCGACCCACTTCGGCAGATTATATGAATCGCCAAACTACTCATAAAATATACAAATTGGCGTAATTTTTATTTTAAATAACGAAACCACAAATAAATTAGTAAAATATTAATAAAGATACAAATAAAACGTCACATTAAAAATCAGTTATGATATACAAACACATGTAACGTATTTAATGTCAAGTGCATTGACATTTACGATAAGCCATTATTGGCATTTAATCTTATAGTTTGGTTATAGTATTTTGGTCGACGTATTAATCAAATAATAAAAGAAACATCCTTACAACTCCAAAAATGATAAATCCAAAAATACAAAAATGAAGTGTCTCATCTCCAATTAAAATACATGTATGAATTGAAATTTAAATGAAATACATTGTCATGAAAAATCGAAGAATGTGGAAAATAAGATTATAAATATCTCGACAATTAACTATCCGATCAATTTCATTCTTTATGCAAAATTTATATTTTTTTATTGTCTTTTAAAGACACTACTTAAAATTTTAAAAAATCGAAACTTTTTTGTACCATTCATCCAAAAAAAAAGGTCCCCCCCCCCCAAAAAAAAAAAAAAGTTCCGGATACTCGAGGTTACTGCTATATAATAAACTTCTTCCGATCATTTCATGCTAAGTAAACACAAAATTTTCAGTCTCTATCTCAATTTGTTCGGGAGATAGAGCATTTAGAGACAGATGGATAGACACACGGACAGACAGACATACACGCACACACACAGACGGACGGCAAAATTTCTTTCTAAAAATATGTTTTTCGGAATCTCCAGTGTCTGAAGCATGTAAATCCGTCAAAAAATTTCTTTCGATTTTCAAAACGATTGCAAGACTTACCCTTTATTACGTATGATGGTTAAGTGAAAAAGAAAAGAAAAAACTTTTTGGTAGATTTCATTTACTCACCAATGTGTCTAAAAATCAAATAAATAAATAAACAAATAAATTTTAAATTTATGAAACATTTTAATGCCCTTTTTTACTTACCCATCATATGTAGTATAGGGTAAGTCTTGCAATCGTTTTGAAAATCGAAAAATTTTTTTTGACGGATTTACACGTTTTAGATAGTGGAGATTCCGAAAAACATATTTTTAGAAAAAAAATTTGCCGTCTGTCTGTCTGTCTGTCTGTAAACGCGCTATCTACCGAACAAATTGAGATAGATGCTTGAAATTTTCTATGTAGTTAGTATGTAAGAATGGGACGAAGCCTATTTAATATCAGCAACCTCGATTATCCGGAACTATTTTTTTCGGACCCTCGAAAAATTCGTTCTGATGAAAGGTATATAAAAATTTTCGAATTTTTTTGTTTTAAGGAATGGACGTAACAGGCAATAAAATAACACACATTTTGCATATAGAACGAAGTCGATCGGATTATTAGTTGCCGAGATATTTGTAATCCTGTTTTCCACATTCTTCGATTTTTCATGATCCTGTATTTCATTCAAATTTCAATTCAGAGGTATATTTTAATTGGAAATGAGATGCTTAATCCGACACAGTTAATTGTAGTTAATAGAATTATTATTTTTGGAGTTATAAGGATGTTTCTTTTACGCAGTTCGGTACTACTTGAGTAGTTTGGCGTTTTATATAATTTGTCGAAATTGGTGCATCAGCAGTTCTTTAATAAAGCATTACTATGTATATTAGCAATATATAAATTTTGTTTATGAATTGCAATGCATTGTATAAATAGTTTTCACATGTTTTATTTTCATATACATATCCAAGATGGGTAAGTATTACGGTGTCCCTCAACGATTAGTTTATCTACAGTTTTAGTATAATAGTTTATCTCGGAAACTTTTAAACTTTTAGGTAGCTTTCATTACAAAAAGTAAAAAGCTACCTATTGCAGCCGTCCGGAGGAAAGCACTTCCGGAAAATTTTGGTATATTTTCACCGATCATGACCCCCAGACCCCAAAACCACCCTCCTTTCAAATGTTGACATATATATATATATATATATATATATATATATAACCATATATATATATATGATTTTTGTCATGCGATAACTAACGTATTTATGAACCGTTTTGAATGAAACTTGGTATGTACATAGTACATACAAATGTCTCGACCGAGTTCGTTGGTCAGCATCATCCGCCATTTTGTTTCAAAATGGCGGCCTTTTAAAATTTTTAAAAAAAATTAAAATTTAAAATTAAATGCAAAAACATTAAAAGTTGAAAAATATTTTCCTTTTACGTGTTGGAACTTAAAACAAAGATTCCAGAACACTTTTTATTTTGTCTATATCTTAAAAAATGATTGAGTTATAGCACTTTGAATTTTTCTTATGGCTGACATTTTGAAACGATCTGATTTTTGTCACGTGATAACACGCGTATTTATGAACCGATTTCAATGAAACTTGGTATGTACATAGTACATACAAATGTCTCGACCGAGTTCGTTGGCCAGCATCATCCGCCATTTTGTTTCAAAATGGTGGCCATTTTAAATTTTTAAAAAAATTTTAAATTTAAAATTAAATGCGAAAAAATCAAAATTTGAAAAATATTTTTCTTTTACGTGTTAGAAAGTAAAACAACGATTCCAGAACACTTTTTATTTTGTCTATATCTTACAGAATGATTGAGTTATAGCACTTTGAATTTTTCTTATGTCTGACATTTTGAAACGATACGATCTGATTTTTGTCACGTGATAACACGCGTATTTATGAACCGATTTCAATGAAACTTGGGATGTACATAGTATATACAAATGTCTCGACCGAGTTTGTTGGTCAGCATCATCCGCCATTTTGTTTCAAAATGGCGGCCATTTTAAATTTTTTTAAAAATTTAAAATTTAAAATTAAATGCGAAAAAATTAAAAGTTGAAAAATATTTTCCTTTTACGTGTTAGAACTTAAAACAAAGATTCCAGAATACTTTTTATTTTGTCTATATCTTAAAAAATGACTGAGTTATAGCACTTTGAATTTTGCTTACGGCTGACTTTTTGAAACGGTCTGATCTGAACGATCCACAATGTTGCTTTAAAATGGCATACACTTTATGATATCGTGGAATTTGGTGACTCTCTAAATCGCTTAAAATAAAACCAGGTTGAATAAAAGATGACTAATTTCTAAAAATAATTTTCTAAAAATAAAATTTCCTATTAATATTCAGTCTTGACAAAAACTAGTTTCAATCTTATAAAATCACTAATTTTATAAGATTATTTCCACTAATTTGAGCTTAGTATTTTTGATCAATGAAACTTACCTTAAAATAAATAAATAAATATATAAGTATATGAAAGCTACCTCTTCCTCCCGGCATTGCCGGAAGGACTTTTTGATGTTGTGGCTTTCCTAAGTTGCTAAAATTCAAGCAGAATGTCCCTAAAGGGACTTTGTGCAATCAAAACCTATACAACGAATCTTAGATGCTAAACTCTGTACGCGTTTCCCCTGTCGACTGCGAATTAAGTTTTCATACAACCATGAAAACAAAACAAGAAATCTGTTTTGTGTGTTTATTTTCCTTTACACTGTTGATCATCCCATGTAAAGTTGAATATGAAAAAACAGTCGCACTTCGCTTCTTAGTTGCGTTCATAATTATGTGAATACATAACACCTATAGTTGTCGTTCAGCATGTCCGTCTGTTCGTAACAACGCAAAAACTACCCAACTGAATCGTTTGAAATTTAAAATATATAATTATTATACAATTTTGTCGAGTCATTTCAAATGTTATGAAACTCGGATGCATAGATCAATTACAGAGACAACCAAAAGTATTCCGGTCAATGGGAAATTTTTTTCAAATTTATTTTAATGGTGTTACACTCATTCAAACATAATAAAATTGATATGCATCTATGAAGTATATACTATAATATACATTCTGTACAATCTGTGGTGCAAAGAATATTTGTTATTCATTCACAAAGCCACACGAAAGTATTCCATTACATAATGATATAGGGGAACATTGATTGGGGCGCGTTTTAATTTATTAAACTATTTAACATTTTATGAAATTGATCTAGTTTACTGAGAATTATTACAAATTTCTTCCTGTATAATAGAAAGCAGATAGTATGAACAGAGACACACAAAAGATTTCGGCTACTATATTGTATCCGAAATACTGTGTACTGTTACACCAAGATCTGAATATTTTTTAACTTCGTTATAGTACGAACGCATCTCATCTGCTACACTTGATGTGCAATTTCCGACTTTTTTTCCACTTTAGAAAATTAACGACCTTCCATATTGCAATAGAAAGTCCTTTCCTGTCAACCGAAATTTGTCAGAGTATCTCACAAATACGGAAAATATGAGAAAAAACAAATGTATGAAAAGGTCTCTTTTCATTGAACCGAGTACGGTATAACAAAATTATCAGAAATTGTACCTTGCATTATAAAAAAATAATTTTTTTCATAAGTATGGCCAATAGCTTCAGTAGCGACACCAACCCTATTTTGAAACAAGAAAGAAAAAATCATGTGTCAAGCATAGATTACGAAGCACTTTCCAACACATTCAGAAAAATGTTACAAAACTGCACACCGTTTTAAAGGAGTTGGAAATTGCACGTGAAGCGTAGCAAATCAGTTGCATTCATACTGTAAGTTTTAAAATATTCAGACCTTGCTGATATAGTAGAGCGTACTTTGGATACAGTATCGTGGTCGAAATCTTTGTGTTCCTGTAAATATGCAGGGAGTAATTTTTATTATACTTCATTAACCTATATCTTATTCATAAAATGTGAAGTAGGTTAATATAATTAAAACACGCCCCAAACAATGTTTCCCCGTATAACATTATTTAGTGGAATACATTTGTGTGGCCCTGTAATTTAATAATAAATATTCTCTGCATCCCAGATTGTACAGAATGTAGATTTTAGTACATACATCATAGATTCATGTCAATTATGTTATGTTCAAATGAGTGTAACACCATTAAAATGCATTTGAAACATGTTTTCCCATTGATCGTAATGTAACGGAATACTTTTGATTGTCCCTGTAATTGATCTATCCATCCGATTTTCATAAAATTTGAAATGACTCGACAAAATTATGTAATAATTATATAGTTTAAATTTCAAACGATTCGGTTGGGTAGTTTTTGCGTTGTTATATGCGGACGGACAGACAGACAGACAGACAGATGGACAGACGGACAGACGGACGGACTGAGTGACAACAATAGGTGCTACGTATTTACATAATTACGAACGCACCTAAAAATAAAATATTGCGTCTCATTTCACCACATGCAAATATGCAACGCATTTCAAAACCGAATTTCAACTGTTTCCATCTACAATCGGAAAATTATCCGAATTTTTTTAACAGTTGTGTATATGATATAGAGATTTGTGTTTATTAACAACATGTATTCCAAAATTTATTTCATTTAAAAAAACACACACATTTCAGTTGAAAATTCCCCTTCAGCAATTTCCTCTAATAAGGAGGCTGGTATGCGAATACTTTTGTCCAGTCCTGTATATGAGGTACAGAATTTATATATAAAGAGTAATATGCAAAAAACTAATTAAATTTAAAAACGCATATCGAATTTTAAAATGTATTCTCTCACAGTTATTACGCAAAGACAGTATTATAACCGATTTCTTTAGTATGTCCCTATAAATTATTAAAAAATGCTATGAATTCTCTGTTTTAACGTGATCGTATTGAAATTCAGTGAATACATTAGTCAGTTTGACAATCAGTTTGAATACATTAGATATAGCGTAATGTCATTAAAATTCTCTCCAAACGAATTTTCCCCATATATCATAATGTAATCGAATTCTTCTGAATGTTCCTGTAAATGAACCATTAATCGTACATACTTCGTATGAAGTATCAAACATGCTTTAGTGACCCTAAATAAGCTTTGTCAATTGCAAGAAAATCCGAGTATATTTATGGGAATCAGAGCATGGACAGACGGATAGTCAAACCGAATGCATGAGCACTTTTAAATGTTGGAAAATGCTAAAAACAATGTCGGTCCCGAAATTACCAGTGTTTGACTGTTTACTTGCAAAGATAAAATTATTAGTAATGCAAATATCCACTAACTGACATTTGTGAACCTGTAAACTGACACATGATATCAGGCCTGGTAGAATAACTTCAATTTTAATTATGTTCACTACGAGATAAATTTAATTTATTATGTTAAAAAAAGGGGGCTTAAATAATGGATTCTAGCTTACTTTAAAATTACCAATAATTAACTTCTTTGTCAAAGCTGGTGAATTGAAAGTACTGGACCAATCACTGGTATCCCCTATTAAGTTAAATGAAGTATCTATGAACTAGAAATCATGGTCTTAATGTATCATAAGCATCTTTCACCACATAACTCAACAATATTTTTGACAAACACTTTCATAAGGTCATTTTTTTTCATGTTATTAACAGAATTTTTAATCTTTTATCTCCGTCTTTAGGTGCGTTCGTAATTATGTGAATACGTAGCACCTATAGTTGTCGTTCAGTCAGTCCGTCTGTCTGTCCGTCCGCATATAACAACGTAAAAACTACCCAACCGAATCGTTTGAAATTTAAAATATATAATTATTACATAATTTTGTCGAGTCATTTCAAATTTTATGAAAATCGGATGAATAGATCAGTTACAGGGACAATCAAAAGGATTCCGTTACATTACGGTCAATGGGGGGGGGGGGGAGTTTCAAATGCATTTTAATCGTTTGAAATTTAAAATACATAATTATTACATAATTTTGTCGAGTTTTTTCAAATTTTATCAAAATCGGATGCATAGTGCAATTACAGGGACAATCAAAAGTATTCCGTTACATTACCGTCAATGGGGAAAAATGTTTCAAATGCATTTTAATGGTGTTACACTCATTCGAACATAATAAAATTGATATGCAACTATAAAGTACATACTATAATATGCATTTTGTATAATCTGTGGTACAAAGAATATTTGTTATTGATTTACAAGGCCACTCAAAAGTATCCTGTTACATAATGGTATAGAAAGAACATTGTTTGATGCACATTTTAATTGTAACTAACTATTTACAGTTTTATGCGATTGATACATGAGAGTGATGTTTTTAACATTTCGTTATCGTACGAACGCACCTCATTTGCTACGATTTACGTGCAATTTTCAACTTGTTAACTTTTGTCGAATTAAACGATGTTAAAACCAGGATTAAATAATACAAAATTTGCAATAAAATTTTACTGGTGAGAATATAAAATTATGATTGAAGTATGGATGCTCGTACGTGGTGCGGGCAAATCATGATTGGCAGTCCGTCCGACGTACGGGCAAATCAGGGAAGCGGTTAAATTGGTTTCTGTAAGTACAACTTTAAGAAAAAGTCCAGTATGTTGCATTACAAGTAGATTTTTAAAAAATCTAACTTAATTTTATGAATAAGATGGATGCCTCAAAATAATGTTGTTTGTGTTCGCAAAAGTTTCTTCCTCATTTAGTATGTTTCCGGCCATTTTGTGATAAATAAATTGACCACACACTGAAAATAAAAATCTAGCAAGGAGAGGGCCAACATTGGTAATAACAGATTTTGATTATTTTAATATATGTTTGAGGCAGAATATATCTAAAAGTGAATAATAAGAGTGGCTCATATTTTCTCTCTCTCTCTCTGTCTGTCTCTCTCTCTCTCTCTCTCTCTCTGACGTAGGAAGGTAAATTAATGCATATTCACACTGTAGGTATACTATGTTTCATATTAAACTGTTGTAATAACTTCATTTTATGCCAAGAAAAGAATAGTATGATGAAAAATTCGAGTGCATAACGAGTGCAATATTAAGCAGCATGTTAGCTTCCTATGTGCAAATAGGATGAGCTGGTGTTGAAACACTTATTTTAGCTGCAATTTAGTACTTCTGCAAAGCTGTGAAAAGGAATTCGAAATAGATTTTTGAACGAAATTTCAATTGGATTTTCGAAGCACAAATTCATTTAGTGACCTTGGAATCTTTTCCATGGGAGGCTCAAAATGCTTTAGGGGGGGGGGGGGGGTGAGGGAGGCTGAGCCAGCTTTAGCACGCCTTAACTACGGATCTGGGCAGAGACCAGAGAAGTGAAACTTTGTGATCCAAATATAGTTTTTTGTAGAAAAAAAGCTTACATTTTGATTGGAAAATTTTCTGCGGCATAGCAACCCTGAATATTATGACACAACTTAAATACTTACTTTGATTAAAAAGGATAACTTTCATCGGTACGTCTGGTGGTATGAGGTTCGATACCGGGACACTATGGATTTGTTTTTCTTATTGTAAACCGATATGTCTCATCATTTAAAAGGTTTTTTAAAAAATTGGATCTATTATTATGATGCAGTTTCCTGATTTCTGAAACAAGATGGTGAGTGATCAAGAAAAAACACAGTCAAAAAGGTTAACCCTTTCCGGCACACTGTGCCCGGTCTGGGATACCTAATTTTAATTCCAAACTTGCAAACGGCACCAGTAATATTCTTGTAAAATTTTGCGTTTACAATAAAAGCTTAAATTAAGGAATTCAAAATATCTAAAAAATTCGTTTCTGAATTCCGGTGTCAGTCGATAATTTCGCATTTTACTACAGATTTTGCCCGTGCCGGAAAGGGTTAAATACCAGTATTTTGTTTAAGAGAATTGGTAATTTCCTCTTTTGTTTTTTACTGAGTTTTTCCCTAACCACTCGCCACCCTATGAAACAACATGCTAATGTCATTATTGTTTTTATTTTCAGGGGTCGTTGTTTTAAGCGCTTTTTTAAATCGATTTCGACTCCATCAAATGAACGGCGTAGAACAGTTCATCATGTCTTACGGCGGACTACGGGGTGCCGTTGCCTTCGCTTTGGCTCTCATCATCAAGAAGGACATCATTCCTTCCAAAGACATGATGGTCACCACGATCATAACGGTGGTTTATTTCACAGTATTTGCACAGGTATTTCCTTTTCTTCGCTTCCAAAATAATTTAAGATGCCATTCGAGTCACTCAAAAAGACCCGGATAATAATCATAAATCTATGGGGGCGTTCTTTTCAAATATCTCTCTCAAATTATAAGATTTTTACATGATTTTTTTTTTTTTTTTTTTTTTTTTTTATAGGATAGCTAAGGACGATCTACAGCCGGGCTAGTTTTTACCTTTTCGATTTTGGTTACCAGTGTTGAATTCACGCACTTTTCTCCGGGGGGAACATTGTAGAGTTCCGGGGGGGGGTGGGGGGATTGCCCATTTTGACCATTGAAAACACAAAATCTCAAAATTTCCACGGTGAACGGCTCCGGGGGGGATGTCCCCCCCTGGGCCATCCCCTGAATTCAACACTATTGGTTACATTTTTTAAATATTATGATAGTTTTAATTTCAGAACCGATTGTAACTGATTCCGCAATTTAAGTAATTTTTTTAGAAAAATCTGAAACTGACGAAAAAGTAAAAACTAGACCGGTTGTAGATCGGTCTCAGCTATTCTATGAAAAAATAAATAAATAAAATAAAAAATAAAATTTGAGCAAGATATTTGAAAAGAACGCCCTCATGAACTTAACATTATCATCCGAGTATTTTTAAATGGTTATTTTGAGCTCTTAAGACTCTAGATCAGTCAATTTTTTGCTTTCCTTTATCTTATGTTAATCTTATGGGACGGAAATGTCTCCATTTTTTTAGAGTGAGTCACTCAAATATTGAAGTTTTTTAAATATTTTTTTTTACACTCAACTGATCAAACTTGTGGCTGTTTATTCTCGTTTACCATTTTCTTTATAGATATCTTTTAGGAGACATCACGTTGAGCAGTCTGAAAATGACCGTATTTAAATCAATATCAAAAACTCTGTAGTTTCTTAAGCAGTGTAACAGACACAACATTTTTTTCTTTGTTTTCACACATTGATATGGTTTGATAAAATATTCAAATGCAATACATTTAATAATATTAATTAATTAAATAATAACGACAAATGTGGCTTTTGAAAAATATGAATATTGAAATATGTATTTTGCGCGCACGATTTTACAAATTCAACTGCAGATATATGTTTAATGTTTCATATTTTGTTACTTATAGTACATATTTTACACTGAACCTAAATATGAAAATACATTCAAACTATTTAGCTTAAATCATGACTTTTCTAATCATATTTACTAAATTTACAAAAAAATGTATACATTTATGCTTGCTTTTTTTTTTTTTTTTTTTTTTTTTTTTTCATTTTACACAAAAATCAGACTAAATTAAAGTTCAGTATAAACCAATACGTGTAAACTAAAAATATACAAAATTTCAAGGTTTTAGGATAATTAGTTTTTAAAAAAGAGTGTACGCGATACCAAAAAATAGTTTTTTAGAAAAACGGCTTCAAAGTTGGCTAATAACATTAGAGACAATGCTTTTATGCAAAATAGTTTTAGTCATAATTTCTGTTCTAATTGGTATTTTTGTAAAATTCTTTTTGCATTTGACTTATAATTTTTGAAGGTATCCATTTTGAAATTTGTGAAAAATAACCTTTTTTTAACTGTCAACGTGATCTGCTCCCTTAAATATATCATTTAATGTAAAATATTTTAACATGCTTAAAAAAAAGAAAAAGGAAGAAAGAAAGAAAAACGCTGTTTTTTAATAAGCTGAAAGTTTTGTAATGCAATTTTGTATTTTTTGAATTTTTAAATAAAAGAGCAAAAACTGATATTTCTAATTTATGCGTTGAGATAAAAACATTTTAATTTGATTAGTTAGGAAAGGTAATATATACGTATATATAACAAATATTTCAATTTTTACATTTTATATCTTTCCTTTCTCTATTGTGATCAATCATTCCGCAAGAAGTCAAACCTCATTGTGATTAATAATTAAGTTACACTGGAAATATCTTTTAAAACTGGGAATGTCTTCACATTAATTGAAATTAAATAATTTTTATTTTTAAAAAAGGTAAAAAGTAAAATTCAAAAGAATAGGATTGTTTTTAATATTTCTATAAAGTCATGTGCTAATTCTAATGATTTTTAAAATAACAATCTTTAAACCTTTTTCTGTCTTTTGACAACTCAAAGAAGACGCAATAAATATATATACATGTATATACATATATCTTCGACTGAATATATATATAATATATATATATACCGAATGTCCCAAAAATGGCTGATGGATTTTAAAATTCAATAACTTGCAAACGGTGACAGCTATTTAAAAAATTTTTGCAGGAGGGTTATGTATAATGTCAGGAGTTTTTTTACCGTAATTTTTTATCTTAGTTCGCATCTCAAACAATAGGTGGCGCTGACGGCGATTGAAGGCCAGGTCGACGCTTCACTGAGCATTGATCACCTGGCCTTCAATCGCCGTCAGCACCACCTATTGTTTGAGATGCAAACTAAAATAAACTAGTTGGATGTGCCAATCCCAAAACTTTCTTCTATCTCATACGTACATTTTAATATTAAAACTAGTCGTTGGAGGCCATCGTAATACTTACCCATCATACATATGCATATATGAAAATAAAACATGTGTAACTTATTTATAAAATGCATTGCAATTCCAAAATAAAATTTTAATGCATATTTAAATAGTTTTAATGTACATAGTAAGGATTTAGTAATGAATTGCTGATGAGCCAATTTCGACAAATTATATAAAACGTCAAAATACTCAAGTAATACCGGATTGCGTAAAAGAAACATCCTTATAACTCCAAAAATAATAATCATATTAACTAGCAATTTACTGCGTCGGATGAAGCGCCTCATTTCCAATTAAAATATATCTTTGAATTCAAATTTGAATGAAATACATGGTCATGAAAAATCAAAGAATGTGAAAAACAGGATTACACATATCTCAGCAACTAATAATTCGATCGACTTCGTTCTTTATGCAAAATTTGTATTATTTTATTGCCTTTTATATCCACTCCTTAAAATAAAAAAATTCGAACGTTTTTATATACGTTTCATCAGAATGAATTTTTCGAGAATCCGAAAAAAATAGTTCCGGATAATCGAGGTTACTGATATTAAATAGGCTTCGTCCCATTCTTACATACTAAGTACATACAAAATTTCAAGTCTCTATCTCAATTTGTTCTGGAGATAGAGCGGTTACAGACAGACAGACACACAGACGGACGGACGGCAAAAATTTTTTTCTAAAAATATGTTTTTCGGAATCTCCAGTATCTGAAACGTGTAAATCCGTCAAAATTTTTTTTTCAATTTTCAAAACGATTGCAAGACTTACCCTATACTACGTATGATGGGTAAGTAAAAATGGTTACTCATTTTAAAGCTTTAATAATTTCAACTCAATACCATACCAACTTTAAATTTCATCTTAGATTTTTGCTTCAATCAATTAATCGGAGTAAAAACGAATTTCCGTCTGTGCACGAGCCGATGGACAATAGAATGATAGGCAGATTTTTTTTTTTTTTTAATTCAGGGAGGACCTACTTGCCTTACCAAAAAATTTCGTTCAAATCGAAACATAATTTCATGTATATTTTGGTCGGTACAATATTGAAAATGGCACAAAAATCGCGATTGCAGCGCCCCCTTCCGACGGATTTTCTCCAAATTCAGGGAGGACCAACTAGCCATTGTCATACACATACACAAAAAATTTGGCTCAATTCAATGCATAAATTCATATACTTTTGGTCGGTACAATATTGAAAATGGCACAAAAATCACGATTGCAGCGCCTCCTTCCGGCGGATTATTTTCAAATTCATGGAGGACCAACTAGCCATAGTCATACAGATACACAAAAAAATTGGTTCACTTCGATGCATAACTTCATATACTTTTGGTCGGTACAATATTGAAAATGGCACAAAATCACGATTGCAGCGCCCCCTTCCGGCGGATTATTTTCAAATTCAGGGAGGACCAACTAGCCATAGTCATACACAGACACAAAAAATTTGATTCAATTCGATGCATAACTTCATATACTTTTGGTTGGTACAATATTGAAAATGGCACAAAAATCGTGATTGCAGCGCCCCCTTCCGGCGGAATATTTCAAAACTGAAGAAAGACCTGCTTGCCACAGCCAAAAACATTCACAAAAAATTTGGTTCAATTCTATGCATAACTTCATACACTTTTTGATGGTAGAATGGCGACATACACACAGACACACACAGAGACACACACACACACACACACGGACAGACAGACATTTTGTAAAAACATGTTTTTAGGAATCTCTGACCCCTAAAACGTGTAAATCCGTCGAAAACCGGAAGTTGAAAAAAATTTCGATTACAATACTTTCTTCTATTGAAGATAGAAGAAAGTAAAAATTACGGTAAAAAAAACTCCTGACATTATACATAAGTTTCCTGCAAAAAATTTTTAAATAGCTGTCACCGTTTGCAAGTTATTGAATTTTAAAATTCATCAGTCATTTTGGGGACACCCGGTATATATATATATATATATATATATATATATATATATATATATACAGTGAAAACTCCAAAAAAGGGACACACCAAATAAGGGACACCTCTATTTAAGGGACAAAACTTCCGGTCCCAGTCCCTTGGTATAGGACGTGTAATGTATTTACCTCTGAATAAGGGACACTCGATTTAAGGGACACTTGAAAATGAGATTAAAGAACCTGGTTCTTGCATTTCAGATAGTGAAGTAGTTTGTGATGAACATGAAAATGCAGATTTTTGTGAACTAATCAAACAGATAGACAATAATGTTGATAGAGAGACATACGACGCAATTAACGAGCATTTATTTAGCCACAATCCTGATTCGATATCAGTGCGTTTATCCCCATTGAAAGTAATGCTGAAAATTGTAACGATGATTCTGAAAGTGGAGAATAAAAAAAATTGTGAAATAAAGAACTTTACAGATGCTTTAAGGCTGTTCTCAAATCCAAAAGGGCAACTTTTAAGACATAAGCAGTGTTGAATTCAGGGGGTGGTCCGGGGGACATCCCCCCCCCAAAAAAATGAGATTTTGGGTTTTCAATGGTAAAAAAGGTGCAGCTTCCTCCTCCGGAACTCTATAATGTCCCCCCCCCCTCTATAATGTCCCCCGGAGCCACAAAAGTCTTTCCCGGATAAAAGAGTCTGAATTCAACACTGGACGTAAGTTTTAATTTATATTTATTCAGAAATGCCTGAATCTAGTAATCATTGTTGTTCAAAAAATATGTAATCAACCAGTTTTTTCTATTTCTTTGCAAATGCAATAGATCTTTCAAAAAATATTGTAAAGTGAGCGTTTTGAACCAAATTTCCACGCGAAAGAAGAATAACTATTCAAGAAAATATAAAAAACACCTTGTCACGTGATCAAAATCACCTTTAACTCAATAGATAATTTGTTTATCATAAAATTGAAAACAGCTCAATTCCATCTCACTTCCGTAGTCAAGCGTTCCAATTTTATACCTTTCTGTTTAAAAAAGAATTTGTAAATGTGTCAAAACGTTTTCCACTTGTTGAGTAGAGCAGATGAGAGATTTGTTGCCTTAAAGTACGCTTTTTTTTAATGTAAATACTGCTAGTAATGAAAAACTGCATTTATAAATATGGTAAATAAACACTTGAAAGGTTTGTACTTAAAAATTGAAATTTGCAAAACAACCCCTTTTGATTGATAACTTCAGGTAAAATTCTTTTTAATATTTTCATAGTTTTTGCATGGACACAGTTTGCATAAAAATACAAATCAATAATTCTACAAATCATTTAAAAATTTTGTAATCAATTGAAAATTTTAATTAATTCTCTTTTCTTCCTTTTGTCTGGTTAATGCATCTTATACACTTCAGGTATATTTGAATTTCACCTTTATTGCTTTGTAAATTTTATAGCCTTCTGAACGATTAATTGAAAATAGTATAAAAAACTCCGAATAAGGGACACCTCTATTTAAGGGACAAAAGTTCCGGTCCCATAGGTGTCCCTTATTTGGAGGTTTCACTGTATATATATATATTGTGAAAAAATTACTCAAACAATTACAAAATATTTTTCAAAATCTTATACTATAATGCGAGCAAAAATTGTGTGTGTGTGTGTGGGTAAATTTTATCTCAAAAACGGCTCTAACGATTTTCGCAAAAATTTGGATTTTACCATTTTCGGGCACGAGAAGACCATTGCGCTAGGTCCCATGTTCGGGAAAATTCGATTACTGGGTCATTTTGGGTCATGATGGGTCAGGATAAAGCTATTTATATCTATAGAACGGCTGGATCGATTTTAAGGAAATTTTGTACCCAATCGTTTTTTGGTACGAGAAAACTATTGGGCTGGGTCACATGTTCGAAAAATTTCGATTAGTGGGTCATTTTTGGGTCATTATGGGTCAAACCATTTTTATCTAAAAAACGGCTCTAACGATTTTGACCAAATTTTATATTGTATCGCTTTGGGTTACAAGAAGACCATTGGGTTAGGTAACATGTTCGAGAAAATTCGGTTAGTGGGTCATTGTGGGTCATGCTATTTTTATCTAGAGATTTTCTCACGCAATTTTGATTAAAAATTGCATTCTATGGTTTTCGGGCACGAGAAAAACATTGGGCTAGGTTACATGTTCGAGAAAAATTTTTAATGGGTCATATTGGGTCATTAAGAGTCTGGGTCAAGCTATTTATATTTAAAGAACAGCGTGATAGATTTTAACGAAATTTTGTATGTAACAGTTTTTTGACATGAGAAAACTAATGGGCTAAATCACATGTTTGAGAGATTTCGACTATGAGGGTCATTTGTGGGTCATGATGGGTCATAATGGGTCATGGTCAAGCTATATCTAAAGAACAGGTGGATCGATTTTAACGAAATTTTGTATGCAACATTTTTTTTTGGCACGATAAAATCATTGGACTAGGTTACATGTTCGAAAAATTTCGATTAATGGGTCATTTTGGGTCATTAAGAGTCTGGGTCAAGCTATTTATATTTAAAGGACGGCGTGATGATTATAACGAAATTTTGTATGTAACAGTTTTTTGACATGAGAAAACTAATGGGCTAAATCACATGTTTGAGAGATTTCGACTATGAGGGTCATTTTTGGGTCATGATGGGTCATAATGGGTCATGGCCAAGCTATATCTAAAGAACAGGTGGACCGATTTTAATGAAATTTTGTATGCAACATTTTTTTGGCACGATAAAATCATTGGACTAGGTTACATGTTCGAAAAATTTCTATTAATGGGTCATTTTGGATCATAAAGGGTCTGGGTCAAGCTATATATAATTAAAGAACGACAGGATCAATTTTAACGAAATTCTGTATGTAACAATTTTTAAAAACGAGAAAACTAATGGACTAAGTCACATATTCGAGAGCTTTCGATTATAAGGGTCATTTGTGGGTCTTAATGGGTCAAGGTCAAGCTATATCTAAAGAATGGATGGGTCGATTTTAACGAAATTTTGTATACAACATATTTTTGGCATGAGAAATCATTGGGGTATGTCACATGTTCGAGAAATTTCGATTAGTGGGCCACTTTTGGGTCATTCCAATTTTATCTAGACAACATTTCGCGCAATTTTGACTAAATTTTGTATTTTATCATTTTCGGGCACAAGAAAATCATTGGGTTATGACAGATTTTTAAGAAAATTCGATCAATGGGTCATTTTGGATCATAAGGGGTCAGGGTCAAACTAACTATATCTAAAAAACGGCTCAATCGATTTTATCTAATTTTTGTATCGAATGTTTTTCGGCAAGCTAAAACTAATGAGCTAGGCCACACGTTCGAGAGATTTCGATTATAAGGGCCATTTGTTGGTCATGATGGGTCAAGCTAATTTTATGTAGAAAATGGTACTCACCATTTTGACTATACTTTGTATTATATCGTTTTTGAGCAAGAGAAAACCATTTGGCTTAGACACATGCTCGCGAAAATTCGATTAGTGAGTCATTTTGGGTCTTAATGAGCTAGGGTCATTCTAATTATATATATCAACGACTCAATCAATTTTACCTAAATTTTGAAACAAAACGTTTTTTGTCACGAGAAGACTATTGGGCTGAGTCGCATGTTAAACAAAATTATATTAGTGGGTCATTTCGCTTCATTGCTGAATGCTGCCAAGCTAATTTTACCAAAAAAATGGCTTAAACGATTTTGATTCAATTTTATATTCTACTGTTTTTGATTACCTGAAGACGATTGAGCTATGTCACATGCTTGATCAAATTTGATTAGTGGCTCATTTTGGGTAATACGGGTCAGGGTCACGAGAATATGGCAAAAGCCAATAACTTGGTGATATTTGACAAAATATTGGCGATATATGGCCAAACAATCGACTATAAAAATTACGAAAACCAAAACACGTATTTGGAGCCAAATGAAAGAATGCCTCCAAATTTGGCTATATCTAGCAAAAAATATTGTCTTTCAGAATGTAAAGAATTTTTTTATACATTCTTAAGAGGATTCGAGATGCATGGTTAAACCGATCAGAGTCGAGCTAAAAAAGTGATTTAGATCGATGTCCTTTCGTTGTAAATTTTAAAATAAAGTAAAATTTATAAACATGCGTATAAAAACTTAGTTTTCTTATTGATTGTTTTTCTAAATAATACTATTATAAACATGTTTTACAGTAATAATACAGAGTTAATGATACAGTAAAAATACTATATCGAGCTGAACACAAAGTTAATTTTGACCGAGCTAAGCTCGGTCTACCCTGCTAGTATATATAAATGCGTGTGAAATTCTTTAAAAAAATTATGGGTTCATGCATTTAATACACATATTTATCATCATATTTTTCACTTTTTGTACCTTGAGAATGTGTGTAGTTGCTCTCTAGTGGATTTATTCTTGTTTGATTTTTCTATAAACCGTCCCCCACCCTTTCATTTATTTTTTCTTTTCTTGTTTAATTAGAGCTTGATTTTCTTAAGGTATTACATATTTTTATTGTTCCATATTTCGATAAATTCTTGATATGGATTTTATGCTATCTGTTTTTTATGCGTTTTCCTTTAGTCAAAAAATATAGCATTGTTGGTTGCACTATAATTTCGCATGCTATGTTTTAAATGGCAGTTTAACTTTTCAATTTTCATCTTACAGAAGGCAGCACTACAATTTCGTATTCTAGTTTATCGTTTATATTAATTTTACTGAGTCGTGTTAGTTTATGCTTGATGTCATGCTTACTTCTAGTGTATTATTATTATCTTTATCCAATGGATGGCAATGTTTTTCTGGTGAGTTTTAAATCTTGGAATTTGTTTTTTTTCCTTTCCTTTTCATTTCATTCGTTCATTAATTTATATGTTTAACTTTCAACTGTTTTGGTTACCAGATGAATTAAAAGGGGCTATTTTTTTTCTTTTTAAGCATATTGCTGACAAAATTCAACGAAATGACATATGTTTCTATGAATTAGCATGCATAGCACCTCTGAAGAATCTGTGTGCTACTCATAGTTTTAAAGCTTCTGCATTTTTGCTTTTCCTCTTTGTTTATTTATCTATTCATTTATTAACTTTCCTGTTTTATTTTTATATTTGCGATTCCAATTTTACCGTAGATAGATCGATAGATATATCACGATATACGATATAGCACTCTAAATATAAAATTCAGGGTCAGGTACTCAAAAGTATCTGACTCGTAAAGACTTTATATATATATATATATATATATATCAAGATAAGGCAGGATAACATTCTAAATATAAAGTATAAAATTAATTTTTCTATCAAATGATTTTCACAATCATCACTATGGACTTCTTGACTTTTTTTAAAAATTGATAGACATTCACCTCTTGAAAAAAAATCCAAGGCAGTAATGACACAGTAAATTTTTATTAGTATTACCAGTGATGTTTTGCATATGTTGCTAGAAGTATTATAAATAGAAAACTACTTAATCCGCCAAGGAGTTAAGAGTAAGCTGTGAATATGATAAATTTGATCAGATACAGTGCTGCACTCTATTTTTAGATATAACAATTAAACAGTAGTGGCATGATATTGTATGAGAAAAAAATAATTCCAATTAATTATAATATGTGGATTAAGTTTTAAACGAGTAACTCAATTAAGTTAATATAAATGATGAACATTAAAAAAAATAATAAATGTTTGATATGTTTTTACAGGGGATGACGATAAAATTCTTCGTCAGAATTTTAAAAGTGCCTGTAAAGCGTGATAGGGAAATTTCTATGAACGAGAGACTTCATAGTACGGTAAGGTTTACTTCATTTCCAATGATATTTTATTCTATTTCTTTCTGTTGACTATTGTATGTAATTAAATACGTCTATACCAACTAAAAGTATGAAAAATTATCATTATATAAAGTTTTTTTTTTTTTTTTTTAGAGACAAAATCGTGTAGGCCGACAGCAGAGATTCCAGTCATATCCCGTAAAAAAAAGAAAAAAGAAACCTATGCTTATCATTCTGTGCAACCTGTAAAACAGAATATAATGCACTTTAAAACACAACGCTTTATTTACTGTTAAATAGCATATATCACGTTAGATAATCATCACAGAATCGCATTTTTGGCGGGTTAAAAAATAAGTTACGGTTAAGAGATATACCGTATTTTTGCTAACAGATGGGTTAGAACTGTAAGAATATGTGGATTGCCCTTCATTTTCTGAGCACCTAAGGGATAAGACCGCTTATTTGGTAGATCAGACCGTTTTTTATCATATAAGTCTTTTGCCTGTGAAAATTGAAGGACAAGCTCTCAAATTACTGTAAACTTACAGTTTTTTCTGAGAATGTATATAATAATAATAATGTGTGGATGCAAGATATATTTTAAATCCTTTATATTAATCTTAATTATTAATTTAAAATAATTCGTTGTTAATATTAGATCATGAAAATTTTAATTTTCTAAAAAATGCATAACATATAAAGGGCAACTTAATTTTCAAATTCAATAGAAAGTTGAATTCGTTAAAATTCGTATAAAGGGGAAATTAGTGCCATCTTCTAAAGTAAATTATAAAATTTTGAAAACATAATCAAATTGTAGCTTATTGATTGTGCAGTAACCTGATCAAACCAGATAGAATGGTTATACTAATATGTAAATTTGGGTCAAAATTCACTCAATTTTTCCTCTCACAGAGTTACCAAGTCTCCAGCTTTTTAAATACCAGTATTTTAATACACTTAGATACTGGAATGCAAAAATCCGGAGTCTTGGCAACTCTTCTCTTATTTCTGTTTAAAACTGTTGAAGCATATTTGCCAACTTCTACACTTTTTTTTAATCTAATAAACACAAACACAAAATTTATTTAGACTAGCTCCGTGAGTACTTGTAATGTAAGTCACATTCTGTTATTTTTGGATACCAGTATTTTAGAGTGGGAAAAAATGTGACATAATTTATACAAAAATATCTTATTAATTGAATAAGACCAAGCAAACTTCGAAAATAAAATTGGCCAACTAGTATAGCAGTTATCATCTACGTGAATTTACTTATACAACAAAAACCCAAGGAAACAGTCTTTAGTTTTGTTTTTTACTTCTATGTAGTACATATTTTATTTTATTTATTAAGAAAAATTAAATGTTAAAAAATGTTTACATGAATTTCAAAAGCATAGAAGTTGGCCACCATCTTGAAGTACTAAAGGTCTTAAAGTGCTAACGTTCTTAAAGTTCGCTCATGATGTTACGGTAGCGGCAATTGGTTGATACAACTGCTGAGAGTGCGGCGAAGGCCTTCTACGCTGGTTAGATTGCCCGTTTTGGATCCTTTTCACGTTTGATGACTGACCAAGATCTCTAATTCGAATCACCCCTGTTTTCGGCACTGATTCTTTTCCTGGATGTTTAAAAAATTCACATGCCTGCATACCACCCGGTGGTAAATGGTCAGGTTGAGCGATTTCATCGACAACTCCAAGCTGCAATTATGGCTCACAACACCATGGAATGGACTAAGGTTTTGCCATCTAAGCTCCTGGGCATACGAACTGCATGGAAGAATGATCTGCGGGGAATGGCAGCTGAAATGGTATACGGTACCACCATTGCCTTTCCATGAGAGTTTATCGTACCAGCAGCTGATACACCTGATCCAATCATTTTTTGGCTGGCTACGTGAGGTGATGTAACTATTACGACCAGACATTTCTTGGTCTACTGACCGTCCAATTTTTGTATACAAGGACCTTAAGGCAAACACGCATGTTTTTCTGCGCAGAGATGGAGTTAAGAAGAACTTTCAAGTTCCATTTGAGGGGTCTTACCAAGTGTTACAGCGGTCTGATAAACATTTCTTCTCTCTGCAAATCAATGATCGAACTGTGATCGTAGATAGTGACATGGTGAAACCCGCTTTCTTGATGATGAGCAGATTTTTAATCCTAATTCAGCAGAACCAGCGGGAAGAAGCGAAATAATTGGACTGTCTCCCTGCCTCGAGAACGCACGTTTTGTAGTAAACGGTTATTGCTGTACTGCCGCACGCTTGTGCGATAAATGTATTCTTAGTTTTTGTTATAATTTGTTAATTTTTTGAAGTGTGTCTTTGATTTAGGAAGTTAAGCATTTACTTAAAGTAACATAATTTAGCATTAGGAATTGTGTATGATAAAGTATGATCCTAAAGGGTTATTTGAAAGTATTCGTTTTTTTTTTCAATTTGTTGACGTCCCCAATGGAGTTTCTTGAAAAAAATCTTCCCGGAAATATATGGCCTATGCTATTCTGTTTAAACACCTTGAGTTTCAGAATAACCCCTCATGTATTTTTCTAGATACTTAACAAAACCTCTAAAATCGCAAGTGACCGATCACGTTTGGGCATATAGTGTATTAACCCTTTAAATCCCATGACATAACACATTCTAGAAATTATGTAGTTCAGAAAATGTGATTTTACACCAGAAAAAATCAATAGTTAATTTCGTTATATTTAAATACGGAATTTTCTGTTATTACTTAAAGTAAATACTGCTGTGTTAATTTTCTGGTGGGAATTAAGATACATGAATTAAAATATCTTAAAATATCTCGGGCGGTTTGTGATCCAGAAGGTTAATCTAAGCAATTATAAATTAAATTAAAATGCACTTTAGCATTTTATCCATGCTTAATAATGTCGCATTATTAAGCCAATGCGATCTCGACCGAATAATGCATCTAGTTCGGGTAATGCATAGTGTGTTGTTTAAGCACCGATAAAATGGTAATATCCATTATATTTCAGTTTATAAAGGCTTAGATCAATTTATAGGCATTAAGAAATGGTTCATACCTTTTAATTTTATTGCAATTCATTTTATCTTTAGTCATTGTTGCATTTAACATTTGAAATGTTTCTTAATCTACTAAAGCTTCTTTTACAGTGTAATATTAGTAACTAATCGGAACATGTGATAAAAACAGCTCAAAGTTATTTTATTATTTATTTATTTTTGCCATAAAAAATAGATACTACTTTGAAAAGTCTTATGATGACAAACTGCACTCTAATACGACAATTTAAAAAATATTTTTTATGACTTTTTTAAAAAATTTGAACAAATTTATAAGATATCCTGTTATTTAAAGTTTTTTTTCTTTTCACTGCTTAAAACATGCAGGTTATAGATCACGTTATGGGTGGCATAGAAGAAGTTGCAGATCAGTTTTTCGGAAACCACAAAATCAGAGATCGGTAAGTTATACAAATAAAATAATAGTAATGTTATTATTTTTCTGTAATAACATAATTTTTATTGTTGAGGCATGTTTATTGCCATGTGAATCAGTTTGAGCTTTTGATAGGTGAAATTGTTATAAATATAATATTAATGCAGTCAAATATTCTTGAAACGTGTATATTTTACGGCTAGTTCACACCTGATAAATTTAAACATGTAGCATGGAAGACAAACCTTCTGATTTTTTTAGAACCACCATTTATGAATAGAAATATTAATTTTATTTCATTCACTTTTTTAAAAAGTATAAAAAGGTGTTGCAATTTAATTTTGAAATTGCGATAACGAATGTAAACGATTTTTTTTAATGAAAATTTCATTTAAAAAATGAAAAAAAAAATCTATTTTTGTAGTTGAAAACTAATATTTAGTTTTTTTAATTTTACTAAAATAAATAAATGTTTGTTTATTTTACTAAATAAACAAAAAAAGTGCACAACTGAAATTGTCTGGCATAAATTGACAGCATTTATGTTCACTCCGTTTCACTTAATCTTAATAAAGCATAAAACTATAAATCTGTAATGCATAATTCTATATTTACAGCATAATCTATAAAGCATCTCTATTGCACAAATTTTAAAATTAAGTAACAATAAAGAAAACATACAGCAAGAATGTATTAAATAATAGTATTGATGTATATTTGATACTGTAGAAAAAACTAAATGAAGGATTAGACCGGGAGGCGGCAGCTCAGACAATCACCTCATCGAGTTCACGGATGAAATTCAAGTATTCGGTAAATCTCGAGTCGCTTATTTAAACACAATCCGCCAAGTCATACGCTGTTGGAAAACACCTGAAAACTCGATTTTAATGGTTGACTCGTGTTTTCATGCTCACAGTTCTCCATGTTTTCATACTTTTGGGTGCAGGAAAACACAATCATAAACATACGAGTCAACCACCAAAATTGGGGTTTTCCACCAAGGTATGACTTGGTAGTCCGATTGCGTTTGTATATGCAACTCGAGATGTACCTAATACTAGAATTTAATACGTGAATTCGATAAGGTAATTGTCTGTGCTGCCGTCTCCCTGTTCTAGATGTCATTAATAAATATATTGCTTTATGCCAATTTGCATAAATTTTGAATTTAGATTCTAAATGTGTGTTCTTCATGTTAAGTCTTCGTTACATTACGACAAACGTGAAAAAAAATTAGTTCATGTTAGTGATATTAGAACCTTTCAAACATAATGAATTTGATATTCATTTATGAAGTGCACTAAAATATACATTCTGTACAATAAATCGTGCTCTATATGAATAAATATGTTAATGTTATTAATATGTTAATAAGATATATTACGCAATTTAATAAATTTTAATTTAAAGCAATTAATATGTTAATAAGATTCATATGAATATTATATTATTTATATGAATCTAGTCTATATGAATAATAAATATTCTTCTTTAAGTGAAGAATATTTATTATTCATTTAAAGAGCCTCACAAAAGAATTCCGCTACATAATGGTATGGAAGAAACATTGTTTGCGAAATATTTTAATTTTGTTAAACTATTTCACATGTAGTGAAATTGATATATGTTGCTGCGGTTTGCTACAAGATACTTCCTGTATAATAGAAAGTGTATAGTATTTACAGAGACGCACAAAAGATATCAGATACGGTACTGTGCCCGAAATACTGTATATTAGCTATGATTGCAGAAAGTACATTTTTGTTGTGATATGAGTTGTTAAGTTTAGCTACGTTTTTGCCTTATTACGTTGTGTGTATAAATGATGTAGATCATACCGGCTGTCCCAAAAATGACTGATGGATTTTAAAATTCAATAACTTGCAAACGGTGACAGCTATTTAAGAAAAAATAATTGCAGGAGGGTTATGTATAATGTCAGGAGTTTTTTACCGTAATTTTTTATTTTAGTTCGCATCTCAAACAATAGGTGGCGCTGACGGCGATTGAAGGCCAGATGATCAGTGCTGAGTGAAGCGACGACCTGGCCTTCAATCGCCGTCAACGCCACCTATTGTTTGAGATGCGAACTAAAATAAAAAATTACGGTAAAAAAACTCCTGACATTATACATAACCCTCTTGCAAAAATCTTTTAAATAGCTGTCACCGTTTGCAAGTTATTGAATTTTAAAATCCATCAGTCATTTTTGGGACACCTGGTATATAGTGATATACAAAAGAATTCGTAAGGGTTACTGAATATGAATGAAAATAGCTTAAAACTGTTTTTTAATAATAAGTTATGCATTTTTACACTGAACTACATTAGTATATTAAGCTGTGTTTGTAGAATATAGATAAAATGATATACAGAACCACGCAAAGAATTCGATACATATAATAATTTCTGGAAGTATGTTAAGAGCTTGTTTTAAGCCTGTTTTAGTCTTAATTAATTTTTAGATAAAAAGTGCATTTATATAACTATAGCAAATAATATACAGAGCTGATGTACAAAAGTATTCAAGTATACTTTTGTCTATTGGTATAAATTTCTGAAAGTGAAATTTCAATTTCTTATGCATTTTGAACATTTTCCAAGATAGCTAAAAGTATTTATGAATTCGGTTTGATTGTTCGTTTATATGCTTGTCTGTCTGTCCCAATTCTAATTTGGTTAATACAATTAGGTTGCTCTGTAATTGATATATATCATTGACATTTACTATGCCATGTTCGGTATTGAAAATAAAGTGCGTAGCGTTCATGGCTTATTTACAGAGATACTCAAAAGTATTCCATTACATATGACATATGATTAAATGTTGTAATTATATGAATACATATCATCTATAGTCGTTGTCTAATCAGTCCGTATATGTCTGCCCATTTGTTTGCATATAACAATACAAAAACTACCCAACCAAATGATTTGAAATTTAATATGTATAATCGTTGCAGAATTTTGTCGAATCATTCCTAATTTCATGAAAAGTGAATCAAAATTCAGAAAAATAATAATAAAATTTTTCTTCGTTCTGTTAAATCCTATCATACATAATTAATTCAATGGCATCCCATGATAGGTAATGATTCTAGATATCCGTGGTGATGACGTCCTATTTAATAAAAGTAATATTATTTCTGTATTACTGAATTTAATATATACAATCGTAATAAATTTTGTATTAATGCATTTTTGCATAAGAGTGCAATAGCTATTGCATCGGGATCTGAATATTTATAAAACAATTTATACTATCAACGCACTTCATTTGCCTCTTTGACGTACAATTTACAACTTGTTCATTTAATTTAGCTTCCTTTATTTATGTACAATCAAAAAGTTGTTCATTGGAATCCCTTTACTCTTTTTGGGGGCAATGTACTTCTGTAACTAAAATGCTGAAATCATTAAATAGCGAAAAAATTTATTTGAAAATAAGTAAAAGCTTTTCTTTACATGCTTTGTAAAAGCTAAATGTTATTCCATAATTCTAGAGCCACTGTGGCATTTGAGAATTATAATTAAGTGGGATCTGCCTTTCGAGAAGTTAATTTGGTCGGTCTATTTACTGAGATGCATTATAGCCAAAGAGCCGACAGCACAAAAACCTAAGGTATCGAGCACAAGAAAAAAGCAAAAAAAACCTTTATTTTATGGAAGAATAGTAACAAGGAAATCCAATGATCCTTGTCCGGTGGAAATGAAGTGGTGCATAAGCCAAAAATTAATACCACATGTGATTGACTCGTAGGGCTACCATCGTGTTTGCCTTACAACTATTTCATACCTTTGATTGTACGACAAACACAATGATAAACCTACGAGCAAACTATTAGTCGTATTAATTTTTAGCTTATGCACCACTTCACAATGAGAGAAGAAGTGCTGATGATTTTACGGAGATTGTACTGATAATTGAGACACTAGAACAATTTACTGTTTTGTAATGGAAAAATTCCAGAAAAAAACGGAAAATTTCCTAGAGTTTTCGCGAATTTTTCTGTTAAAAAACAGTGGATCGTACTGGTGTTCCGATTATCAGTACAATCTCCGTAAAATCATCAGTTTTTTTCTTTTTTTTTTTTTACAGTGCACTTCTGGCAGAGATGGCTCATTAGATTCCCCTATTACTTACATTTCCATAAAATAAAACTTTTTTCTTGTGCTCGATACCTTAGGTTTTTGTGCTGTCGGCTCTTGGACTATTATAATTAATAAATGCATGATTACTAATATTGTTACTTGTAAATTTCTTTTAACAGGTTCAAGTATTACAACAACAAGTATTTGCGTCGCTTTTTGACCAACCATTCGCTTGTGAACGAGCCCAAGATATTCGCAACACATTCCAAATTGAATTTAATGGACGCAATGAATATGGTTAACAGCGGATCGAAATTGACACTTGAAGCTGACGCACCACTGTCTACGGTTCTTCGGAACTATACCCAAGTTAACCTTACAAAGTAAGTATTAAATAACTTCACTTTTAAAATAAGAAATCACTCACTTATTCGTAAAGTGACTCAAGTAATAATAATAAATCAGTTTTTAGAAAATGAAAAAAACGTTTTTAAGTATGAAAATAAATTACAGTCGAGGGATGATTATCCAAACAAGTCGGAACCGACCCCAGTTCGGATATGCAAAAATGGACAGACAATTTAACAGTAGAATTACCGGAAATTTAAGTCAAATTTTATAGAAATATTTCACACCAGAATTTTGATTTAAAACAGTTCATTTCTTTAAAACTTATTTCATAATCAAATTTCTGGTTTGAACCGAAACATATTCATAGGGTAGCCGTCAAAAATGACCGCTCACGGTAGTTCTAGTGTTAAGGGAGGTTTCTGACTACACTAAAATTTTCACACTTTATCCAAGGTTAACCCCTTGGGGACGAGCGACACGTATACGTGCCGCAAAAAAGGCTTACTAATCCTTGTTTATCCCCAACAGTAAAATTATACTGAAAAATTAGCTTTATTCAGTCGGAGCATTTTCTCGATTTAATAAGGAACAAATTTCTGTTTTTAAAAACCGGTGACAAAACATTAAAAATCTCGTAAAAGGCTCCCGTCGCGAAGGGGTTAAGAATGCCAGCACAGCAAGCACCAGTTAGTGCTGACGTATTTGACAGTTTATTATTATTATTATTTAAAATTTTCTTTTCTTTTTTTAATAATCTTTTGAACTTCAGAGATTATAATTTAATCGAAAAAGCTTTCGATTGTTGCTTGCTTCAAAGAAGGCATTTTTTTTTTTTCAATTCTGTCTTATCTTGAAGTATATTCTTAAGTACGTCAATTGAATAAAATCAATGTTTTTCTGCGATTCAAACCATTTCATATCTGTTTCCAAACATTCAAAGTCTTCGTTATGTGATGGACCTGGATCATTTTCAGAACATTCGTTTTCATTTTCTTCAATTTCTTTTCTTTGTTACTGCTCCCAACGATACATTAACCGCCTATTTAATTTCGCTTGCTAAATCTGAAGGAAAAAAAGAAATAAAAGAAACAGGGTATTTGGATAATTGGAAGTTCGGTTTAAAAAAATTATGAGAGAAATAAGCTGTTTGGATAACTTAAAGTTCGATTTTTAAAAAATATTCAGAGAAATAAGTTGTTTGGATAATTAGAATTTTAGTTAGTTGGAGCTCGGATAATCGGCACTTGACTGTATTTTTCTTTTTAAATATCTGTAATAAAAATAACTTTTAAATAACAAAAAACTTGTACAGATGTGTAACGAAAAAAAAATTGTACAGATATTTGTAACAAAAGTTCACTTCAGATTGATCAGGGATATGAAATTGATCAGGGATTTGAAATATTCTGGGAAGATTGCAAACAATAATATACAATAGTTTATATAAAAAGGTATATCGAAGTTCAAACAACAACATTTTAAGAAAATTTAGTTAAAAATTTACATATTTAATGTTTATGTATGATTTAAACAAACTGTATTACTTAAAAATTTTCAACTTCTTGTTGTCGTAGAAATTAAATTGATATATAAAGATTGGGATCACGTGTGTCTATGCTGGATTCATTTAATTTTTTCACACCGGTTGAAAAATGCCGGTTGCATATTGAATTTCACAGAACAGCAACATTTTGAGAAAATTGAGTTTAAAGTTTACATATTTAATGTTTATGTATGATTTAAACAAACTGTATTACTCAAAAACTTTTATCTTCTAGTTGTCATAAAAACAAAACTAATACATATAAAGATTGGGATAACATGTGTTCATTATGCTGGATTCAAAATTTAATTTTATTTCGCACTTGTTCAAAGCATATCGAATTTCGTAGAACACCACCTCCGAATAAAAGAAGAACATTCCCATTTTCCCATTTTCCCATTCCCAATTTCCCATTTAAATAAACCATCGATTAAGAGCTCAAATGACTTTATTTGCTGTCAAGTAAATATAAACAGCTTTAGTAGCTTTGGACTCATATCTGAGATTTAATGCATTTTAGCAACAGGATAAAGATGTAGCATACTAGAGACGTCCAAACAGTCGCAAATAGACTTAACTCAGATGACGAGAACTTTTTAAGAGGAGAATAATAATATGCACAAAAATAAATTGTTTATTTTTGGTCACTTTTTGCTAAAATAAAGGTCCACGGTCCTCTTAAAGGAACAACTTTCCTGTACTGACCAACTGCTGCGATCAGCGGCTTTATAGGTTGTTTTAAATCCCAATAAACATTAATCTTTGGTACGGTTTTAGGCTTGCACCAGATGAATTAAGCTCACCTTCAGCAAACGCTTCGCCACTACTGAATATCGACATTGGAGAATTGACTTACAATCCGAGCTTCAAAGACCTTGCTGATTCTGAAATTCATCATATCTTAGAAGATTCTATGTTCAAGCCTCCTAAAAGGGTAAGATGTCGTTGTAAACGTAATGATAATTAAGTAGCTTTTTAACTTACAGACTATTTTTTGAATGGCTAAAATGAAATTGCAAATATATCTGTTTTTCTTGAAACTTCATTGAATAGTTTCCGCATTGAAGATTTTGATGAAAAAAATTTCAAATTTTTTTTATCATATTATGTTTTAAAAATAAAATTTACCTGTGAGAGATTTCAATTTCCTATGATTTTCATATTTTGTAAACCACTACTCAAAATTTGATTCTAATTATACTCTAATTTGTGATAAGTCAATTCGTGATCTTAAAAAATCGAAACCTCAGATTTCGACAACTTTTCAGAATCGAATGATTTACTGCAGGCTTGCCCAACATTTCAGTAAGTAGGGGTGCATCTTAGCTCTTGGCACTCAATGAAGGGCGCCATTACTTACATGACTGAAACATGTTGGCAACATTATCGCACAGTATTAGTATACACACACGTCTTAACACAATGCAAATAAATCTTACTGCTGTACTTACGATTCTGGGGTTGCAAGTATTAAATTTCAAATTATACATTTTTCAATGAGAGATCTATCCCAAAAATCATTGTATGTTAAGATTTCAAAAACTCTAATAACATCAACAACAAAAAATAAACATGAAAATCACAGTTATTTCTGTTTTTTTTTTTTTTTTTTTTTTTTTTTTTTCTGGATGTGAAAATAAGCTTTCACTTATTTTGAAGGAGTAAAATTAGGGTTCATAAAAAGTAGAACAAAGATAGACATGATTGTGGCCAATCTATAGATGGAAATCATATTCTGCACTGTTTTATTAATTTTTCTAACCAAAATATAGACTAAAAATCCTAATAAGGAAAAATTAAGCCCTTCTATTTCTCGTATAAAACATCTAATGAGCCAGTGTGAAGATGAAAAATTTTATTTTTCTATTATTTCTTTTTAAAAGAGCTATTTCCAATCGTAATCCAATTCAACTATGTTTGTACTTTGTAAACAATAACTAAAAATCATGAAAATATGCATGAATAAATTTTCAAAATATGTTAAAGGTTTTTAATGCGTTTTCATAACTTTTCAAAATATCTGTGATGCACTCGTAATGATTTTAAAGAAAGCAATCTTCATAATAAATATATATATATTTTTTTAACTTTAATAACAGGAAACCTTCAAACGAGCGCCAAATAAATTTTTAAAGGGCGCTATGGCGTCATTGGACAGCCCTGATTTACTAAATACTTTGCATTCGAGTGTTGTTAGCATTGAAAGCTAATGCAGGAGTAATACAAAAATGACTGAATTTTGGATTCAGCCAAGTTCTCAAGTTGTCTCGCTCGATGATGAAACAGAAGTATTCGAATACAAGCTACCTCATTCATTTGATTCTTTCCCCCCCCCCCTCCAAAAAAAAAATCCTTTTTATATTGTGGATTTTTGCGTTGTCGTTAGAAACACGTTGTTCATTTTTGGATGGCTGCCAAAAATCATTTAGTATATTTTTATAACTCATGCATCATTTCTAATATCACGTATTCTCAATTTTTACATAATACAGAGCTGCCAACTTCTACGCCTATTTAAATCACATAAACATGATTGGAACCACAAAAATGTTTTAGTGAAATGTATGCCAAATATATTCAATGTTATGTATTACACTTCATATTGTTAATTATCTACTAAAATTTCTGTTTCTGATTTGTTTATTCGTCTAAATAGGCGTAGTAGTTGGCAGCCATGATAATACAATAAGGGAAAAAATGTACGTTCAAATTAAAGTTGTTTGAATAGGTACTGTAGCTGTTTATGTATCTTTAGATAATTTTCAAACATTAATAAAAAAAATTGATCTGAACAATTTTTGCAGCATTTTTGTATTAAAACAATGTAGAAGATTTCGTAGAGGAGTCATAATAGATGGCAACTGATTTTCTAGAGTATATTTTTAAAAACACATCTAAGATACCACACTTTGACTCTAAGCCGAAATATGTTGACAAAAAGGCAGATTTCCATTTTATATCGATCATAAAATTAATATCAAATTAAACTGATTGAAAGTCACATTGCATCAGAATATGCTCAATACTATTCTTTAATTTTCACTTTTTGAAAATTTCTTAAGGCTGCTAGTCATTCAGATTCCGAATTCTCTTCGCTAATTTTAAGTTTATGACCATAGAATGCATTTATATATTAAAAATATTTTCTTGGGAAATTAATATGCTTTACACTTTTTTAATTTGTTCTTTTCTTAACCCATTAGTGCCTAGCGTCCCTTTTTAGGAACGATTGTAAAAAAGGCAATAAAGCGCTTTTCACACCAGTAAATAGAAAGATAAATAAGCACTATTCTTCACGAAACAAATTCCTCAATAAATAAGATAAAAATTATTCGTTTTTAAAAAGTGGTGGGAAACCCAAAATTTCATTTTTAATGAAGAAAATAATTTGGGCATTAATGGGTTAAAGCATACTTGCCAACCTCCGGCTTTTTTAAAATCAAACAATTGACTTTCCAACCAGAAATTTATTTAAATACGGAAATTTAGTACATTTCAAATGATTATCTCATTTAATGCAAGACACTTTTAATTAAACAAATTTTCTGGTGCGAAATATGTTTTCTTCGTTTAAAAAAAGCCGGAGGTTGGCAACTATGGTTAAAGTATTTCCCTTTTTTTCTTAGTACTTAAAATATTTCCATAATCCATAATTAATTTAATTTTTTATGCGTTAAAAGATGGCGAACTATAAATGAAATTTTAATACTTCGTGTACGATTCATATAAGATTCAGGTAAGATAGTATTTATATGCTATATTTTGAGATCTAAGAAAATAAGAGACATCCTTTAAGAAGAGTACACAGAAAAAAAATGAATTTAACATATTAATTTTCCGAGGAGATATTTTAAATATACGAATGCATTCTAGACCTATAGATTTATCATTATCGAGAGAAATTCCGAAGCTGGGAATCAACAACACAGACAATCATCTCACCGAATTCATGATCGAAATTCCAGAATTAGTTAAAACTGGATTTCCATATTAAAACGTAATTGATCTTGCATCTGCTCTCAGTCCTCCATGTTGTTATACCTTTGGGTGCAGAAAAACATAGAGGTAAACCTTCGTGTCGACCGCTAAAATCTAGTTTCAGGTGTTTTCCACCAAGATATAACTTGGCAGACCAATTGCATTTTAATATGCGAATGCAATTTTAATTAATTCTCGAATTTCATGCATGAACTCAATGACATGTTTACCTGTGCTGTCGCCTTCCTGTCTCTGATTAGCAGCTTTAATTTCTAAATGTGCGATTATCGTCTGTCCAGTTTTATGATTTATGTTTTGTAATTTTATTTTCAGTTGAGATGCTGCAGAAAATTTTAGTTATGTGAAAATCTACCTAAACATTCCGCTTTTCACCATCATATTTTAATTTTTACTTTTTGATTTCTTTATTTCGAAATGTTCGATTATCGTCTACCGAGTATTTTGATTTATGCTTTGTAATTTTATTTTCAGTCGAGAGGCCATAGTAGATCTCAGTTCTATGAGAAGATGCCTAAAACCTCCTCCTTTTCAAAATAACATTTTAATTTTTACTTTTTGATTTCTTAATCTCTAAATGTACTATTATTGTCCGCTGAGTATTATGATTCATGCCTTATAATTTTATTTTCAGTCGTTACAGTAGATCTCAGTTCTTTGAGATGATGCTTAAAACATTCCCCTTTTCAAAATCATATTCTAAATTTTACTTTTTGATTTCTTAATTTCTAAATGCGCGATTATCGTCTGCCGAGTATTTTAATTTATGCTTTATAATTTTATTTTCAGTCAAGACGCCATAGTAGATCTCAGTTCTATGAGAAGATGCCTAAAACCTCCTCCTTTTCAAAATAACATTTTAATTTTTACTTTTCATTTCTTAATCTCTAAATGTACCATTATCGTCTGCTGAGTATTATGATTTATGCTTTGTAATTTTATTTTGAGTCGAGACGCCATAGTAGATTTATGAGGAAATACTTAAAACGTTAAAACATCCTTCTTTTTCAAATCATATTTTAATTTTTTCTTTTTGATTTCTTGATTTTTAAATGTACGTTACCGACTGCCGAGTATTATGATTTATGCTTTGTAATTTTATTTTTAGTTGAAACGCTACAGCAGATCTCAATTCTATGAGAGTCTGTCTAAACACACCCTTTTAACCATCATATTTTAATTTTACTTTTTTGATTTCTTTTTTTCGAAATGTGCGATTATCGTCTGCCGAGTATTTTGATTTATGCTTTGTAATTTTATTTTCAGTCGAGAGGCCATAGTAGATCTCAGTTCTATGAGAAGATGCCTAAAATCTCCTCCTTTTCAAAATAACATTTTAATTTTTACTTTTTGATTTCTTAATCTTTAAATGTACCATTATTGTCCGCTGAGTATTATGATTCATGCTTTATAATTTTATTTTCAGTCGTTACAGTAGATCTGAGTTCTTTGAGATGATGCTTAAAACATTCCCCTTTTCAAAATCATATTCTAAATTTTACTTTTTGATTTCTTAATTTCTAAATGCGCGATTATCGTCTGCCGAGTATTTTAATTTATGCTTTATAATTTTATTTTCAGTCAAGACGCCATAGTAGATCTCAGTTCTATGAGGAGATGCCTAAAACCTCCTCCTTTTCAAAATAACATTTTAATTTTTACTTTACATTTCTTAATCTCTAAATGTACCATTATCGTCTGCTGAGTATTATGATTTATGCTTTGTAATTTTATTTTGAGTCGAGACGCCATAGTAGATTTATGAGGAAATACTTAAAACATCCTTCTTTTTCAAATCATATTTTAATTTTTTCTTTTTGATTTCTTGATTTTTAAATGTACGTTACCGACTGCCGAGTATTATGATTTATGCTTTGTAATTTTATTTTTAGTTGAAACGCTACAGCAGATCTCAATTCTATGAGAGTCTGTCTAAACACACCCTTTTAACCATCATATTTTAATTTTAATTTTTTGATTTCTTTTTTTCGAAATGTGCGATTATCGTCTGCCGAGTATTTTGATTTATGCTTTGTAATTTTATTTTCAGTCGAGAGGCCATAGTAGATCTCAGTTCTATGAGAAGATGCCTAAAATCTCCTCCTTTTCAAAATAACATTTTAATTTTTACTTTTTGATTTCTTAATCTTTAAATGTACCATTATTGTCCGCTGAGTATTATGATTCATGTTTTATAATTTTATTTTCAGTCGTTACAGTAGATCTCAGTTCTTTGAGATGATGCTTAAAACATTCCCCTTTTCAAAATCATATTCTAAATTTTACTTTTTGATTTCTTAGTTTCTAAATGCGCGATTATCGTCTGCCGAGTACTTTAATTTATGCTTTATAATTTTATTTTCAGTCAAGACGCCATAATAGATCTCAGTTCTATGAGAAGATGCCTAAAACCTCCTCCTTTTCAAAATAACATTTTAATCTTTACTTTTCATTTCTTAATCTCTAAATGTACCATTATCATCTGCTGAGTATTATGATTTATGCTTTGTAATTTTATTTTGAGTCGAGACGCCATAGTAGATCTATGAGGAAATACTTGAAACATCCTTCTTTTTCAAATCATATTTTAATTTTTTCTTTTTGATTTCTTGATTTTTAAATGTACGTTACCGTCTGCCGAGTATTATGATTTATGCTTTGTAATTTTATTTTTAGTTGAAACGCTACAGCAGATCTCAATTCTATGAGAGTCTGTCTAAACACACCCTTTTAACCATCATATTTTAATTTTAATTTTTTGATTTCTTTATTTCGAAATGTGCGATTATCGTCTGCCGATTATTTTGATTTATGCTTTGTAATTTTATTTTCAGTCGAGAGGCCATAGTAGATCTCAGTTCTATGAGAAGATGCCTAAAACCTCCTCCTTTTCAAAATAACATTTTAATTTTTACTTTTGATTTCTTAATCTCTAAATGTACCATTATTGTCCGCTGAGTATTATGATTCATGCTTTATAATTTTATTTTCAGTTGTTACAGTAGATCTCAGTTCTTTGAGATGATGCTTAAAACATTCTCCTTTTCAAAATCATATTCTAAATTTTACTTTTTGATTTCTTAATTTCTAAATGTAGGATTATCGTTTGCCGAGTTTTATGATTTATGCTTTGTAATTTTATTTTGAGTCGCGATGCTACAGTAGATCTCAGTTTTATGAGATGATGTCTAAAACATCCCCCTTTTCAAAATCATATTTTAATTTTTACTTTTCGATTTCTTAATTTCTAAATTACAAGGCTGCCACAGGCGACTATTTTTTAATTCCAACTGTTATTACTTTCTCTAAACAGAAATAATTTACACATAGTTTGACAACTTTTGCAAGAGAAATTAACTATCAAGTTTACATTAAAAAAATATTGGTGTGAACAGAATAAAAAAATAGTCGCTTGTGGCAGCCCTAAAAAAGTACCATTATCGTCTGCTGAGTATTATGATTCATGCTTTGTAATTTTATTTTCAGTCTACAGTAGATCTCAATTCTATGAGAGTCTGTCTAAACATCCCCCAACCATCATATTTTTATTTTATTTTTTTCATTTCTTAATTTCTAAATGTGAGATTATCGTCTGCCGAGTTTTATGGTTTATGTTTTATAATTTTATTTTTAGTCGAGACGATATAGTAGATCTCAATTCTATGAGAGTCCGCCCAAGCATCCCCCCTTTCACCATCATATGCGGATGCAGATACGTCGTCTGATGAGCGAAAGCAGACATCGCCGGAAAAAACATAGATCCAACTCCAGTAATGGATTCCTCCAGAACGGAGGCAAAAACCACGCAATTAGCAAGATCTACTTAGATTCAGGTAAGAAAAAGAAAAAAAAGTGTCTCCCTGACCTTTTATCTCGTTATTATCGCTGGCAATACAAATCTATATTAAGGACTGAACATATATAACGTTATTACTTTAAGAGGGAGGAGAATTCTGGCACTTGATATCGTAATATATCTCTAGGAGAAGGGGGGAGTGACTTTTGATATCGTTATAACTTTTGATCCAGCCAAAAAATAAAATAAAATAAAATAAGATAAAATTTTGGTAACATTTACTTTACATCCAAACAGTCATTATTATTTTTTTTTAGACATAGCTATTTTTTGTGAAAATACAAAGTTATAAAGCGATTTAATAATTATAGGATCATTTCATTCCAAAATATGGAATATCACAATGTTCGAAATTCTTATTTTTCTACTATATCAAGTTGGCGAGTGGTCAGAGAAAAACACTGTCAAAAAAAGAGGAAACCCCCCTTATTTTCTTATTGAAAATGTTTCAAATAATATAAAGGTATTAAAAAGGAGAATCTCTTAAAAAAAAAAAAAAAATACTGGTTTTAACACTTTTTTGACTACGTTTTTCTCTGACCACTGGCTACCACGCACAAGCGCATATATTGCGTTTTTAGAAAAACTCGATTTAAAAAGATTCGTGTCATTTTACCAGCAAAAATGGGGGAAAATGTTTCGTTGAAAAGATGCCGTCTTACATATGAAGTTTACTTTATTAGAAGCCCCGAAAAGTTAATTTTTCGATAATCAATCACAGGCTTATACACGAATTACTTATCACTAGAACCGCGGCAACGGGTCATTTTGACCTGTATCATATAGAGAGATGTCGATTCGAACCAGAAAACTCTTTATAAAATAAGCTAAATATAAGTCGAGAAAAAATCGTTTTAATAAATAACTTAAACAGCTTTAAATGAAAATTCCGGTGAAAAATATTTTTATAAAACTTGAATGAATTTTTCCGCAGTTCTAGTGTTAAAAATTACTCTAAAAATTACTTACTTGTGTGCAGAAATGTGACAGCATAAGGAAAATGCACATTTACGAATAAAAGTAACGCATGGTAGCTATATATAATTTATTTTGATAACAGAATCAAGTTAAATACGTTCAATGTGTCGGCAATAACACACGTGTTATTCGCATTGCTATTTGTTGTGTGCACATCGATTGCTGCTAGTAAAAAACAAAGTATACTTATTTTTATTGTATTACTAGTAAAAGCCATGCTTTGTTTGGATTCGAGAAGCATTATTTCGTAAGATAAATATTTGAAAGTAACAGTATTATATTATATTATTTTTACTTCTTTATTAAGCAAAAACGTTACTTTATGTTTTGGAGGATTTTAATTTTAGAAATGCAAATTCAGCCAAATGACTATGTATTTTCTCGGAATTTTTTATTTATAATTTAAGACTAGTATAAACAAAAATATTTTCCAAGCAAAATTTTTACAATTAATTTTATTTGTTTACGATTCTTTTGTTGCCACTTTAGAAAAAACAATTCATCATATGGGTGATTCTCCGATAAGTGGGTAATTTCTATCCCTTAGGGTTATATGTTGTTTTTTGTCATTCATAAAGTTGTTTTTTAGAATAAAATGCATTTTGTAATGTATTTCTACAATTTCAAAAAGTATTTTCGAGAAATTAACTGTAAATTTTACTGCAATATTATTTTAAACATTCAATTTGTCACTTCTGTCCCTTGTCCCTCACCTCATGTACTGATGTTCTGGAACAATTTTAAGTGTAATGACAGACTATTTTTAACAATTTTACCACCAAAAATAAGTATATCCAAAGTACTTAATAAAGTATTTTTATTGTAAATTAAAAATAGTTTTACATTTGTTCTGAGTCAGAGAAACGCTGTCCCCTAGTTTTAATGTCATTACTGTCCCTTTGTATAGAACATCGAAAATGACCCCCAGGTCGCCAGATAAAATTTGGTGAACAGGTGCATTTAGTAGAAGGAGCCATCTTAATTGCCCAGAAAAGCACATGGCACAATTCTAAGGACTTCAACAATAGTTAAAAGCTACAAAATGGATAAAAAGATAAGAATATGTTTATTACTTGCCACTACTGTCCCCTACTTAAACTGTCCTTGTTATTGTTTTTATTTATTTATTATTTTGTCCTAATATAACATATTTTTGCATAGTACAAAATATCATATTGCAGTCTTACTAAGCCTAATTTACTATTTTACACAGAAGCAATTTTCTTAATTTTGTCACTACTGTCCCTGTCACTTCTGTCCCCTTTCAAATTATTTATTTGAGGATTCAATCTCCGAAGCAGATATTAATTCCATATATGACTTGAAGACAAAGGATACAGTGATACCATCTATTCCAAATCTATTAATCTGAATTTTACTAAAATCCTGCTTTATAAAGTAAACTATCTTGTATACTTATAAGTACTTATATGTATATGTACTTATATGTATAGTACTTATATGTAGTATACTTATAAGTATCTTGGGGACACTGATTACCAAATTATTGGGTCGTTCGGAAAGTTCTTTCCGTTTGGGAAAATAAATTCGCACCGGAAAATTTTGTTCATTAATATAAAAGTATTAGATATCGGAAACAATATCTAATAATTAAATAACACAATTTTCCGGTGCGAATTGAATTTCCCAAACGGAAAGGACTTTCCGAACAATCCAATAATTTATAAAATATTTTTTAGAAAACTATATAAAGCTTAAAGTTTATGCCGGAGTGTTGTTTATTACTCAGTAGCATATGCTGTATCTAATTATTAAAAAATATTGCTTAAAATTTTATTTTTATTTTTCACCAAATCAATGAGTGAAATTACCCACTTATTGGAGAATCACCCATATAATTCTTTTAACCCGTTGAGGGACGGTAGGATATATTTTATCCCACCTAATTTAAACGAGGTTCTCACCAGAAACTTTTAACGAAATTTTATATATTTAAGTTTGTCGGCAGTTAAGCGAACTTGCTTTTCAATATTTTAAAATAAAATGTTTCGATTTTTCCGGTGAGAATTCAATATTACAGAGACTTTATTGCTTGCCCCCTCAAGGGGTTAAAATGCTGTCTGCATAAATGATTTTGCATGATGAGAATAATAAGTTGTGTATTTGAATTCTTAACACTGAAAAATATTTTTATAATTGAATATAAATAATTGAATTTTCACAAATTTTAAACCATTAAAAATATGCTATAACTTTCATAAAAAAGGTGTATTTTAAAATTTTCGTAAAAGAAATCGTGACAATATTGTATGATTAAAAGGAATGAAAATTAAAATATGCGCCATTTCCAACCGATCTTAATAAAGTATTCTATTAAAATGTATATTTTCTTCTCAAATAACATAAATTTTTAATATAAACAAATTTAATGTTCTTTTACGGTTTGAAATATAAATACTACAGTTATTTTCAATATTTAAAATATTTCGTTTTCGCAAAATGCAGATATATAGGTTTTTTCCTTATTTAAATATATATATATATATATATATTTAATGAGAAATTTTCATACAAAGATAATATTTCACGTACATAATCATTTATGACTCTATTCATTTTTACTGACTCAATGATTTTTATTTACTGAGAGAAATACGCAGGTTTCATTTTCTTTTGCAAAAATGCTTTTTTCTGCTTTTTACTTGTTTTTAATCCACGTAGAAACACTTTTTAACTAGCACTTCAATTCTTTTGAAGATATCAAAAAATGGCTCGAATCATAGCTTACCAAGATATTAAATCTACCAAATGTTTAAAAAGTTGAGAATATTCCATGTGGCTCAGTGATTAAAAGAATTTTTTTTACAAAAAATGTTAATTGCAGTCATGCATTTTCGAGATGAACATGATTTGCTTAGAAAAGAGCGTTTTTGAAAAAAATACTATCACATTTATATCAATAATGGAGTCTAGGGGTTGAGACACACAATATTTATCTCTTGATTATGGGCTAATATTTACAATGTACATGTACAGATAAGTAAAACAGGTTTTGGGACATCTTCGGCAATTTCTGCCGCGGGAGCTCGGTGAATTGTCTTTTCATTACCGCATCCGGAATGGTTCTGATGCTTTTAGCTGTTGCCAGGGTCCAGAGTTGTACTCAGCAATTAGTGGTTTCAATACGTCATTCGTATCCCGTGAGAGTCTGCTGAGTGTGCATTATTTCTGAGCACGTGGCTTGTTGCTAACGGCCAAATGTTCTTGTGTGCTATATTTACTGCTTTGCTGGGTGTCTCTGACCTCAGCTTTCACATTTATATACTAATTTATTCATTGCAAATAAAAATTTATTTTTTAAACTATGTTCGATTTTTGTTTTGTTTAGGTCACAATCATCCTGGAGTTATGGTGACGTCTCCGGTCGAAGCAAACGAAGACGATGGAGGCATCACATTCACAGCCAAAAGCTTTTCATTAGGTAAAACCGATTTTTTTTAATTTACTTATAAGGAAACGTCCCCATGTGTGAGTTGTGTGTTTGGACGAGTGTGGTACCAAAAGAAAAATCTCGTCATATGCGTTAAAAAGTGCACTGGAACTATCCGTCTGAATCCAACCGTTTTCGAGATATCAGCACTTGAAGTGTAAATGAATAAATAAATAAATTTACAGGGAGATATATAAATTGTTAGCAAGTTAAAAATTTCTTTGCATTGTTTCTAATCCTCCTGCCATTACCTTTTCCCGAGCTACAAGCAAAATCATTTACACCCACGTTGCCAGTTATTTCCCCTCTTTTAAACAGGCACTTCGCATTCTACGAAATTTTCGCGTATGGCTGCATTTGAAGAGTTTTCCCATCTGTTTTTGGTATTTCCAACACCTTGTTTTATGTAAATTTTTCGGCAAATGTGTGGCATGACATAATGGATAAACTGCATGTGTATATAGTGTGTAAAATAGAATGTTTTTCTTAAACTGGCTTAACTTGCGAACAATTTATATACCTACCTGTCAATTTATTTATTTATTCATTCACATTCCAAGTGCTGATATCTCGAAAACGGTTGGATTCGGACGGATAGTTCCATTGCACTTTTTAACGAACATGACAGCATCTTTCTTTTGATACAACACTCATCCAAATTCACAACTTACACCTGGGAACGTTCCCTAGATAGACCTGGAGGCGGCTGCACAGACCGTAACCTCATCAGAATCCTTGCTAGAAGTGAATAATAGGGGGGGGGGGCTCAAGAAAATGTAGGAGGGATGATATTTTCTCTCTCTTTCTCTGACACGCAATGATAAATTAGTGCGTATTCACACTATAAATACTATGTTTCTTATCAAAATATCCTACTAACTTCATTTTATGCTAAGAAAAAAATAGAATGATAAAAAATTCGAGTGTATAACTAGTGAAATATTAAACATCATGTTAGCTTCTTATGTGCAAATAGGATAAGCGAGTGTTGAAATACTTGTTTTAGTTGCAATTTAGTATTTCCGCAAAACTGTGAAAAGACCACAAAACTAAATTAGATTCTTGAACAGAATTTCATTTGAATTTTCGGAACATAAATTCATTTAATGACCTTGGAATCTTTTCCAGGGGAGGCTCAAAATGTTTTAGGGGGAGGGGGCTGAACCATTAATAACACCCCCTTTAGCTACGGCCCTGAACCTCGTCGAGCTGGCGACTGAAATTGCAATATTAGGCAGAACTCGGTAAGCATAATAAAATGCAGCTGGTTTGCCATGTCATATCTTGGAAGAAACCACCTGCTGACACGATTTTAGTGGTTTATCAGTTGGTTTATCATTGTGCTTTCCTGAACCCAAAGATTAAAAAAAAAACAAAAAAACATAGAGATTAGAATCCGGAGGACACAGTGATAAACTTACCAGTCGACAACTAAAAATGGTTTACAGGTGTTTTCCACCAAGATATGACTTGGCAGATCAGTTGCATTATAATATGCGAATCGAGGTTTAACTAATCATGGAATTTCAACCGTCAACTGGATGAGGGGATGTTATGTGCAAGCGGCTCCCAGTCTAGCTCATTTGTAAAACATGGTAACTGTTTTTTTTTTTTTTTTTTTTTTATTTTTTTTTTTTTATTTATTTAAAATAAAATTATTCAATGTTCTAACTTCTAAAATTATTTAACTTCATCCTGACATCTTTTTATGAGTACAGGGTTAATTTATTACTTAAAAAAGGCCGTTATTAAGATAAATTTCAAATAAAAGTTACGAATCCTTGTTAATCGACATCGCATGTCATATCTTCGGCGTTTTTTCGGTACCGAATGATTGGCGTTGCATGTCATGCGACGAAGAGAAAAATTGCATTGTTGAAAGTGAATTTGTCGCTACTTTCAAGTCGTGCTATATTCTGCTATTGTTTTTTGTCTTTCTGACTACAGCTAAGAGATAAGCCTACTATTTTTTTTAAGTTCTCCTATTTTTGTTTGTATAATCCTGCATGTGAAAAATGCAACACAATGAAAGAATGACGCGATTGGTTGAAATTTTCAGCAGATGCAAAGTATCGTGTGTTATGCAAAGGATTCAAATTTCAGAGTCACACGCAAGCGTTTGCAGAGCAGCGACCTCGGGATCACTGCTGAAACGGTATAAATATAAGGATATAATTGAACATTGGAAATAGTATGATTGTCTTCTAATAGCAAACGTTGGGTGAGACATAACTATGCCTCTTCAACGAAAGAGGGCGATGTTCAACTACTGATGTAATTTGTATGAGGTCGAATCATTGACCAATGTGAAGAAGGATCTTCCAGTAATACAATAGCAACTCGTGTGCCGCGTAACAGCAGCACAGTGACGCGAGTTCTTAAGCAGTGAACCGATGAGAATCAGGCAATTCGGAAATCTGGAAGGATGACGAAGGATCTCGAATGATGACGTTAACGTGGATGGTAACATTTGGCCCACATGACACTGACGGACTGTACATTTTAATCTAGACAGTACATTAGTAAACAGATATGGGTGTATCTCTGTCTCATTCGTTATTTCATTAATACCTGCTGTACTGTGGATTGCGAGCAAGAACTACTTTATACAGGATATTCCTCACGCAAAAACATCGAAGCCTGCGAATGCAATGCGGTCTTGAACATAGAGACAGCAGTGCAGAATGGTAACAATTACTTTTTTGGTGAATCTCATTTTAATTTGTGATACCATAATGACCGCATGTGTGTTAAGCGCGTGCCAGTCAACGCTACCTTCTGCAGTGCATTATCGAATGCCATAGTGGACGAATACTGGGAGTTATGATCTGAGTTGCAATTGCGTATAACGGTTGTATAACGCAGTTGCTATGAATTGTGGGTAATCTGAAGAGAAACAGGTACATCAATGAAGTGCTCGAGTTCGAAACCTTTCACTTCCTTCAAGGCATACCTGCAGCTATCTTTAAGCAGGATAATATCAGCCCACAAGTTTCAAGGAATGTTCAAGATTTCTGTCAGCAGAACACATACAGCGCTTCTTCTGTGACATGCGTATTTGCCGGATATATCACCTATTGAACATGTGTGGGATTTTGTTGTTCGGCTTCTCGCTTGTGATCTTTGTCCTACATCTTCTATAGATCAACTGTAGGTACACATACAAACAATACAAGGATCAGAGCATCTAGGACAAAATAAATTTTGTCCTGTATGCTCTGATATGATATAAGGCATCATTGCTTGGAGGTAAAGCCTCTCGCTAGAAAACAGAAGGTTCTTAGTTCAAACCAAGGTTCTGGAAGCGAAAATTTTTATATTAAGATGGATTTAATTAATAGAAAAATCATATTTTTTGCTAATTTAAGAGTTTCTGTTGTTTTTTATGTTGTGATAAATAATCACTGGCATTCATAATATTTTTGGGGATTTAATTTTCTTTCTATTTTAAAAATTATTGCAATTCATTAATGATTCAACATTTTAAATTTTATTTAAACAATTTGTTTCGTTTTTAGAAATTTAAAATTTTATTTTTATTTCCGGTTTTTTTTCAATTTAAAAGTTTGGAGTTTTGCATTTTATTTAAATAATTTGAGTTGAACATTTTTAATTTAATTGAAATAAATAACTTCCTTTTATAATTATTTTAAAATTAAAAATATTGGTGCTACCATCTATGTAAGAATTTAATAATTATAAATTGACAATTTGGATTTGTTAATTAAAGGATAAGTTGTTTTGAAAGAAATATTAAACGAATTTAATAATTATAAATTGACAATTTGGATTTGTTAATTAAAGGATAAGTTGTTTTGAAAGAAATATTAAACGAATTTAATAATTATAAATTGACAATTTGGATTTGTTAGTTAAAGGATAAGTTGTTTTGAAAGAAATATTAAACGAAACCCTCTGTGTGATTTTCAATCACACTTACCCAATTGTTTTGTTTTTTCAGATGTTCCTGAGCCGCCTGTCAGAACTGTTACTGAAACTGTTTTGCCATGGAAACGAGATGAAGATATAGCTTCGTGTGATCCTGCCAAACCTCAGGAAGAGTTTCCTACTTGGGTTGACAATCGCGACTATTACCCTGGATATCTGTCTCCGTCTCCTACCTTTCTTGATAAAATAAGTGACAGACCTTACATCTCTAAAGTCCGTACAATACACGAATCTATCGACGAAGAGGACGAGCCATCGTTTGAAAAAGTACAGAAACAAACTTCGAATCAATCAACTGCTGAGTACAAAAGGAGAAGTTGGAGTAGTCTAAGTAAAGAGCAGAGACTCAACAGTTCTTCGGCAGACGAGTTTTCTTTTACGAGTGCACAATCAGATTCTCCAACGCGCGACAATTCGGCGGATACTGTGAGCATTGAATGCCCAGATGTTGCTGTAGATATTGAACCTGATCCAGCTGACACTAAACTTTGATACAGATATTAAATTGACAGTTCTTCAGAAGGAGCTGTGAACAATCAAGGAGCTTTCTATAATCAAAAACTATTTTTGAAAAATTGAAATGTTTTATGAAAGTACTTTAACTATTTATTCACAGTATATTAATGAATATTTTTATATAAATTTTTTTAAACAGAATGTCAATTATATTGCATCAATCAATTTTTCTAAAAAGTAAATTCAGAGGTTTTTACATTTTTTGAGAACTGCTGTCAGGGCCTAGTTCGAAATTTTTTCTGGCCGGATCACTGTCTATTTTGTGCCTCTCTGTTAATCGGTTGATTGGCTGAATTTGTAGTACTACGATCAATTTTTACATCCTAGGAAAACAAACTCTGTACCTTTTAACTCATATGCAGCGGATACAAGACTAAAGATGATGGTTTCCAAACAATATGCTTTTCTATATAAGTCGTTTTGATATAAAATTAGTATTAAACAATTATAAGCTTTATTTCTATTTAAATTTTGAAATTTTGCCTTATTATATGGGTGATTCTACGATAAGAGGTTCAAAAACATGGAGAATTCGGCCAAAACGAAAAGTCTGAGTTTGATCAAAAACCTTTAAATTATGATTTTTGTCCCGTTTATTTACTTTTTCATATAAGGGCAAGTCACTTTATACATATTTTATAACTTTTTCTGGTCAGTGACTCGCTCCCCTGGCAGTTACCTTGCCAGGGGAAATACGGCAGGGGAGAGACATTTTCATGTAAATTTAAATTTTTTAACTGACTGAATTAGTTTTTGGGTTAATTGTGTATTTCACTTTAATTATTACCGTATTGTTTAATTAGGGCAGTAAATGCAATTGAATTAAATGAATATTATAAGTTTTATGACTTACCTGGGGAGATATACGATCACCGTGCGAAACCACTACACCGCACGGTCGCGTCGCAACAACTAAAAATGGCGACGCTTAAATGGCTTGCGCGTTTAGTATTGCTAACTTCAAGCCGATAGATGTCCTTAAGCGCTACTTCCAATATAGCCATCTTTGAATTTATATTTGTTTCAGCGGAACGAAATTTGACAGGGTAGATACACAAAAAAAGCGGGACAAAAGTTAATTTTAAAAATTACTTGAAATTAGCAAAATTACTTTTTTTTTATAATGCGTAAGTATAATTACTTAAATTCCAATTAAACATACTTTAGCTAAGCATCTGACGGAAAAAATATATGTATTGTTTGAAAGTTAAATTGAAACCGGCAAGGGGACATGCCAGGGGAGAAACTTTTTTAGACTTAGTAAGAAATTTCAGAAAAATGTGTTTTAATTAGGCATTTAATCGTGATGTTATTTAATAAAGTATATTAAGATGATGCGATTCATTGCAAAAAATAGCAACATATAGAATAAAAAATCTGTTTTAAACGGATTGCCGTACAAATTACCCCTTATCGTAGAATCACCCATATAAGTGTGTGAAATTACAAAAAATCACCTTTTGATAGATGATTCAAGAAAATGAGAAATATTTATTAATGAGGAGGTGACAAATTTAAATATAATTTACAAAAAAAAAGAAAAAAAAAGGACGAATGCCGCTAAAGCTATCGTATGATTTTGCTAAGCTCAAATTAAATTTATTACAATTTAAATTTCTATATGATCTTCAAAATCTGATTGTCAGGAATTCAATAAAAACGCAGTGTTGCCAGTAGGCTACTTTTTCATAAATTCAGATTTCTTGTTTGCCACTATTTTTTAAGGGTAAAATTTGAGTTATTTAAACATATACTAAACAAAGCAAAAACAAGGGAATTTAAAAATTTAAATGAAAGTGGTGACAAACAAGAACTCTGAATTTATAAAAAGTAACCTTCTAGCAACCGTAAAAACGTGAAATAAGAGGGTAGATGCAAGACCTGATTACCAACCTACCAAACTTCCATCATTAAAAAATAATAATATTTGTTTACTTATTTATGACAATAATTTCGTATGAAAAGGGAGTTTACATAAAAGAAAAATGTATGATAAAATTTACTGATGGAAATTTGCCCTCTTAATAACCGTACTCTGTGTAGATGAAAAAATGCATTCAGAAAGTCTTTGACAAATTTTTTGCACATTACTTCTAAAAAGTTTTTGTCATTTTACTTACCATTCATACGTAGTATAGGGTAAGTCTTGCAATCGTTTAGAAAATCGAAAAAAAAAAATTTGACGGATTTACCCGTTTCAGATATTGGAGATTCCGAAAAACATAAAAAAAAAAAAAAATTGCCGTCCGTCCATCTGTGTGTCTGTCTGTAACCGCTCTATTTCTCGAACAAATTGAGATAGAGACTTGAAATATTTTGTATGTGCTTAGTATGTAAAAATGGGACGAAGCCTATTTAATATCAGTAACCGCAATTATCCGGAACTATTTTTTCCGGACTCTCGAAAAATTCGTTCTGATGAAAGGTACATAAAATTTTTCAAAATTTTTATTTTAAAGTGTGGACTTAAAAGGCAATAAAATAACACAAATTTTACATAAATAACGAAGTCAATCGGATTATTAGTTGTCGAGATATTTCTAATCCTGTGTTCCATATTCTTCGATTTTTCATGACCCTGTATTTCATTCAAATTTCAATTCAAAGATATAATTTAAATGGAAATGAGACGCTTAATCCGACGCAATAAATTGTTAGTGAATATGATTATTATTTGTGGAGTTATAGGGATGTTTCTTTTATGCAATTCAGTACTACTTGAATAGTTTGGCGTTTTATATGATTTGTCAAAATTGGTTCATCAGCAGTTCATTAATAGAGCATGACTATGTGTTAAAAATACTTAAATGTACGTTTAAATTTTGTTTTGAAACTGCAATGCATTTGATAAATAATTTACAAATGTTTTGTTTTCATATATTACATTATGCATATCCATGATGGTTAAGTATTACGGTGGACCCCAACGACTGTTTTTTATTATTATTCTTGTAGCAAATTAATTCATAAACACAATGAAATTGAGGAAAATTTTATTGTTCCAGCAAATTTCATGATCAGAGCACTAGCTCCGTGTGCTCATGCGATACTCGGGCCCTGGCTGCAGTATTGGCAAATAAACAATGATCATTTCTTTCTATTTCAATTATTTCAAAAATGAATTTCTCTTTCATTGTACAAATATTTATTTTTAGTTTTTGTTTTGTTTTGTATCATTTATGCTTCCAAAAATGAAGATAGTACATACTGACTGAAATACAAGTGAATCAAATTTTAATGTTAAATTGTTTATTTTTTTCTCCTTTGAATTATTAAAGTTTTTTTAATTTCTTTGCTTTTATTAAAGATTTTCTGTAAAATGTCAAATGTCTTACTCCTTAAATTTTGAACAAATACAGTTGGCAAAAAAAGTATTTGTACACTTCATTTTTTTAAATTATAATGAAATTAAACAAAAGATTTAAGCAAAAAATACTGTAATACATTAATTTAATGCATTATAATATTATAGTAGCAAAAACAAAATTAAACGAATCAATTTTTTACATTATAATAAACAAATATACAAAAATATAATGCCAAAAATGTATTTGTACACTATATTAATGTAATATAATTAATGAAAATTTAGTAAAATGATACAAATTAATATTTTGTGTGAATTCATTTAGCGTTTATGACTACTTCTAGATGGTGTGACATAGATTCCACCAACTTTTTTGTAGCGGTCTGGTTAATGATATTCCATGACACAATAAGACCTTCTTTAACCCATTAACGCCCGAATTATTTTCTTAGCTAAAATTTAAATTTTGTATTTCCCACCACTTTTAAAAGCAAATTAACTTTTATCTAAATTTATCAAGGATTCTGTCTCGTGAAATAAGTTATACATTTTTCTTCCTCTTTACTGGTGGGAAAACCGCTTTCTTGCTGTTTTTGTAACCGTCCTCAAACGAGGACGCTGGGCGTTAATGGGTTAAAACTGTTTTTTACTGATACATATTTTTTTTTTTCGAATTTTTGCATCCAATAGAATCTACAAATTTTCTATTGGATTCAAGTCTTGAGATTTTAGAGGAGTTACCTGTCGTCTTCGAGGTATTGAAATAACCATGTGCTGCTGATCACAACAGTATGCTTTGGTCGTTATCCTGCAGAAAGTGAAAAGCTTCCTCTACGCCTAATTTCTTAGCAAGGTTTAATAAATTATGCCGCGACACATAAATGTATGTTAAACCTGTCCTTCCATTGTCAATAAATTTTAAATGTCCTGCTCCATTAGAAGCTATACTCCCCAAAACCATAATATTCCCCCCACCATGCTTGATAGTTTGAAGTATACGTTTTAGATCTAGAACAGTTTTATTTTTACGCCAATTTTTTTCGAATGCTTGGTGGTAAGAAAATTCCGAATTTTCCCTCATCAGAAAAAATTACTGTTTTCCAAAAATCCAATGATTTACTTCTGTATACGAAAGCGAATACTATGCGTTTTCGCCTATTTGTTTCGCTGATGAATGGATTTTTCCTTGAGGTTCTTCCTTTTAAGTCTGCATTGAGAAGAATATTTCTTATTGTTTTAGGTATTACTCTGATGCGAGAAGATGTTGCAAGGTCGCGAGCAAATTTTTGAACCGAACGCATAGGATTTTTTAAAGCTTTTTTAACAACAGCCCCTTTTTCCCTCATTGTTAGTTTGCTGAGAAGTTCTGGTTTTCATTGAATTTCGATGCATCTAATTTATTCATAGTTTCTCACTATGCATCCAATAGTTGCTGATGGTAATTTAATAGCTTTTACAAATTCTTGTTGCGAGTTTCAATTTTTATTATGCTCAAAAATAGGATTTCATATGTCTAGAGGTACCTCTCTAGTTTTAGGTTATATTCTCAATTACTTCAAGAGCATATTAAATTAAATGCTAGAAAAATATAATATGAAGTTAAAAATTATTAAAAACTTCTGTATAAGTAGTCCTTTGGGGCCGTCCATTAATCATGCGAGGCTCGAGAGGGGGGGGGGAGGGGTCCATAAAAAAATCACGAAATATCACAAGGGGGGAGGGGGTGTAGTAATATATCACGAGTATTTATTTTTTCGGCAAATGCGCGATACTGAACCGAAAAGCGGCGTTTCGTGCATTTATTTTTTCGTCAAACGCGTACAAAGTCGAAAGTGGCTTGTAGTGTGACCTTGATTCATCGTTGCCAGGCAACGAACGAAGTGAAGTTTCCGCAAGGGAGATTCTCTGCGTAGTGCGCGAAAATGATGACGCCGAGTGGCTTGATGAAACCGATGTTAATCTTCAACAAAGCACTGTGCCTACAACTAATTTGCAAGATGCTTATCCAATTATTGGTGTTCAAGAAAGTGTTGCTAATCCGTGGTCTGAGGACATTGTAAATTAAATTATGTTTATGTATTACTACAAAAAAGTTTTTCGCATTTCTTTCATTATTTTTATGTCCGTCCAAAACAACTTGCAACCTTTCTGTTTACCTCTTAAGGTTATTATTGTAGTTTTTTTTTATTTTCTATAATAAAATTTGATGATACTTGAACCTGTATTTTATAATAAATATTCTAAAAAAATTAAGATTCTTTGTAGGTACTAAAAAATACACGTGATGTAGGGTTGGGGGGGGGGGTAGTCTTGAACCTCACCATGTATCACCAAGGGGGAGGGGGGGGTTAAAAATGCCAAAAAAACCATCACATGATTAATGGACGGCCCCTTTGAACCATAAACACTATAAAACACAGTACATATCAGGATGGAGAAATGTACAAATACTTTTTTTGCAAGAAATTTTTAAACGTTTCCTATTAGAAAATTATTTTACATCTTTATCGAAATTTTCTGTTGTGTAATTTAAAACGCGCGGTAAACAGGCTGTATTAAAACTATTTTTGACAAAATATCTGTTTTTATTTAGTTAAAAATTAAACATTTTAGAGTGTACAAATACTTTTTTTGCCAACTGTATAACATATTAGCAAAGCTCGCGGTTTTGTGAGTATGGAAATATAACACACATATCGGAAAAACACTGAAAAAATTGTTAAGATCGATGAAATACAGTCAATCGAGATAACTTCGGCCCAAATTATATTAACATTGCTCCACCTTTAGAAAACTTTAATTCATGCTGCAATGGTGGAACCTTGGCGAGTTATTTCTAATAAGCTGCCAAACTCTAGTACTGCTACTTATATTTTAAAGCTAAAACTTAGCCGTTAACTCAAGTGATGTAGCAGAATTTTTAATCTGTTTTTTCTCTTAGGCCAAAGTTACCCTGATAAGTCAAAGTCACCCAGATTGATTGTAGTATTTTTCTGTTTATTATCCCGTTACCACCTAACGATCTATTTATAGATCACCTACAACCAAGCAAAACTTCTAAAATTTACTACCAGTATTTAAGGGTGTTCTTAAATCAAAAAGGGCAACTTTGTGACACATGCTTTAATTTATTTTTGTTCGGAAATGCATGAAAATAGCACGTGCTGTTATTCAGAAACTGTCTAATTGCACTCAATTTTCTGTTTTTTAAAAAACACAATAGATCTTTCATAAAAAGCCTTCAAAGTTGACATTTTTGAGCACGTTTCCCAACGAAAGCAGAAAAACAGGTCGAAAAACGGGTGGTCACGTCATCGAAATAGCTTAGATTTGGATAGTTAATTGAATGATCATAAAATGGAAAACTAAGTTCGATTCGAAATCGCTTCCATAGTCAGGCATTCCAATTTTATATCTTTCCGTTAAAAAATGAATTTGTAAATGTGTCAAAACATTTTGCGCTTGTTGAGCGGAGCAGTTGAGAACACCCTTAAGTACGGAAATTTTCTCATTTTCTAACTTCAAATTTTGAGCATTTAACCACTTCCTTGATTTACCCGTACGTCATACGGGTAACGTCTCTTTGGAAATCATGACTTGCACATGCCATATATGGGCTGAACCAATCATGATTTATTATTCATTTCCAGTAAATTTTTATTGTAGATTTTGCATTATTTAATCCGAGCATTTTTCTGATTCAATTAGGTAAAAATTTTTGTTTTGAAAAACCGGTGATAAAAGATTAAAAATTCAGTAAAACACGTGAAAAAATAGGATTTTTGAAAAATATTGATCAGTTAAGTGGTTAAATAACTGAAAATTACTACAGTGAAACCTCCAAATAAGGGACATCCATAACCGGAAATTTTGTCCATTAAATAAAGGTGTCCCTTATTCAGAGATTTTACTTTTTAGCTCACAGGCTATCATAGCCTGAGAGCTTATGTGCCCGTCCGATCTGTATGTACGTTCGTGCGTAACGCGATAACTCATGATAAAAATATCCACCTGAAATTTTGTATATAGGTATATCCTAATAAGGCGCTTCCCTGATTAGTTTTTGGAGTTCATTCGATATGTATAAGAGGGGAAACGGGGGGCTCATGCCCCTCCCCTTAACTGATATAAACGGGATTTTCATGCAGAATTAACAGTTTTCGTTCAAAATTTAGATATAGGATCATTCTGATGAGGCGATACCGTGGCTGTTATTAGGTGTTCATTGAATAAGTATGAACAGGGGGAACGGGGGGCTCATGCCCCTCCCCTTAACTTGTATAAATGGATTTTTCAAGCAGAATTGTCAGATTTCGTTCAAATCTCTGAATAGTTTTGGAATTTTAATGGTTAAGTATAAAAGAGGGGGATAACTCCTCTTAAATTATATAACTGCTAAATGGGTTTTTATTAAGAATTATCCGATTTGCTCTGAATTTTGGATATAGATTTTTTATATGATAAAGCATGTCCTTGATATTTTAGAGGTTCAATGATTAAGTATAAAAAAGGGGAAAGGGGAGAGCTGATCCCCCCTCCTTAATATTTTTTTTCAAACGGAATTAACCCTTGAAAATATAAGGCTGTAATGTACAATTAGTATGCGTAGCCTGTGAGCTCAATGCCATCAGTTTAACTGGGCAATATTCTTTTTATTTTCAAATTAATCGTTCAGAAGGACATAAAAAATAACAAAACATTAAAGATTAAGTTACATTAAACCGACGGCTATAAATTAAGTTAATCAGACATAAAAGGAATAGAAAATTATTAAAATTTTTCAATAGAATTTCAATTCATTTCCAATTTTTATTATAAATTATTTCTAGAATTATTGATTTGTATTTTTTACATAAACATTTGTGTACATGCCAAAAGTATGATAACATTTAAAAGAGTCTTACTTGAAATAATCAATCAAAACTGATCTTCGCACAAATCCCTCAACTGTTCATTTACCATATTTTTAAATTTTAATCCTTCATTATCAGCATTATTTATGAAAAAGTTTTCAACTGTTTTACGTATTTTTAAGCATCCGTAACGTTTTTTATTTCGCAATTTTCACTTCTTTACTTTAAAAGTCATCGTCACAATTTTCAGCATTACTTTGTATGGGGATAAACTCACTGATGTCTTCATCTGAATTATGGGTAAATAAATGCTCGTCAGTTGTGTTGAATCAACATGACTACCTATATGTTTGATAAGTTCATCAAAATCTGTATTTTCATTTTTATCACAAACTAATTCATAATCTGAAATGCAAAAACAGCTCCTTTAAATCTCGCTCTTAAATCGAGTGTGCCTTATTCAGAACTAAATACATTACACATCCTATACCAAGAAATTGCGAGAGAAACTTTTGTTTTTAAATAGATGTATCCCTTATTCGGAGTTTCCTTTATTTGGAGATTTACTGTATATGGAAAAAACTGCTGTCGAAGAATTAAAAGAAGTGTAAAAAAAAAGTTGGGCATTAACGGGTTAACGCGAAGGCAAAATGAAATTGCTACGGATTATAAAAATATTATCCCATATAGCAATTTTAGTTTGCAGAAAACTTGCAGCAGGCTTGCTTCGTAAACCTCGAAAAATTGCAGCAAGTTCGGTATGACAAGACTAAAAGTTTGTAAGAAGACTGCAGTAAGATAACGCAAACGCCGAAGTCATCACACTTTGAACTTACAGCTAACTTGTCATGCAAGTTAATCTCTTGCTGTATCAAATTTATTGCAAATTAATAGAAAATTTAATTCTGCACTTAAGCACTTCAAACTTATTTTATAGTACTAAAGTTGTCATGTGCCACACTTCCTGTTTATAACCGTCACTCTATAAGTTTAACACCTTTAGGTCTATTGATGCGTACGCATTGACGCATAAACACCGTAAAAAAGTGCATACATCGTTTTTATCACTATTTACAAATGAATTTATTTATTGAACAACACACATCTGATTTGTATGCTCGACATGAAGCCTGCTTATAAATCATCGTCAATATTACAGGGACGGGATAGCATAAGGAAATTTTACAGCACAAGATATATACACCCGGGAGCTCCACACTAAGTGTGCGAGCAATGGAGCCAGTGGAATTCGAGCCCCCAATCTCCTACGCTCGAAGGCGATTAGCGGCGTAGTGCTTTGACCACTCAGCCACGGAGGCTCCAAACAAATGAAAATAATGTTTGTACTTATAAATCAGTCTTTTTTTTTTTTTTTTTTTTTTTTTTTTTTTTTTTTTTTTTTTTTTTAATAAATAAAGCGTTTAAAAAAAACGGTACCAATCGAATAGAATTTGTGTTAGGGATGGAGTCCCGAAAGTTGTCTATTCTTTCAACGGAGGGATTTTTTGCTTTCGTCACATTCGTGAATTAAAGACAGTCTTGCATCAATTTCACAGAAAACTACTCATGCAAGTCCGTAATGGTCTATCTTGTGGGAATCCGCTGCGAATTTGTCAAGTCAATTTTGTCACGGCAAGATAATATCAGAAAAATATCAAACTTGCTGCTAATGTACATGCGGTCTGGGATTAATTAAAAGAGAAAATCTTCATTCCAATACAACCCATTTGCAGCCAAGTGGACTAGCTGTGAAGTCAACCTTCTACCAAACTTCCATCAACTCCCCACCTAAAGATCTCTAAAGTCATGATCTTCCACCTTCCCCAGTAACACATAATTCCTATTATTTCAAGAATGAATTCTTATTCACATGAAGGATGCCTAAAAGACCCTTACAATCAAAAGTTATTTCATAATTTTATAGCTTACCTCACAGGCAAAATTTTGTTACAAACATGTTTTTACCCCTTGGAAACGAACGATCGGTATACGTGCCGCATAAGGTACTCAGAATCCTCGATTACTCTCACCAGAAAATTTTTATTGTAAATTTTGCCTTATTTAATCCGAGAAATTTTCGTGATTCAATTAGACAAAAATTTCTGCTTTAAAAAAACGGTGATAAAAGACTAAAAATACTGCTGCAATCACTAATTCATAAATGTATGTCAAAAATAAGCGCTGCGCGCCCATTTAAACCAGAAAGAAAAAAACAACCTCACTGGATGTACGAAACTCCCTGCGCAGCAATCTCTAAAGTACACGAAACTCGTCAATGCCGCAATCATTATATACGTATGAGCACTGCGCGCCCATTTAAAAGTTTAAAAACACATCACTGGATGCATGAAACTCGTTGAGCAGCAATCTCTAAAGTGCATGAAACGTCAGTGCCACGGTCAACACGCTTATGAGCGCTGCGCGCCCATTTAAACAAAAACAAAAACAAAAATAAAAAAATACTGGATACACGCAACTCGTTGTGAGACAACGAAACTCGTCAAAGCTGCTTTCTCTAACGACACTAAAACCCAAAGAAACATCTCTGGATGCACGAAATTTGCATTGAAGAAATTTCTAAAATGGACAAAACTGGTTAATGCCGCGGTTACTAACGCAGGAATCAAACTATTAAAATCTGTATAAGTTTGTTCAAAAATACGCGATAAAATTTTGAAATATTTTTCTAATACAGTAGAACCTCGATTAACCGAAACTCTCCATTAACCAAAGTCGATTTCTTCTGCACTTTTTTTTTTTTTTTTTCATTTTCTACTATCATCCAAAATTTTCTTTTAACAAACATGCATTTTAAGAAGTTTTTTCCCCTACATTCCATTTGTATGTAAGCCGTCCTTCCCAAACTACGAGTGCAGCTAAATATTTTAGAATTCCCTTTTTTAGAACTACTTCTCGCAAGCTCAATTTTTGGTATGAGTGTATTCTTCCCCACTTTCAAACGTCCGTATTCTAAGCAAAAACACATCCCATTTCGAAATTGGGAAGGTCATATTGCCGAGTCCCAAAACAATCGAATGTTATTGCACCCTCTGATTGTAAACAAGCGCAAAGAACCTCTTTTGTCATCTCAAGAACAGAGAAATTTTCGTTGCAGCAGAATTTGAAAAGGGGGAGGAGTCACTTTGTACTACTTATCCTTTGTAGACAATTTTATTCCAGAAAAGAGAAAAGGGAGAAAGGAAGGAGTAACCCGTTTGCTATTCTCTTTCTTCCCCTACTTTTAGGTATGGTCATTTTTGGCTGCTGGTCACAATTCCTGTTTGTTCTCTTTTTCTGCTGTTACATTTCGAATCAGAATTTTCTTGAATGCTATCATATAGATCTTACGTACTGTGTTTCTTAATTTTTTGTATTCAAGTTTTCTTTTTTATCATGGCTTCCATTAAGAGAAAAAGAATCGTACTAACCATACAGGAAAAATATGATATTGTCACAAGACTAGAATCGGGAGAAGCTGAGACAAAACTTGCAAAGGAGTTTCACGTTGGCGTGTCAACTGTCAGTGAGTTGAAAGAAAAGGAACTCGGAGAAAATTAACGAAAGTTTTAAAAAGTTAGTAAAAGTAAAAAGTTTTTGTTTCAGAAATAAATTTATTTTCATTTAGTATTTAATAGTTAAAATAAGTCATAATAACAGTTCAATGACGATATTAAACTACATATAAAACTAGATGATTATTGATGAATCCTCGATTATCCGAAGTAGGATCGGTCCTAATTACTTCGGATAATCGAATTTCTACTATATTTATTAGGCATAAATATTATGCTAATTTTTAAATAAGGAAAAAAGTATTTCTGATATAGGAATGCGCTACCGTATTAACATCTCACATCATAATATTAAAAGTAATAAAATTATGAGAAAAATAAAATATAAATGCACAATAAAATGTAAAACACAGGGAAAAGTAACCGAAACGAACATCAATACTCGCGGAAACCGGGGGATTTTTTTATTTTTTTTCCCCGTTTCGCTATACAGTCTAAGTTTTAACACTGTGGCATTAAGCTGTTCTATCCGCTACTTTTTAACATTTTCCAACAAAGTTGAAAAGTGTTTATGCATTCGGTTTGTCAGTCCGTCTGTCCGTATGGCCGTCTGCCCGCTCTCTAACTCCTGTAAATGTACTCGGATTGCTATGAAATTTTTATATGTTATTGATGTTTACCCTAGCACGAACCCTATTGAAAATGAAGTTTCTACCATGATAGTTTATTTACAGGGATAGTCAAAAGTTTTCCGATGCATTACGGCCTATGGGAAAAAATCGTTTCAAATGAATTATAAATGTGTTACACCCGGTCAAACATATTCAAATTTATATAGATTCGCAAAAGGCACTAAAATATGCATTCTGTAAAATATACAGTTAAAATAATAGTTATTATTCATTTACAGGGCCACTCAAAAGAATTCCATTACACAATAATAAAGAAATGAATTGTATGCGACATATTTTAACTGTGTTAAACTATTTCAAGTATCATAAAATTGATATACGCCGCTGAGATTCAATATTTCATACGCTTAATATGAAGTGCATGGCAATTACAGGGACACACGAAATATTTCAAATCGTATATTCTATCCAAAGTACTATATATTATCGATGATAGCTGATGGATGGATGAAATGCATTTTCCATTTTGATATTCGCTTTAAAACTTTATTAAATGTCTGCATATTATATGGTGTGTATAAGTGCTACAGTTGATATACATGGTTACAGAAAAGAGCTCGCAAACCTTACAGAATATGAAGGTAATTTACTTAAAGGTGGTTTTTACATAAGTGATGCATTTTTGAATTGCTTTCAGTTTACTAAGAAATGTTTGTAGAATATAAATAAAATGATATACAGGGTCGCCCAAAGAATTATATGCATGGCCACCCATGGATGATAATTTCTGGAAATGTATTTAACTAGTTTTAAAACTGGTTTTGTTTCAACTAAATTTTTATAAAATACTGGTGTGTAATAAAGATACTGGGTAAACTACGGGGCTGAACAAAAGTATTGAAGTATTTTTCCATATATTGGTATGAATTTCTGAAAGAGAAATTTCAACCTGTTAGGCGTTTTCTTGATAAACTAAACTTCCGTATTATATAGTAGTATATATATCAACCGGCAGATGTATTAAAAAATATCGAGACACGTATTTGGCTATGGACTGTAACACTTTTTTTTAATCTAAATATCGAAGTTTTGTTCAAGATTTCAGGAAATTTTGGAAAATGTTTCATAATATATGCTTAACGCATGATTTTTCTTAAATGTTTTAAATCATCAGTTCATTTTGCTGTTATTTTTTCTCTTCTAATTATTGCCACGCAAGTTTAAATAGAAAAATTCTTTCATTTTTTACCCTTTACTTTTAAAGAAATGGAGTACTTCTGTTGCTACAATTACAAAATTGGTATTACAAACTACAAAAAAAAAAAAATATCTCAAAAATAAATTGAGATACGGCTTTTAAACAAAATGCATTTAAAAGTATATATTTTCCCCTATATGATGGTGTAAAAATTGTAAATGTGCGATGATTAGAAGCTTAAAAATTTGCAATAGCATAAATTTCAAAATTGAAATTTCATTTCTTCTAATTGTTGCACGCAAGTTTAAATAAAATTATTATGTGTGTAACATAAATTAAGGGATTAAATATGTCACGTAAAAGTGTGCTAATTTCTTTTTATTTCATCATATTAAATCATATTTATCATCTATTTTGACACGCGAAATGAAATATTTTTTATATTAATTAAATTATTATTCATTTATATTAAGAGCCGCCTCTGGTGACCAGTTTGATCTCCCTTGAATTTATGCTAAGCTTTGCAATATTTTACTTTTATTCATAATTTTATTTAGTTGCGTATCTTCACTAAATCTGCAGATTCTGATAGAGAAATCAACAAATCTATGCGATCAAGGCAACATTTAGGGGAAGATTCTGTTAATACTCTGTTCTGGTTGGCGCGATTGGCGAAGAAATCCCAAAATAGCACCGAAAAACCGTTTTTCATGAGTTAATTTAATGAAAAAATGTATTTTTAAGGAAATATTAACCCCTTGGGGACGAGCGACACGTATATGCGCCACAAAAACGCTTAAGAATCTTTGTTTATCCTCACCAGTAAACTTTTACTGTAAAATTTGCCTAATTTAGACGGAGCATATTCTCGATTTAATAAGGCACAAATTTCTGTTTTTAAAAACCGGTGACAAAACATTAAAAATTTCGTAAAAAGCTCCCGCCGCGAAGGGGTTAAATGAAACCCTCTGTGTGATCTTTAATCACACTACCTACTTGTTTATCATTCATTCTATTTTTTTTCCTTGGTAAATTATTTGTAATTTAAAAATCAACAGATAGAGCAAACTTTGTGCATTGTTACTAATAAACGAAGGAATAGTGAGCATTTTAATCACGATTTTAATTAATTGTTTCTGCAAGGAAACAAATCATTTTAAATGGTCAAAAAATAGTGTTCTGGAGGGAGGGGGTGAGAAAAATGCGGAATGAAGGATTGCCTGAGACAATTGATCATTATTTTATTGCCACTTCAACTGAATAAACAGGTAATATATATATATATATATATATATATATATATATATATATATATATATATATATATATATATATATATATATGTTTGTGTGTGTGTGTGTACTAGCGGACCTGACAGACGTTGTCCTAGCACCGACTCCAAAAAATAAAATAAATGTACGTAAATATAATAATATGCATGATAAATATTACGCTCTTAATTTAATTTCTTATTACAATTATTTAAGGAAATTATTTTTCACTTTGCAGTAGTTTTTGAAATAGGTTCAACTTTTTATAGAAAAATTTATTTTTCTCTTTTTAGTTAAAAGTTAACGATTTTCTGAAGTCGGTTAATTAAAATTATAATACAGGAAAAATTATTTTAAATTATACATGTCAGTCAGGAGTCAGGTTTGAACACACTATTTCTTTATTCGAGAACCAGAGCTTAAATCTGGCGCCTTAGACCACTCAACATTCTGTCCGCACTCTATTCAGCGAACTTATTCAACACTTTTAATTAGCGAAAAATCACTAACTTTATTAGTTTTTGCCTCATTACTAAAAAAGTACTGGATAAATTTCGATGAAATGTGAATCTAAACCATTCATGAATCCACTGGGACACACACAAAAAATTTCATTAAAATCGGTCCTGTCGTTTAAGAGGAGTTCAGTGACATACACACGCACAGAAGAGTTATATATATAAAGATTTGCATTTGATACTTAATTTTGATTTTGAAATTAGTTTGGCTGGCACCGACTCCAAAAAATCAAATAAATGTACATAAATATAATAATACGCATGATAAATACTACGCTCTTAAGTTAATTTCTTATTAGAATTATGTAGGGAAATTATTTTTCACTTCGCAGTAGTTTTTGAAGTCGGTTCAATTTTTTATAGAAAAGTTTCTTTTTCTCTTTTTAGTTAAAAGTTAACGATTTTCTGAAGTCGGTTAATTAAAATTATAAAACAGGAAAAATTATTGTAAATCATACACGTATGTCAGGCGTGGGGTTTAAACACATGATCTCTTTCTTCGAGAACCAGAGCTTAAATCTGGCGCCTGAGACCGCTAGGCCATTTTGTGCGCACTCTATTCAGCGAACTTTTTCAACAGTTTTAATTACCGAAAAATCACTAACTTTATTAGTTTTTGACTAATTACTAAAAAAGTACTGAATCAATTTCGATGAAATGTGAATCTAAACCATTCTAGAATTCACTGGAACACACACAAAAAATTTCATTAAAATCGGTCCAGTCGTTAAGGAGGAGTTCAGTCACATACACACGCACAGAAGAATTATAATTAAAGATTTGCATTGGATACTTAATTTTAATTTTGATATTGGTTTGGCTGGCACCGACTCCAAAAAATCAAATAAATGTACATAAATATAATAATATGCACGAGAAATACCGCTCTTAATTTTATTTCTAATTGCAATTATATAAGGAAATTATTTTTCACTTTGCAGTAGTTTTTGATGTCGGTTCAATTTTTGATAGAAAGGTTTATTTTCTCTTTTTAGTTAAAAGTTAACGATTTTCTGAAGTCGGTTAATAAACATTATAATACAGAAAAAATTGTTGCAAATCATACACGTAAGTCAGGAGTGGGGCTAGGGTTCCAACACACGATCTCTTTCTTCGAGAACCAGAGCTTAACTCTGGCGCCTTAGACCTTTCGGCCGTTCCGTCCGCACTCTATTCAGCGAACTTATTCAACACTTTTAATTAGCGAAAAATCACTAACTATTAGTTTTTGCCTAATTACTAAAAAAGTATTGAATCAATTTCGATGAAATGGGAATCTAAACCATTCTAGAATCCATTGGAACACACACAAAAAATTTCATTAAAATCGGTCCAGTCATTAAGGAGGAATTCAGTGACATACACACGCACACAAGATTTATGTATATAAAGATTTTTTTTTTTTTTTTTTTTCAAATGACAGTTACACATTTTGGATTGTGTATGGAATGACGAAAAATGGAGGTGTGTGTGTAGATATTTCATTGGAGAGACGAAGTTAGATGATTTGTTAAAATATAAGTTACTGTTTCAAAATGACAAATAAAACAACTAAGACGAAATAGCATTTTAAATTACGGCAAAAAAATTTAAAATAAAATATTGAAAAATTTAAAATTTTGTGCAGTAGGGGCAGACCGATGTTTTTTTCACAAAAACTAAAATAATGATAAAGATTTATCAGCTTTAAAATGTATTTATAATTGATTTAATTGCATGCATAACTTGCAGTTATTTTAACTGATTGATTTAATTACTGGATTCAGCTAAATGCGTTCGTGATTATGTAAATATGTATCACCTTTAGTTGTCGTTCAGTCCGTCCGCATACAACAACGTAAAAACCACCCAACCGAATCGTTTGAAATTTAAAATGTATGATTATTACATAATTTTGTAGAGTCATTTCAAATTTTATGAAAATCGAATTCATAGATCAACTACAGGGACAATCAAAAGAATTCCATTACTTTACAGTCAATGGGGGGAAAAGTTTCAAATGCATTTTAATCGTTTGAAATTTAAAATATATAATTATTACATAATTTTGTCGAGTCATTTCAAATTTTATGAAAATCGGATGCATAGATCAATTACAGGGACAATCAAAAGAATTCCGTTATAGTAAGGTCAATGGGGAAAAAGTTTCAAATGCATTTTAATGATGTTACACTCATTAGAACATAATAAAATGTATATGCATCTATGAAGTACATATTATAATATACATTTTACGCAATCTGTGGTGCAAAGAACATTTGTTATTGATTTACAAGGCCACACAAAAGCCACCATTACATAATGTTATAAGGTGAACATTGTTTGGTACGCATTTTAATTGTAATTAACCATTTAATATTTTATGAGATTGGTATACATTGCTGAGGTGTAATAAAATTTACTTCCTGTATATTTACAGGAACACAAAAAGGATTTCGACTACTATACTATATCCGAAATATTGTCTACTGTAACATTAAGGCCCCTGTCCTCGCTCGAGGAAACGCTCGCGAGCTAATGCTATTCCTATGGGGAAGCATTTTTCTAATAACTCTTTCACATTTTGACATTTTTGAATATATATATATATATATATATATATATATATATATATATATTTTTTTTTTTTTTTTTTTTTTTTTGCATTGGATAGCTGAGGTGCATGCCGACAGCGCACCTTTTTTACTTTTTCGATTTTGGTTGCAGATATTTTTTTAAAAAGCACTTTCACTTTCGAAACCGGTGTTGAAAGTGAAACTAACTTTGTAAAAAATACCTGCAACCAAAATCCAAAAAGTAAAAAAGATGCGCTCTCGGCATGCACCTGAGCTATCCAATAAAAAAAAAAATTATTAAAAAATGTCAAAATGCGAAAGAGTTATTAGAAAAATGCTTACCCATAGGAATAGCATTAGCTCGCGAGCGTTTCCTCGAGCGAGGACAGGGGCCAGATCTGAATATTTTTAAAACTTCGTTATCGTACGAACGCACCTCATTAGCTACGCTTCACGTGCAGTTTCCAACTTGTTTCAGTTTCAATTTGCTATTAACATTTAATCGCAATTAAATTAAAACAATTAATTTTTAATGAATTATTTCAGTGAAAATATGTTTTATTAATGCACTTAGCACATCACACAATTATAGAGCTTAATTAAGAGAAAAATAAACTAAATGAATTAATGAATAAATATGAATACATAAATATGAATAACTAGCAGCCTTCACCCGCTACGCTGGTCAGTTTTTTTAAAGAAACTTTGAATCAAACGAAATTTTTATATCATAGTAATTTTTAGTTTTATATCGTATTTTAGACTGTCTGTCATCGGTGAAAAGTCAGTCATCTAAACGGAAAGTTCAGTGTTAGTCACCAATGAATGACGTAGCTCTCAACATGTTAACAATTTTAATCACATAAAAATTCATTCAGCGGAACCTTTAAATTAAAACCAACCTTTTGTAATTGTGTTCATCTGATTTAAAACATCTCCATAAGTATTCAATTAAACAACGTAGAATGCTATATTTCACTTGTTACAAAATTTCTGAATAATTATCCAACTAACAATGTAAATTCCATTAAAATCTATCTAGTAGAACTTAAGTTATAAGCGTCCGGAGTGAAATTTCACTTTGCGTTTTATATATATTGAGATAATTAAATGTAGCTTACATAATCACGTTAACTGATTATAGAACTCACTTTCAAAATTTTAGGTTCAATAGATTTTTTTGTACGATAATTAATACGAAATCCAGACTTTCTTTTATATATATAGGTTGAAAATTACCGCTTTTTTGCGCCGAAGACATCGCCAAATCAAAAAAATATATGGTATCTAACGAACTACTGAACTTAAAAGAATTTGCTTAATATCATTCGATGCAGCATGTAAAAATACACTAAAATATGGTATCAGTTAAAAAATAACTACAAAATCTGATCTATATACATAAGGATTGAAAATTTCAGGTTTTTGCGCCGAAGTCATCGCCAAATTGGGAAAATATGAAGTAGCTCACGAACTACTGGATTTAAAAGAATTTACTTAGTAACATTCGATTCAGCATGAGAAAATACACTAAAATATGTTATCAGATGAAAAATAACTTCAAAAGCCCATTTTTAAGGAATTTTTTAAAAGTTCGTTCTTTTTTTTACCCCCCTTAGGGGTGGAATTTTCGAAAATCCCTTCTTAGAGGCACTCGATGTTATTAGACGTATTTTTACCCTAATTTTCAAGATTTTTGGTTCGGTAGATTTTTTTGTGCTGTGATTAATACGAAATCCAAACTTCCTTTTATATATATAGATTATTTATTTAAATTAAGATCCGCCTCTGGTGACCAATTTGGTCTCCCTTAAATTTATGCTAAGCTTTGAAATATTTTACTTTTATTCATAATTTTATTTACTTGTGTAGTTTTACTAAATCTGCAGATTATGATTGAGAAATGAACAAATCTATGCGATCAAGGCAACATTTAGGGGAATATTCTGTTAATATTTTGTTCTGGTTGGCGCGATTAGCGAAGAAATCCCAAAATAACGCCGAAAAACCATTTTTCATTTGTTAATTTAATGAAAAAAAGTGTTTTGAAAAAGATATTAAACGAATCCCTGTGTGCGATTGCCAATCACACTTATCCACTTTTTTTTTCTTTTTTTTATACTACTTTGCTATCCCGTCAACCAATTTCGCCAAATTATACAAATCGCCAAACTAATAGCCCAATTATACATATTGACGTAATTTTTATTTTAAATAACGAAAAAAAACAAATAATTAGTAGAATTTAAGAAAAATATTAATAAAAAGTCGAAATAAAAACCATTTAATGACATTTTAAACACGTGAATCGTATTTAATGTCATTGAATGCGACATTCACGATCATCCATTATTAGCATTTAATCTGATAGTTTGGGGATAATTTTTTGGTCGACGGGATAACCTAGTAGTACCTTTTTTTTATTAGAATGAATGATAAATTAATTGCAAATATTTTTTCATGACAATGATTTTTCCTTCACATTCAAAAAATTTCTTTTTTAGTGATGGTAAAATAACTGCAGATGAAAAAGATATAACAGTAAGGCTAAAACTCAGATTTAATGACTGCTTGGCATATGACTTGGCGGAGGCTCAATAAGTACGCTAATTCCAGATAGAGTGTAAAGAAACAATTGGTACCATTTGATTATTCCATCGATCAATTTCGCCAAATTATACAAATGGATATAATTTTTATTTTAAATAACCAAAGAATTAAAAAATTATTAAAATATTAATAGAAATAGAGATAAAACATCGGATTAAAATTAGTTGACGACGTAACAATTATGCAAAACATATTTAATGTCAAAAGAATGTGATATTTACGATATCCATTATTGACATTTAAACTTATACTTTGGCGACAGTTTTTTGGTCGATGGGAGATCAATATTGCCAAATAATGTAAACAAATTATATAAACAATAATATTGCCAATAATATTTAGGTGCAGATGTCATCTACGGATCACGTTGGCACGATTACAACAAAATTGCGATTTTATGCCTCACGTGGTAATCCAGTAATAGTCGTTTATTTATCAGTAAACTATTTCATTATTTTTCTTTTCTATTTTAAAATTATACAAATTGTTTTGTTCCATAATTACTAAGACTTAATTTATTTATTATTACTATTTCAGATTACATTTTCTTGGCAACGGGAAAGAAAAATGGTTATTTTTTATCGGAAAAATTTTAATTGATTCTGTATGAAAAATAATGAAATTTTGAATTATTAAGAAAAATATTTGTATAAATCAATTAAAAATTAGCCTATGTTCACCGGAAATAGTGTAGCTTTCCAACGGTGAAAGAATTTTTCAAATCCGTCAAGTAGTTTCGGAGCCTATTCAATTCAAACAAACAAACAATCAAATCTTTCCTCTTTATAATATTAGTATAGAGAAAAAATTTTAATTGATTCTGTATGAAAAATAATGAAATTTTGAATTATTAAGAAAAATATTTGTATAAATCAATTAAAAATTAGCCTATGTTCACCGGAAATAGTGTAGCTTTCCAACGGTGAAAGAATTTTTCAAATCCGTCAAGTAGTTTCGGAGCCTATTCAATTCAAACAAACAAACAATCAAATCTTTCCTCTTTATAATATTAGTATAGATAAAGTAATCCGGAATCGAAATAATCTATTCGCGTTTGAAATGAAATAGATGCCCTTTCGCGGACAAAGTCTGGAACGAAATAGAACTGATACCGTGAGCATCTTCCGCTGAAATCAGTGTTTAAAAGGTCGATAAATAAATAAACAGTTCTATAATAAATAAATAAATAAACAGTTCTATAACGCATGCAACGTTGGGTTCTTTGTATTAAAATTATCTAAAATCAAAATTTTGTACACAAAGTTTAGATCTGTAATATAAAAAAGTACATTTGACTTACTCATGGCAAAATAACATGACAGCAACACAATGCTTGCATAATTCGCTTGCTCCAGCTTTGCAAGAAGAAAGAGCAAGAAAATTTTTTTATTTTCAAATTTTTGTTTTCCTTTACTAGCAAACCTGAAATAATTGTCTGAGCGAAGCGAAGTCTTTATACTCAGAGATACGTAACGATATTAAAATTCAAAAAAATTCTTTCGTCAAGCAAATCTCAAAAAGTACTTGTCGGATTTTGATTCTGTTTGTACCAATAGGTACCTATGAAGGTAATCTGGTGAATGCACTACATACGAAAAATTAGTTCCAAATAGTTAAAAAGTTATATTAAAAAAACTGATAAAAAAGCACAATTTATGTGCATACGTCACAGATATTTGGTGAGCGTGATTTTCACCGGCTGGACATTTTCGTAGATAACCGAATCAGTACATGGAGTAAATAGTAATCATTTTCGCACTCAAAAATATTGAATGCAATAAAACATTTTAAAATTTAATCATGCAGGAAAATAAAACTGTTATTTTTTTGTATTAAAAAATGTCATAAAAACTTTGATTTTGAGATTTTGTGATAATTTCTTAACAGCACTTTTTGATCGCTAAAAGAATGTTTTACATATTTCGCGTGTGAAAATTAGAAACAATTACGTTTTTAAATAAAAAGTTTCTTTGACATCATTTTCTTTTTATATTTATTTTCATTGTATGTTTTCTTTTAACTTATATTTTGTTTGTGTATGGAAGTCAATTCTGGTCACTAATTTTTCTGCACGGATACCACAAGCGCATCAGATTTGGCGCAATTTTTTTCAAAGCCCATTTGGCGAAAACTCCCTTTTCAAATAACGCTTACATACACATTTTTAAATTATTTTCTATTTTCAAAAAGAACTTACAGTAAATAAAATAATAATAATTAATAACTATAAAAAGAAATATTTTATATAATTAAAAGAAGGAAGTGAAAGTAAATAAACATTTTATGAGTAAATAAACAAATAATAAATAAATAAAGCCGGGCTACCATCTCAGGTAAAATAATGCCATTTTGACGCCAATTATGTACCCTGGTGCATATGTGACATTTTTTCCCATTTTTCATCCGTTTCCTGTTGGCATACAACTTTGAAATATGGAGTATGTATGCATACCTGGGAGCAATACTGGAATTAGACATTGATTTTTTTTAATTCGATCCAAAAAAGGGCAACGGGGCTATTTTTTAAAGTTTTATACAATTTATACTGCATAAAGGAGCCACTTACCTATTTCTATATACCAGAAGAAATAAGTGGTATGTAAAAACAATTATAGTATACATAAATAAAATACTTGAGATAATATACTAGAGATATAAGCACCGGGTTTGGCGAGATTTTTTATGCCAATTAGGCGAAAACATCGTTTTGATTACCAGATGCATATAGCATGCTATAACAACACGTTATTTATTTATTTCAAAATGAAAAAAAAAAGGAATAAATGAAACATTTACTGTTATTAAAAAAGTTATAACAATCAATAAATTATTTAATATTTTCAGAACAAACAATTTATTATAACATTTATATGATAACCAGCATATTAGGCAACTAAACGCCATTTTGGCACCAATTAGGTACCTCGGTGTATATAGGGCATATATGTGCCATATTTATTTGTAAAACTGAGCATGAAAGTTTACCAGGTGTGTTTTCATAGGCGCTTATATCTTTTTGCAACACAGCGCACCCTTCGAAGCCAAAACTGCACAAAAGAAAAAATAATCAATATTTGCAACATTTTTTTTTAATGTAATGCACATTTTGTAATCAGTAGGCTCGATAATCAGACCTCGTTTTTTTTTTTTTTTTTTTTTTTTTTTTTTTTTTTTTTTTTGCTTTAAAAGATGATATTTCATACGACGTCTTTTTGGGATTCGTCGTTTTTTCCATATTTGATAGTATGTGCCTACTCGTTTTGTACCCTTTTTAGGTGCGTTCGTAATTATATAATACGTAGCACCTATAGTGGTCGTTCAGTCCGTCCGTCTGTCTGTCCGCATATAACAACGCAAAAATTACCCAACCGAATCGTTTGAAATTTAAAATACATAATTATTGCATAATTTTGTCGAGTCATTTCAAATTTTATGAAACTCGGATGCATAGATCAATTACAGGGGCAATCAAAAGTATTCCATTACATTACGGTCAATGGGGAAAAAAGTTTCAAATATATTCTATACGTCTGAAATTTAAAATACATAATTATTACATAATTTTGTCGAGTTATTTCAAATTTTATGAAAATCGGATGCATAGATCAATTACAGGGGCAATCAAAAGTATTCCATTACATTACGGTCAATGGGGAAAAAAGTTTCAAATGCATTTTAATCGTTCGAAATTTAAATTACAAAATTATTACATAATTCTGTCGAGTTATTTCAAATTTTTTGATAATCGTGTGCATAGATCAATTACAGGGGCAATCAAAAGTATTCAATTACATTATGGTCAATGGGGAAAAAGTTTTAAATATATTCTATACGTTTGAAATTTAAAATACATAATTATTACATAATTTTGTCGAGCTATTTCAAATTTTATGAAAATCGGATGCATAGATCAATTACAGGACAATCAAAAGTATTCCGTTACATTAGAGTCAATGGGAAAAAATGCTTCAAATGCATTTTAATCGTGTTACACTCATGCGAACTTAATAAAATTTATATGCAACTATAAAGTACATATTACAATATACATCTTGCATAATTTGTGGTGCAAAGAACATTTGTTATTGATTTACAAGGCCACACAAAAGTATTCCATTACATAATGGTATAGGGAGAACATTGTTTGATGAGCGTTTTAATTGTAATTCACTATTTACAATTTTATGAGATTGATATATGATATAGTAATATTTTTAAAACCTCGTTATCGTACGAACGCACCTAATTTGCTACGCTTCACGTGCAATTTCCAACTTGTTTGTAACTTTCTTCTTTATTAACAGCGACATCTGGATTTCCTATTTAAATAAAAATTCTTCTAAATACAAAGAATTTTGTTAAAATAAATAAATAATAGGAAATGCGGACATCTATTGCTCAAAACGCAAAATTTCTCCTATGGAGTTAATAAAAATCAGTAAAAACATATTTTTTATGATAATAAAAAGGTGACTTATGTAATAACAGAGTCATATAATATGTACGTTATGGATTAAGTATGAATATTTCAATGAAAAGTGATATTTCAAATGTATTATGAAATTAGTTAAAAACCATTTATTTTAAACTAAATGAATAAAAGATTTATATTTTTAATGAAATAAATGGGATTTGAAAAATTATTGGAAATTTATCACCATAGATGTATCAATATTACAATAAGTACCTTGTATGCAAAATGGAACAATTAGCAATACTTTTTGTACCCGAAAAATGGTCGTTACTTTTTTTAAGGTTAAAAAGTAGATTACGAAATATTCCTATATAGAGATGCCAAACCCTCGCTTATTGCATAGCAGAATTTTCTTATAGGAAAAGTTATTTTTTAAATCCGCAGAATGTTCCTATTTAATAAAACATTTTCTGTATTAAAATACCGGTACCCAAAATGCCGGAAACTTGGCAGCTCTGCCTATAACATTTTAATTAATCACGGTACTTTTTTTAATCGGATTCAAATTTAGTGAAGACAACGTTTTTTGGCCGAAAGCAGCTTTTTTCCACATGTGTAACTACGATACAATTCCTTGATGTTGACTTATGAATGTTTTGACTTATGCTATTATTGCTTCCTCTGATTTATTTATTTGAATTTTAAATAAGATGACTCAAAATCGTGTTTTTTAAATATGCGAAAAAAAAATGCATTTCGAGAGAGGGCGAAAACGACAATATTTGGCGATTTATTACCTGCGTTTGGCTAAGTATCTTACTACCTTGTATTTAATACTCTTCACAATACTTCGCTGTTATATGGACTAAAGCGCTTTTATAAAAAGTTTGACGTAATTCGGGCTTAAGAAAGTGAGTTTTTTACTGAATAATACTGAATAATACTGTTTATGTTATTTATAGTTTCTCAAATCGGTGCGAAGCTTCTGTTTATGCTCATGACATCATTTCAAAGAGCTATATTTCCAATATAGGAAAATTTGGTGTTTTGTTTTCTGTATTACTTTTAACATTTTGCATATTTCCAATTTTATATCCATGCATGGTTTGCTTTTCTTTTATAAAAATAGTATATGCAACAAGATTTTGTAGTTCTACGATTCGATATGCTTATTTTCATCATTATATTTTATCACAATGAATGACCAATTAAAGGTAAAATCTCATTTTCTTTACTTATCGCAAGTTATTAAATGTGTATTCTCAGCAATATCGCTCAGACTAATCCCTCTGAGGGAAGTCCTAGTATGAGGATTTCCTTTTGTTTGGCTTGTTTGTAAACACGAGCCTACAATCTCTATTTCTTCTTTGCATTCTTTAATGCCGCACATTACTAATCTCTTTGAATCAATAATTGCTTCAGCTTCTCTAAAGCAATTACTAGATTTTCCAGCATCTAGAAATTCTAAAATTGTCGATATTTGTAATTTATCTCTCATAATTAAATAAAAAAGATAAAAAACTGCACTTTAAATAGCTCTTTAAACGGGTTTCGCTTATGCTACAGCATGGAACAAACAGCAAGCACTACGTAAACAAACGATTATCAGGTCTATACAATGCCACCTTTCGGTCATTACAAACGCGAATTAACATTTAATCGCAATTAAATTAAAAACAATTAATTTTTAATGAATTATTTCAGTGAAAATATGTTTTATTAATGCACTTAGCACATCACAGAATTATAGAGCTTAATTAAGAAAAAATAAACTGATTCAGTAGTAATGCTAAGTTTAATTGTGTCAACATGATCAATAGAATTATATTTATTACAAGAAAATTTGTATTTATGTTTTTATTTAACTTAAAAATAAATTAAGTTCTCGATTCCTTTGAATATGCGAATTAATGAAATGAAATAATATTATTGAACTGAAAAAAAAAAAAAAAAAACTAACTTATATTTGAATTATGTATTGTGAAATTAAAAGCATTTAAATTTGAAGAAGTTCTTTGTTTTAAGCAATATTTTAATCGTAAACCACGGCAAATAACATTTTGCTATTATTGTCCCTCATAGCATGCATGGTTAGAGTGACGTCACAATGACGTCACTATGAGTCACTTTGGTCACATCACATCTGTGACAAAATGCCACCACTCAGTGAAGTCACATTATGACTGAGATGTGACTTTCTTAAAAACCTTTAGAAAATTACAAAAATTCTTCAAAACGTGTTATTTAATTTAAAAAACATGTTTCTGGCGATTTAAATATCGTCGCTTTTGTCACAGTTTCGTCACAATGTTAATGTCAAAGTAGTCACAAATGACAGTTTTCAGAAATCTGTCACACCGTGACTTCACAAAGTGGTCACAATGTGACGTCACAAACGAGCTCTAAAACGGCCATAACGATTTCACATTTTTCACTGTGGCTTCACACCGACAATCGATGGTCCCAAAGTCGCAATGTGACTTGACAACGACGTCGCAGTAACGTCACCATGCTTTACGGGGTATTCTCTGCTTGATAACATTTATAGAAAAACAAATTAACAAAAGCAGTCTGTTTCCCCCAGTAAAGAAATGGGGTTACTGTTCACTACGCATTTGACGTCATGAACATCCGTGCCAATCGTTGCTCCGGCGGCAATGTGCTCAAAACGTGAGCTTTTCTGAAAAAGCCTCCCGTTCTAGGTGTAAAAAGGGATTTTAAGCAGATCGTGATTCTACTCGGAGGGCAAGACTTGAAGTTATCTATAAATAAAAGCAGGTAGAGTACAAGAGAGCGTTCTTGCATGTGAAGCATGCATCTTTCAGGAAATTTATACCCGACGGTTTGACATGAAAAAATCAGGCCAAGTAGTTGAGGTAGTACAACGAAAGTTGGGACAGCAAGCGTCTGTCCTAGTACCCTCTTGAGGCGACGAATCCAAAACCCGGGAGGAATACCTAGTCGAACTTGCAGGATCACATTCTAAATAAAAAATAACAATATTGTAATTTAATAAATTACAACGACTATTTGGAAAATCATATTTCAAAAGACTCAAATGTTAAAAACTTATACATAAATTATATATTTAAATTAATAACACTACCCAACATGAAAAATGTTTCGGGCTCGAAAACAGTTATTTCCGAAGTATTTTGTCTCGCTAAACACGAAAATCAACATAAAAAGTTCAGATTAGCTCTTGTTTTCAAGATAAAAACGAACTTGAGAAATTTCACTATGGATGTTTTATGGGAAATCGAATGTTCGGAAGTTGGTACTGCTAATAGTTGTAATTACCCTCAACTGCATTCTCTCTGTAGAATCCAACTAGAAGTCAAAATCACAGAATACAGGGCTCATCACAAGAATCTTCTTCATTTCTTTGAGAAGAAAGACCATGTTGTTGCTTGTACTGATGTTAATGGTTTGATGAATTCAATGAACATAACTCATGATCCACGGAAATGGAGGTTTTTTATTACCTCTTCCAAACTTAATTTGAAAGCAGTCTTACTACACAACGGCAACATTATTCCTTCCATTTCCATTGGACATTCCATTCACATGCAGGAAACTTACGCGAATGTGAAATTACTTCTCGAGTCAATCAAATACAAGAATCATAAATGGTAGATTTGTGGTGATTTGAAAGTAATTGCTTTACTCATGGGAATACAATTAGGCTATACCAAGTACTGCTGCTTTCTGTGTTTGTGTAGCAGTCGAGATAGAAACTCTCACTACATAAAAGACAAATGACTTTCAAGAAATGTAATTCCCGGGGAGAGAAATGTCTAAAATGAGCTTCCAGTTGATCCAAAAAACATCCTGCTTCCACCCCTGCAGATTAAGCTAGGATTAATGAAGAACTTCGTGAAAGCAATGAACAAGGTTGGAGAGGCTTTCCAGTACTTTAGAGCAAAGTTTCCAAGATTAAAGAGGGAATCTTTGTGGATCCTCAAATACGCACAATTATGGACCCTGTTTTTGATAAAGTTTTGGAATGGAAAAAGAAAGCAGCCTGGGAAGCCTTCAAAGGTGTGATACGAGATTTTCTAGGCAACAGAAAAGCCGAGGTCTATCAACAGTGGGTGAAAGAACGACTACAAAGTACCATGACCTTGGATGCATCATGTCTCTGAAACTTCATTTTCTACACTCCCATCTTGATTTCTTTCCCTAAAAACTGTGGAGCTATAAACGATGAGCACGGTGAAAAGTTTCACAAAGTTATCTCTGTAATTGAGCGCAAATATCAGGGTCGTTGGAATGAGTCAATGCTGGCCGACTATTGCTGGACTGTTACAAGAAATGGTTCGGCGTTGACATACAAGAGGCAATTCAAAAGGAAACATTTGCCAGAATAGGCTAAAAATAACCACTGCTTTCTGAAAAATGAACATTGTTTAATGAAACAAGCCCATTGTATTGTATTTATTACATAGAATTTTTTTTTCTTCTTCAATTTGCTTTTAAATCGATGTGTTGGATATTGTAAGTCTTTCTCCAGTGGGCTGTATTGTATCTTGAAAACAAGAGCCAATAAAAAATTTTCATTTACATATTCGTTTTTTTCAATCCAAAATTAGTAAGAATTGACTATCTAGAACCAGGAAACTGACAAAAATATTTTTTTTGTTGGGTAGTGTAATAATAATAAACATCATTTTTAGGATGATTATAACAAGTCATATATTACGTACGCCGTGCATTAAACATTAATATTCCTAGACCAATGATAAAAAAAAGATTAAATATAGACAACTTTAATTGTTTAAAATGAACATTTTTATTGGATTAAACATTAATACTCCTAGATCCACCACAAACAAATTTTAAATGAAATTTCAGTATTACAATTTTCGGAAATGCAAACTTTTAAACTTCCAAATATCGCCCATTTTAAATTTTTACACCGTTGCGTAGAGAAAAAATGCACTTTCTAATGAAATTTGTTTCAAATCTCTATCACAATTTGTTTTTAAATTATTATTTCTTTTAAGTTTTTATTACTGTTTTTGTCATTGTGGCAACAGCAAGTATTCCAGTTTTGGACATTAAAATTGGACCAATCAGGTAACGAATAAAATTAAATAAGTTGCAGAATTCAACGAATAAAAAGATTCAGATATACTTTAGATTTGCCAATTCTCTACCGGGAAGCATATTTCAGATGTGTATATTGCTGGGACGATTACTGTTTCTAAACCAATAGGAGAGCGTCATTATCACGGTCAAGTACACGCCCACACAGTTTGATTAACAGGAACTCGTGGACAATTGACGGTGCTAATTATAACGATAATCTGTTGCGGATGAAAATGAGCTGACTGGCTGAATGGTTAGAGCGTCGAGCTTGAAACCGGAGGATATGGGTTCGAGTCCATCGCGGGCCGAGAGTCCGTTGGTGATTTTTTTTTTAAATTATTGGAGGCTGTCTTTTATTAATAAATAAGACATTTAAAAAAAATATTTCAAACCCTTTTAATATTCTAAATATCGTTCCAAAATGATTTATATATATATATTAAACAAATGGGAAAAAAAGTATTCTGCGAAAATATCCGTATAAGCAAAATTCTTACTTTAATTTTTATTTATTTATTTATTTATATATTTCAGGATCAGAGGAAGTATAATTTCTAATTGAAGTAAATAAAATTCAGTCATTTTGAAAAAAAAAAAAATTCTTTCGTACCTTTAATTTTTAATTACCGAGTACAAATTCAAACAATCTTTGTACAAATAAATAATAAACACACACGATCAATTGTCCACGAGTTCCTGTCAATCAAACTGCGTGGGCGTGTACTTGACCGTGATAATGACGGTCTCCTATTGGTTTAGAAACAGTAATCGTCCCAGCAATATACACATCTGAAATATGCTACCGGGAACAACAACTACCGTAATTTCCTACGTATAATCCGCGGATCAAATAATCATTTTTCGACCCAGAAATTTTATCAAGTAAAATGTAACTTTTTAGATCGCCGTAAATATTTGCTATCAATTACAAAATAAAATTTCTGGGACGAAAAAGAATTGTTTGATCCGCGGATTATACGCAGGAAATTACGGTATTTTTTCCAAATAGTTAATTAGGGTCGAGGATGCTTACCGATTGCGATCAACAGTACTCGTAAACCGAGAGGCAGCTATGCAGCTGCGACGGCCAAATCGACGGCTGAAATTCCAGGTTTAGTTAAAACGCTATTCCCATACTAAAATCATAGATATAGGAATTCCTATATCTATGAGCCCAATCATAGCAAGCAGACAACCATAATAAAATATGTAGACCAATCAGAATGCCTGAATTCATATGTAGAGTGGGTGCTATAAGGAAGCACGGGCGAAAACAGCTTGCCCACACTAATAAGAGCCCACAGTGACGTCAGCTGCCCTTTCCTATCCATGCAAAATTTCAGGACTCGGGGACACTTGACACTTGGAACAGGTAGCAAATGAGCTTTTTTTTATTGTAGTCACTAGAGTTTAAAGGACTAGCGGCCATTTAAAATGTGTTTTCCTGAAAATGACTTTTTCCGTATTTTGCCTATTCAATAATTTCATTGAATAGGCAATTCAAAGTACTAAGGCTCAGTGGTAAAATGGTTTAGAAACAAAGTGTTTATGTTTTTAGAATCTTAAAAAAAATGTGCAACAAAAGTAAGGAGAGATATTTTTTTAACATTTTCTGAAAATTTTACATAAATTGGTAAATATGAAAATTATAACGAATTTAAGGAAATTTACCATGCATAATTTCTTTCTTTTTTTTTTTAGCTGATTAAAATAGAAAATTAAAAATATCTCTCCCTAGGTCGTTTCCATATACTATAACACTATTTAAGAAATTTTAGTAATATCAAAATATTGAAAATTGTATGAGGAGTAGTAATTTTAAAAAGTGTATTTTTCCGCAAAAAAATCATAAAAATCACGTAAAAAATATACTTTTTAAACTTTTGAATTTTTTTGCTAATTATACCTTACAAAAAGATTCTTAAATAGTACTCCAAAATTCATTACTTTAAAATCAATAATAAAAATTTTGGGTTTTTTCTTACGGGTCTCCCTTAATCCGACGCAGTAAATTGTTAGTTAATAGAATTATTATGTTTGGAGTTATAAGGATGTTCCTTTTACACAGTTCGGTACTACTTGAGTAGTTTGGCGTTTCATATAATTTGTCGAAATTGGTACATCAGCAGTTCTTTAATAGAGCATTACTATGCATATTAACAATATTTAAATTTAGTTTTGGAATTGCAATGCATTGTATAAATAGTTTTCACATGTTTTATTTTCATATGCATATTAATGATGTGTAAGTATTACGGTGGCCCCCAACGACTAGTTTATTTTATTCTCGGAATATAATAAGCGTAAATCCAAGAACGAAAGTAAAACTACAAGCTGCCGCGCTGTTAATTAGTCTACAATTTTATTGATATCAAATCTACACACGACCTAAAAATAACAGGTACAGCAAAAGTGCAGTCAACTCAAGTGAAATGCTGACGAAATAAAGTTTCTGCGGAAATCTGGAGGAAAATTTCTAGGTTTTTTTGGCAGGAAAAAAAACCGATTTGGTGCATTTCCTCTGCCCACCATCACTTGACGGTGGCCAGTGATTTTTATTATGCATTCTATATAGGAGAGTACCGACATATGCGTATGGCACATGTTCAAAAAAAGTTTTTATCCAAAACTACTGTTTGATATTCTGTTTGACTACAGCAAGCCCACATTCTAGACGGATACACATGGCCTGACACGGGTGTAAACATCACCCCTATTCTACGAACCAGGTATTGAAAATAAAATGAAAATGAACAAAAGTAAAAGAAATCAATGAAAAAATAGAATACAATTCGTTAGTAAATTAATGTAGAATGTGACAGAATAGTGGATTATACCAGATTTAAATGCGAAATCATAAGTTTTGTGATTTCATGATGAAAAATCTATTTTAAACCTTTGAGAACAGTGCCTGAATTATGAGAAAAAAAAAATAAGTTTCAAAATGGCTGGTTCTCTTTAACTCGAAAACTCCTGCAATATTTCCAATATTCACCAAAATTTCGGATTTCCCGCCCCTCAAAGTCTGCAGGATTTTTGCATCTCTGCTGCAAATCTCTGTGCATTTATTTTCTCCCTCTAAAATAAAAAGTCTAAATAGCGCTACCTGCGCTACCTATAGCTTATTTTAAAATCAAAATGCAGAACAGGCAAGTAATAGAATAGTTTCGGAATCGGGTTTCGGTTGCGTTTGTATTTAACGCATGCGGCTTATGTTGTTGCATTTTCTGTCGCTAGAGTATTGTTTTAAAATGGATGGCCGCAATGAAATTTTTGTTTTTGCCAGTATTTGTATTGTGAATAATTATGTTACTTTTTACACCATGATATAGTTTATGCGATTTTTATCGTAAAAGTGACCAATTTGTTTTACAATGGATAATTTGTTTTAGAACGGTGATAGCCTGGCCGTCAAATCGTTTTCTAATTTTTTCCGCTGGCGGAACAATATGGCTGCTGCCAGTAGGCCTAATCCTACTGACAGAACGGCTGAATTGACTAGTCCTACCGCAGAAACTTTACCCGATTTTGAACATGGTAATGGTCATTATTTTACGAAAAAAACGTTTCACAAACCAACTTATTGCCACCATTGCACAGATATGCTGTGGGGGTTAATAGGTCAAGGCTACGTTTGTGAAGGTTGGTAAATTTTTATAGTCTGGTCAAAATTATATTTTATGATTTTATCATAAATATAACATGCATATACTTTATTAAACTAATAAAATTTAAAAATTTCTCTCATAAGATTTCTGCACTGATTTATTGCATTTAAACATTGCTTGGTTATTGTGCATTATTTACTTTTCGTCAACATGAATTAATAATGCAGTATCTTTAATTCTAAACATCAGTGGACAGCATTTTAATGAATGTAGTTTCATTTAATTGTTTAATAAAATTTAGAGTCTGTAAAAGTTTTTAATATGACAAAACGAAATATACTGCTGCTTGTAAAGCTTTTCAAACAGAGATTAGTTAATCCAGTATTCAAAAAGAAATGATGTATTAAGGCTTTTTGTAAATCATCTTTAGGAAAGATTATTAGAAAACAACCGAATAATCTTGTACCTAAGCAAGCTTTGGAGATAATTAAAATCAAAAGACAATTTGCTTGTATTATCAGGCATTCAGATCATAATTTTTCTTATAATTGTGATACAACCATAGCCTGATTTTTTTTTTTTTTTTTTTTTTTTTTTTTTTTTTTTGTATTGGGTGGAAAGATATGGCTATGAAGAGAATGGGACCATGACTAGATAAAGATTAAAGAACAATGAAATTTTTAGGGACTCCATTCAGCTAATCCTCATTCCCTACACTAATAATTGTTTATCACCCCAGGTTTTTATTTTTAATTATAAGTCTGCTCAAAGCCAGCTTTAGCGAGTTACTCTCAGGCAACTACCCAGGATGATAAAAACTAAGGGATGGAAAATAAATAAATTAAACTTGATACTAGCTTCTTTTTGAAAATATCATTTGTAGGGTGCTTTTTAAAAAATCTTGTTATGGGCACTGTGGCTGCAAAAGTCAACACTGCCTCTGGTGAAAATTCCTATGGGAGTAGTAATGTAGTCATAAAAAAAAAAAGAGGATAGGTTCCACAGAGGTTAACACATCAAAGGGTATTCTATGTTATAATTACAAAGGATATCTGGAGCTATCTAGAAGATATACAAAATGTACCACCATATATTCACTACTACATCCCAATTCGGGAAAGATGTTTGCAATCACAGTCACAGTTAGTATCATTTAAATAAAAAGCTGAATACATTTTAAACACAGTTTTGCTTTGAATATATAATTATAAAAGAATTACTACAATTTAAAAAAAGTGGGCTCTACTGTCTTCTTGGATATTTTATGAAAATTACCAAGAAAACAAACACTTTAATTATAATTCTTTTGTTAATCTCTTCTTGACAAGCATTGCATATAAATGTGATGCATAAAATGCTCAGAATCTCTGATTATTTCAACTACTGCAGATTTATTTTGCCCTTTTTATTCATAGCAGTTCTATGACTAAATCGACCAAAATTTTCTGTTTAAAAAAATTTTGTTAAAAAGTTAAAATTTCTGTGAATTAGGTTCATTGTAAAGTGGTTCGTAATCAGTGTGATAGTCATAAAATTATCAAAGGTGTACTGTATGCTACTTTATAAATAAAAAATTTATTTCTTAAAAAAAAAAAAAACCTTGGTGTCCTGTTTACTACCTTTATTGGATTTTTTTTTTTTTTTTTGTAGTTTATTATAAATTTAATTTTACATTTAAAAAAAGTATGTACAGTATGGAACCATTTATCTGGAAACCAGTTAACCGAAAGACCAGTTATCCAGAATGATATTTCTAATAGACTGATGTTAGAATCTTTGTAGAAAAAAGTGCCATACACTGCCAGTTTGACACATGCACATTGCTTCTAACAGCATCATAGCTTGATAACAGCATCTAGTAATTGAAATAGAAGCATATATTAGTTATTATATTATAGATGTTTTCATTTTTATGCAGAGAAAACAGAAGAATTTTTGTTCCTAAGGAATTTCTATAAATTACCTTCTTTTCAATCTCTAACATTTGATCTTACTTGCATCTAATTCTTAGTTCAAGTAATCTAATAATTAATTTAAAATTAAAAGTAATACCATAACCACACATATTCCATAGAACTTATCAAATGTATGCTGCTTTAATGCCCAACCAGTTAACCGGAAAAACCAGTTATTTGGAATACCTCTGTGGGAATGGGTGGAAACCCATTAATATCTGGATAATATGGATAAATATCTGGATAAATGGTTCTGTACTGTATATAGGATTGATATTAAATAAAATTATATGGAGTGCTATTTTTATGATTGAGAATATAAATAAATTTATTAAAAAAGCTTCTGAAATTGTATTGTATATTTGCTACTATTTTGACTTTTGTATGTATGCACTACATTTAAAAAAAATATTTTTTTTTTTTTAAATTAAAAGGAAAAAAAATTGCACATATTAATGACTTTATTTTAAAACTGTTATAATACTTGGGATGATTGGTAAATATATAGTTATAATTACAGATATTAACTAAGATAAAGATAAAACTTTGTTTTTTTCTTATTTATTTTGAATAATATTTATTAGTTTTGTTATCCAGGCTATGAACTAATGAAGTTTCTTATTTGTAGTTTTTATTTATTCTATAATTACTTATTGTTTTCTCTATGCTCTAAGTCATTTTTAACGTGCCCCTTTTGAAATTAGGCAAAATACATTCTGTCTTTTAAAAAAATTATGACTATCCTTTGGTATTTGCCCCCGATTGTCCGCCATGTTTTTTTGGCAATGTTTGGTGCTAATGCAATCCTGCCGATTTTAGTGTTCCAGCAACCCTAGATTTTTTTCTCCCGGCCTATGTACACAGGTTTTTATCACTTTCTTACCATAGCTCGCTGCAGATCGAACGTGCTAATTTAATTACATTTATTTACTATAGTTGCTGTATTGTAAGTGTACCTGTAAGGATATTGCGAAGAACTATCAAGATATTTTGTGTGCGAAAAGCTGTATGTTTATTTGTGAATATAGCATTACAAATTACTGTAATTTGGATTTTATGTATTTGGTTTGTCAATGTAGGGTTAAATTGCTTTAATATATTTAATAATTAAATTGCTTTATGTAATTTTTATTTTTGGATAAAAGTCAGGGTTTTTTTTAATGCAAAACAAACATTTTTGTGATTTTTTTTTTTTTTTTTTTTTTTTTTTTTTTTTTTTTTTTTCTCAATGTGCAGTTAGATTGCTTTCACTTGTTTTTTTATGTATTTGGGCTGTCAATGTAGGTTTAGGTTACTTAATATGATTGTTAGTTAGGTGTTTAGCAGAGTTGTATAGTATAGACGCACGCCATGCACAGAAAAATTTATGTACTTTGCAGAAAATTTTAGGAAAGAAACAATTTTTATGATTTTTTTTTAGTACTCAAAAAATAAAAATATTCTCCCTATTTTACGTACAAATTATTTACTGTTTTCGCACAATTAAAAGCAGGGCCAATTTTTGAATTCTCCGAAATTTAAGGTATTTGATGTCAAAAACTTTAAAAACTCATCAGTCCAAAATTTCGGACACCAAAAATCACAAATTTTGACAAAAGTTGTCATAAAAATCAGTTTTAGCAATCATTCACAGAAGAAAAATCTCAAATTTGATCAAATTATCACGAAAGAAACACAAATTTAGTCAAAGCTCTGCTGAAAAAGTGCAAAATATCGAAGGGTCACAGAAAAAACTTAAATTTCGTCAAAGGATCGTGAGAAAAATGTAAATTTCATCAAAGGATTGTGAAAAAAATGCGAATTTCATCGAAAGATCTTGAAAAAATCACAAATTACAACAAAGAATTATATAAAAAATGCACACTTCAATAAAGAATCATGTAAAATATGTGCTACTTGGTAGCTATTTAGTATCTGAACACTTGAAAAAAAAACATATATGATTTAAATGAATAAAATCAGATTTTTTTCATTTAAATAAAATAATATTTTCTTTTAACTCTCTAATCAGCAGGTATCTCTTATAAGTTAGTCTTAAAATATAGTGAGTCTTTTGCTTGTTACTTTTTAAAGTTTATTTATGTCTTTTAAGAAAAATCGACCTCTTGGGCCCCAGTAGCAGAAAATTCAAGATGGGAATCGGGTGTCACAGATTTTCTTTTCTCTTTTGCAAATTCTTTTTCCATCAAATTTTTATTTCATTTTATTGTTTAGCTTTTTATTTCTTAATACAAATATTGAAGATTATTGTTAAAAAATATGAATAAAATGCATAAGTTGTTTGATTAATTAATGCTTCGATTGTAAAGTAATTTACCTGCAGACTGTGTTCTGTTGGACACTTGTTTTTTGCTAATGGGCCCTTGACTGTATAAAACATCAGCTTTCAAAAAGTTAGAGTGTTAAATACAAATAAATGTATTCATTTAAAATTGTACACTTAACCATTATTTATCAGATGTTGTTTTCCCTTGTTCATTTATTATACTTCTAAATCCAAATTATGTATTATTAACTGTTGATTGAAACATTTTTTTTTCTTTTGCAGTTTGTAATTTCGTTGTTCATGATAGATGTGTAAAGACTGTAGTATCGCCATGTTCAACTATAGCATCCCATGTAATTAAGGTAATAACACTTTTTTTTTTTTTTTTTTTTTTTTTTTCAAATTTGCATTGTAATAAAATCATGAATGTTTTTTAAAAAATCTCAAAAGCTTATGATATTTTCAACATTTTATGATACTCACCTCAGTTCAGTTCTTTTCTTGGTGACTTTTTGTAGGAACAAAAAAAGATATTCTTTTTATAAGCCATTTAGAAGTATTCTTTTACAAAAAAAAAAAAAAAAAAAAAGTACTTTAATTAATAAATATTATTTTAATTTGAAATAAGAAAGAAAAATCATACATTAAGCATAGATTGAGAAGCTTTCTCAACACATTCAGAATTACTGTAACTAAACTTTATTATTAAATATTAAAGTGAATCTAACTAAATTTAAAATTACAGCATAACAGATTTGAAAACCCAATTTCATCAGTTGCCATCTATAATCAGAAAAGTATCTTAATTTTTCTGAGCATCCCTGTACTTATGTTCTATAGAACTTGCACCTATACCAACTAAATATGCAAAAAAATAGTTGCAGATTGTGCTTATATTGAAGGCAATTTATCCATTTTTGAAAATTTTAAATGATACATTAGCATAACCTGACCAGTTGGTCAGCTTAATCCAATTAGCTATCTCATTAGATGAATATGCATCTTAAAATTGAACGTTTTTCAAAAAATGAAGAAATTATTTTAGTCACCATAGATCCATTGGCCACTATATGAAGTTTTTGGATCAAATTTTGAGTTTGAATTTATAAAGCTATCAAACAGTACCAGAGTTTCCCCCAGGTTTAAAAAAGGGCAGGGCGCTACTGTTCTGAAAAGGCACTTTTTGCATTTTCAGGGCACTTTTTCATTTTTAAGGGCACTTTTTATAGAGTTGAATCTAGAATCTAGCGGTTCAAAAAGTCGTAAAAAAACAGAAATTTCATCAAAAAATTGAAAAAAAAAAGTTAAATTTTGTTAAAAAGTCGCGAAAAAACGGCAAATTTTATTAAAAGATTGCATAAATAGCAGTTTTTGCTAAAAGATCGCAAAAAACGGCATATTTTGCTACAAAAATCGCGAAAAAACGATAAATGTCGTGAAAATATCGTGAAAAAAAAAAAAACCAGAACTTTTCACAGAATTTTCCGTTTTATTGCAATTTTTGGACGAAATCTGCCCTTTTATCGCTATTTTTTGACGAAAAATGCCGTTTTTCGTGACTAGTTTGTCAAAATTTTGCGTTTTATTGCGATTTTTGGAAGAAATTTGTCGTTTTTCCACGATCTTTTTAGGAAATCTGCCGTTTTGTGAAATTTTGTGACGAAATTAGTCATTTTTTTTTTGCGCATCTTGCCAGAAATTAGTCGTTATTTCACGATTTTAAACAAAACTTGCTGGTTTTTTAGCGATTTTTTGACGAAATTATCTGTCCCACGTGACGAGTATGAGACTATTTTTTGCGTAATTTAGCGCTATAGCGCGTTCGGATCATCACTGGAGAGCTGCATGTTTTCAAATGTGGGCAAGAAGGGCGCTGTTTTTTTGAATGAATGACAAGAGGGGCGCTAGTTTTTGAATGAGAGGCCAGAGGGGCGCTATTTTTTAAAGGGCAGGAGGGGCGGAGTGCCCCCCTGAAACCCCCTGGGGGAAACTCTGAACAGTACTTTATGAATATTAGGCAATTTTTAGGTTTTTCTATAGTTTTCTTTTTCTTCTAAATAAGCAAGCTGGATAAGTGTGTCATATAAGGAAGCAGCATACATGAAAAAATAAAATAAAAATACCATATGTGTATTATTAATAATGGAAAATATTGAAGTCTGATAAAGGTAGCCTGGAAAAAATCAAGAAACTTTTTTTTTTACAATTTCTGTATCTGTTTTGTTAGTGACACTTAAAAAAATGATACCATGAAGTTAAAAAATATTTTTATTCTTTTAGAAACCCGTTCCCCACTGTTGGTCAGAAAGAGGCCATTTAAAAAGAAAATTTTGTTGTGTTTGTCGTAAGCGAATTGAAGACAGCTGTGCTGTACGATGTGAAGGTAATCTTTTTGTAATCTGTTGAGACATTTTGTGTATGCCTTATTATGCATATTCAATGTGCAAATAGATTTTAGTTAGTTCAAATAAATTAGTTCTATCTTGATTTGTTTCAATAAAGCTACTGCCCCAATCACCAGAAGTAAAGTTAATAATGTTTTGATTTTGTCCCATTAAAATTATCCCAAAATCTACTGTATTTGTTACAGATATTCTGTAGGGTTAGATAGTGTAAAATAGTTATAAAACAGCATTTTAAAAATCATAATTAGTTTGGTAAAAGTGTTTCATTTTAATTTTGAAAAAAAAAAGGGCAGGGGGACAAATGAACATTGTTTTCAACCAGGGCCTGAGTAATCCAAGTTGGACATCTGGGGCAATTGTCTCCAGCCTCTCTTTTTAGGGAACCCTATGGGAAGAATCAGGATTTTTATTAAAAGGTGCCAGTTAAATTGGCCAAAAGAGATCAAAATTTACATTTTCAAATGTTTGGAAGAAAGTTTTAAAAATTAGTACATTTGAAATGCATTAATCAAATTTATTAAAATACATAAAACGTATCAATGATAACAGAAGATTGTAAGGAACCTAATGTTCTTTATTTAGTCAAAACATATAGATTGATATAACTGTAAAATGTGTGTAACTATAAAAAGTAGGCTTGAAGCAAAAAATAAGATAAAATAAAATAAATAAATAAAAAGGAACAAAAAAATAAAAAATTAAACTTAATATAGACATTGTGTTGATCTTGAAACTATCTTTGATGAATTCATTAATCATGTGTTGTTCTGCTGTCTCTAGTGGTGATCTAATAGAAAAATTAGCCCTATTCAAAGCAAAGAGTTTAAAATTAACAAATACATCTTTATTTTGGGTTGTCCTATTCCACAATATTCTTATCTAAATTTCATTATTTGTTTTTTGTACCGAATAATGAATAAAATCTCACTACTGTTCTGGTCCTCAGGACTTAACCTTGTGCAGTTTAAGCATAAGAACATATACTGGTTTAAATTCAAGAAGAAAAAAAACAAACAAAAACAACAACAACAAAAAAAACTAGATCAGTGGTTCTTAAACTGATTGTGATTCATAGATTCTGGGGGCTGGGACAAGAACTCAATTCACCTTCAAGGGGGTCTGTGAAAGTCTTATGTTCAATGTAAAGAAATTTTCAAAACTGGGGATAATAATAATAATAATAATAATAATAATAATAATAATAATACACTATAAATAGTTTATACACCACATCTTTTGATCACTATTGTCAAATTATATTATTTCTTTTCCACTTTGTTGTCAGGTTTCCTGAAAGTGGCATTCAATTTGGTTGAAAACCCTGTATGCTATAAACAAGAACTGTGCAACAATGTTTTGTATTTTTTTAAAAGAAACTTTTATGTTTGCATGGAAAAATATGTGCTTTACTTACATAAAAGAGCATAAATGTTGCACAAGATCTTCATAAGCTACTAATTTTCTGTTGCTTAAAAAGAAAATAAAATCCAAATAACTTACCATCAACTGAACATAGCTGTTTATTTTTCAGTACTGTTATATGTTTTCTTAAATTTTAAAAATGACTGCAGAAATAATGTTTTGGAAATGTCAAACATCACAGTAGTCTCACAAACTATACATTATCAGTGAAAAATAACACTATTACAGACTGACAGTTCCAGTTAAGGGTTAAGCATCAGCATTTCATGTTATTATAACCGAGTTAATGATTTAAATTTTTTTAAATGTTATGTTGAATTTTAAAATCAAAAACATGCAAATAAAAGATTGTGTGATTTCATTTTAATTGATACTTAATGGATGATTTTGTTTCATTTCAGTTTGTGAATATTGTGTTCATGCTGAGTGCCAAGATTTCAGTGTTGCTGATTGTAAAGAATGTGCTACTTACGCTCCAAGTAGAGATCAGGTAAACTTCTTTTTGTTTTCAGCTTTACTTCTTTTAATAAGGATTGCTGCTTTATTGAGATAACTCACAATATAATAGATATGTCCCAATTAACCAAGGATTACTGTTATATAATTTTGTCTTATAATTTCTGTTGTTTAATTTTACAGGCAAAAGTTATTCAGTATCATCATTGGAGAGAAGGTAATCTCCCAGGAAATTCTAAATGTCACCACTGTAAAAAAACATGCTGGTCAACTGAGTGCCTTGCGGGTATGAGGTGCGAGTGGTGTGGTATGACTGTACGTATACATATCTATTTAACTCTATATAATCAGGCATGAAAGAGTTCCAAAAGCAATGAATAACTGTTAAAATATGTCTAAATTATATGAGTTTGGCTCTGTTGTATAGATGAAAAAGAAAATTCACTGTTTTTTCCTGTTTGTCACTTTCATGCCTGCATAATAAAGTAATATTTTAGTCATTTAATTCTATTTTTTATTAAAATTTATATTAATTGATCTTTAAATCGACCAATTAATATTAATTTTAACCAAAAATGTTACAGCAGCTTAAAAAAGAAATATGAATAGCTTTTTTGAAAATTGTCTGCACTTTACACGACTCTTTTTTTTTATGTGAGGAATAATAATATTCTTATTTTTTGTGCTCTAAAACACAAATTAAATTCTTTAAGACCATGTAGCTGAATTTTGTAAAATCATCATGTCGTTATTAACGTCTTAGGACTTTGGCAAGATTAAAAAACAACAAAAAATCACCAATTTTCTAGGAAACTATTTTTTTTTTATACATGCAAGCAATTTGTTCAGTATTGATACGGTTAAGCCCTCGATTGCACTCAAGTACGATGCAAACATAATTGAAAGTATGTACGTAATGATGGCAACATATGCTGCCATGTGGGTTTGTGGGTCTGTGGTTTCTGTGTTTCACCACACACAGAAAACAATCAACTTTTTTATGTTTTGTTGGTCATTGTGACAAATTTTAATTGCTATCTATATGAAATACTTACTTAAAAAACTGTGTTACTTCTTTAAATTCATTTTTTATTATAAGGGAATGTATATATGAAATGTTATCGCTTTGGAGAAGGATAGGATTTTCTCTCAAATCCGCACAGCTTAACATTTCAGAATTTTGTGGATATCTGAACAATGCTTTGTTTACATTTTTAAAAGAATAAAAAATAAGATATTTTAAATGTAATAATGGAATCAAAATTATAATGAATGCTTACAATGTAGCAAAATATTTAAATAAGTAAAAAAATAATGTAAAAAAGTAAATGAATAAAAAGTATATTTTTAAAATGATGAAATTATTAAAAGCAAGGTTGGGTAAATAATTAATAATGCATAATTAAATATGCATCAGAAAGATTAATTTACTTTATCTTGAATTATTCAATGAAATTTGCCTTATAAAGGTTTACAGTTTCTTGGTATTACTGATCTATATTTTACTTCAACATACAAGTATCGAAATTTTTGGAACTTCCATATAGTTCCTACTTTTTATTGTAGACTGTAGAACATCATACTATAGTGTACAATGCAGTTGTCTAGTGTCAAATAGTTTATGGAATTGGTAAAAGAAAATAAGTTCATTTTCTAAAAAATATATTATTTATAAAATGAAATTTGCAAATTACAAGTTAAGTATTCACAAATGTTAAATCCGTGAATGTTAAGAGATCACTGTATATGTATTTTAAAATGTTATTCATTTACTTAGCAGATTAATTTCTTGTTTGTTTTTGTTTTTCTTCTGCAGGCACATGCCACTTGTTACAAAAATTTGCCTGATGAGTGCAACTTTGGCTGCCTTGAAAGCATAATGCTACCACCAAGTTCAGTCAGTATTCCTAGAACAGATGTACCCCTGGAGACAATTATTGGAGTTGAATTTAAAAAGAGGGACTCTAGAATGCACTGTATATGTAAGTTGATAGTATCTCTGTACATTGTTGATGATTTTAAAATTTTAAACTTTTTATTATTAGGTGTAGTAAGAAGTTTTAAAGTGTTTTTCAGAGAAATGAATATGCATTTAAGAGCTGAGAATAATATCTTTATTCATCAAAATAACACCATCACATCATTATCTAACCCCTTTTTCCATCGGTCGGGCAGTTGATGGATGCCAGCTGTGTAGAATAATTCGTCTTTTGATGCGAGAAAGTCATCAGCCTAATTTCCACTTTGTCCACTGTCCAGAAGTGTACAGAAGAGACAAGACATTCTGCATCGACCAAAACAAATGATTGTCCGAAGGGGCTATGCAGGACTATATGCTGGGTGTTCCAAAACTTCCCAGCCAAGAGTTACTAATGTGTCCTTGACTGGTTTTGCAACATGAGGCCTGGCATTGTTATGGAGCAATTTCACGGGGCGCAATGGACATTTTTGACAGATTTCCTGGTTCAGCTGAACGCTACAAGCAATTGTTGCTTATAGCGTTCAGCTGTTACACTTTTACCAGGCTCCAGCAGTTCGTAATAACCCTTCATATCCCACCAGATGCAGAGAACTTTTTTGCAGTGAATGGATCGTTTCAGTGTTGATGTTGCTGCTTCGCTAGTATTCAACCAATACTTTTTGCGTTTTGGATTGTCATAACATATCCGTTTTTCATCTCCTGTCACGATTTTCTCTGTTGCCTGTTTAACAGATTCATGCAACTGAAGACACGCTCATCCTTGTTTTTCTGGCTCAATGCATGTGGCACCCATCTTCCTGCCTTCTGAATCTTTCCCATTGCCTGTAAACGATTACAAATCGTTTTTTATGATACCCCTAATTGTACGGCAAGTTCTTTTTGCATGTGAGATGCATCTTCATCAAGTAGAGATTGTAAATCCTCATGACTAGCCTTCAGTAGAGCGCCGCTATGTTCTTGATCGCTAACATCAAAATCACTGTCTTTAAAACACCGAAACCAAAATTTGCATGTGCTTTTCAATAGGATTTCCTCTCCAAGTACAGAACAGATTGATTGATATGCTTTTGAAACACTTTTTCCTTGGTGAAATTCATAACAAATGCAGTGACGAATAAATGACTTATCATATGACATCTTTGACCTTAAAAATTTCAACTTTCACTTTTCTCCCAGTTTTTGCATCGATTTGAAAACGCTAAAATAGTTCTTATCACATGACACAAATGCAGTCTGCTGATTGGTGCGTTATTTTGCATTAAACGCCAGACAAAATTCGCTTCAAAACTAATATCATGCTAACATCAAAATCACTGTCTTTAAAACGCCGAAACCAAATTTCGCATGTGCTTTTCGATAGGATTTCCTCTTCAAGTACAGAACAGATTGATTGATATGCTTTTGAAACACTTTTTCCTTGGTGAAATTCATAACGAATGCAGTGACGAATAAATGACTTAACATATGACATCTTTGACCTTCAAAATTTCAACTTTACTTTCACTTTTCTCCCAGATTTTGCATCGATTTGAAAACGCTGAAATAGTTCTTATCACATGACAAAAATGCAGTCAGCTGATTGGTGCGTTATTTTGCGTTAAACGGCAGACAAAATTCACTTCAAAACTTCTTACTACGCCTAATATTTAAAAATTTGATCAAAGAATAATATTTCTTAGTTTATCATTGCTACCATTTTCATATAGATTTATTTGGTAAAATAAATAAATAAAAGAAAAAAACATTAGAAACACTTAAAATTTAAAGTATAAACATCAACAGAAATTAAAGTAAATTAGCTTTATATTTTCTCTTTTTCTTTTTATAGTTTTGAATCTTTCCATCCCATCTTTTGATCTCATTCATAAGAACAGTCAGACTTAAGAAGAAAATGTTTTACTCTGTCTTCCCCCCCCCTCTCCCCCAGATGTCTGTAAATTCTCTAGGTTTTTAAAAATTTATTATTTCCGAGAAGGAAAAATGTATGGAAAGATAGAAATTTATATGAATGATTATTTTTCATTACTAAATATTATGTGGGGAAAAAAAAAAAAAAAAGTAGCTATGCAATATTTACTTTATTTCAAGATTTTAAATAAAGATCTAAATATTAAAATCAATAAAATAAAAATTATACTTGGCATTTCAGTTTATCTTTAAAACCATATCCTCAGAAATTAATTTTCTAAAATAAAATTGACAAAAAATTATTTACATATTGCTCTATCGAAGTCACATTCAAACTGAAAAAAGTAACAGGAATGTCATAAAAACATTCAAAATAGCCTCAGTGGCATCATCTCTTATGAAGATTCATAGCAGAAACTTTTAATAAAATTTTATATTTCTAACTTCGAAAGAAATAAGTTTCAAAATTGATTTTTTTTTTATTAAATATATATCCTTCTATAGTAAAAAAAACTAGCCTTAAACAAATCTCCAGGAATGACTCCTGCAATGATGCTGATGTGTTAGGTTTCCGGAAATAATGCGTCTGGGTGGACCACACCTTCCATGAGTCAAATAGACCAATCAGGAAAGGGCTCCGTCTATGCTTCGACCAATGAGGAGAGGGATTGTTCCTTTCAGTACTATCGTGCACATCCGGGTGGACCATACACTGTAAAAAATACTATTTTGCTGCATCGTCGCTGCCCGGCTTTTATAGAATATCACTCTTTTGACCAATGAGAATGCTCCATGATAGCCTGAAGTAGTCGTTTTCTATAAAAGCGGTGGAGTGACGATGCAGCAAAAGTGTCATATTTTTTACAGTGCACCTTCCATGAGTCAAATAGACCAATCAGGAAAGGGCTCCGTCTAAGCTTCGACCAATGATTAGAGGGATTGTTCCTTTTAGTACTATCGTGCTTAGAAATGATCCATGTGCATTGATACTAATTATATATATCCTTCTATAGTAAAAAAAAACTAGCCTTAAACAAATCTCCAGGAATGACTCCTGGTATGATGCTGATGTGTAAGGTTTCCGGAAATAACGTGTCCGGGTGGACCACACCTTCCATGAGTCGAATAGACCAATCAGGAAAGGGCTCCGTCTATGCATCGCGAAGTGATTCTAACCGGGATTTCAAAGCAATTCCGAATGGAATCGCGAAGCGATTCCATGGGGTATTGGCTAGCACAGCAAGCAGGAGTAGCCTACAAGTTGGATTCGTGAAGCGATTACACGGGAGGTTCTCGAGCGTAGCGAGCAGGGGGGCGGAGCCCCCCTAGAGTATATATATATATATATATTTATTTATTGTGGTGTGAGTTTACAGAGACACAAATGCTTGCCTCTCAAAGGGTTAAATACCTGCTATAAAATTGTAATATATATATTCTACTCTTTTTGTATATTTAATGCACTAATATTTCAAGTTTCATGCCACATATGGTACAAAAATATAAACATCTAATTGTGTGTTTTGGGTCACATATTTCATATATCACAAAAATCCATATTAAAAGATATAAATGAAATCTGATTTTTTTTTTGTATTATTTTCGTAGGGAAAAAAAAATCGTGCAATGAAGAGTTAAAATAATCTGCAATGTCTGTTGCCATGCTATATAGTTTCTGCTACTGAGCTTGTTATTTATTTAATTATATTTATTTAAGCATTTGAAATATTTTGTTAAATTTTGTAAGTAAATAAATAAACCAAATGACTCAATTATGTTTACAGCCAGAAGTATTTCTGAAGAACTGTCATCAGGAGAATATAAGCAGAAAGAATTTGACGATTATCCTTCACCTAAAGAAAAAGATAGTGATCAAGGTAACATTTTGCTTTGTCTACGATTTCAAAGTTTGTGCTTTTTTGAATTTGTGCAATTTTAGCTCATAGCTATACATTTTAACACAACTAGTTTTTCTTTCTTTAAATGCACATAACAGCATGTCTCTCCATAAAATAGTGCTTTTAGTAAAATTGGTAAGCCTGGTTGATGCAGGAATTTTTCGTTGTTGCATTCTTATTGTTATGAATATATATACATAAGCAGATATATTTTTTAATAATTATGTTTTTCTGCCTATAAGTACAGATATCTTCTATTTGATCCATTGAACTCAAGGGATTTGTCTTGGGTGACATTCTATATATTGCATAGATCCTAAGTCTGGTGTCTAAAGAGTTAAATAAATTAATCATGGCAGTTTTATTTACTAATTTGTTATAATGCTGAAATAATTTCCAACCTATAGATTAAATAACTTTTTAAATAATATTGTTTTCTTTAAAAGAAGCTGTATTTCTTTTTAGAATTTAATAATTATAAGAATTAAATAGACAGTTTTTATATCTGCTTAATTCTTTAAGATCTGATCTACACAATTGTGTGGCTAATCCTAGGGAGTGTGAGGAGGATCCTCTTTTTCTATAATTAATGCCAAGCCTGCACCACACGATTGTGTAAATTCTCCCTTGACGTAACCTGACTTCTAAAATCTTTATATATAATCATTAATTGTATTACAATATATGAACTACTGAATTTAATAGAAAACTACCACATTGAAACATGGGGGGAAATATATATGTATTCAATCGAATATGATTCCATTAACTAAGATTGAAAACCAAAACTTTTAATTTCTACCAAAACTCCTCAGATTTTAAAGGGTTAATTCAGCTATTTCCTCCATACTATATTGTTATTTAAAATATATTCTTATTAAAAAATCCTTTTAAAAGTATAACATTCTGTAAAGATATTATATATTTGGAAAATCACCAATTTGCTTATTGAAATACCTTCATCTCTACCTTTCATTCTTTATTAGAATAAATTAGAAAAATAACAAGTAAATCAAATTAATTAATTGTTTCAAAAACTTCATAAGTTCCAGATTCAGAAACTTTCAGGAATTAAAAACTTTTTTGCGTTCATTATGTTTTAGATCTTCATGTTTGTAAATAAATTATTAGTTATTTATTTTATGATTAAAAAATTAAACAAAAAAGATTTGGGAATTACTATTTGCTACTATTGAGATTTAATTCAACATAAATGACACAGGAAATGGTATTATACATATTTTTATTAAATATTTGACAGTATAAATATATAAAATCATTGACATCTGCATCTAAAGGTTAATCTTGAGACACACATTCACCATTATGTTTGATCATATTTTCTTGTTCTCTTGTTGGCCATTAGAATATAGCATGTGATAATTTACTAATGCAGTTATTATATTGAGAATTTTACCATGCCTTTTGTGTGGCAATGGTTAAATAAATCTGTTTTTTCTTGAAATGATTCATTCAAATAATAAAATCATCAATAATACAATTGATTTCATTATTTTGTTTGCTTGGAATAAATTTCCTTTTTGACTTACTAATTTTCTTATTTATTTTAAAGAGTAAGTGGAAGTGATGAAAATACTCTGAGATTTGATGTGAATGATGTCAAAATTTTCTGATCTACTGACTTTGATTCATTGTCATCTAGATGTTAGCATCACCTGTAGTGATTGGAAAATCTGTTTGATATAAATGAAGAAGGCTCATTGTGTTGACAAAGTTTTTAACCACCATAAAAATTACTACAAAATAAATTTAAATAACACTATTTTAAAATTTCAAAGCAACAACTAAAACAGGGAAAAACAAAGCATATTTAATTAATAATGCTGCAAAAAACCCTGAGTTAAATTTTATGGTAAACATACCTATCATAAGAGCTTTCATTTAATATAAGGGAGATGGGAAATATATTATTTAATTTATCTGCATTGCATATCAAAGTCATTGCATCTTTTTACTTATTTGAATAAAAAATCGCCAAAACAGTTAGCTGTCACTGATGAACACTGGGGTGCTCAATGTCAAAGTAGCATCTATGAGAAAATCTTAAAGCCATTACATTTAAAGGAACAGAACTCTCTTAACATATTTATTCTATCGTCTGACTCTTTTTTATATGAAAGTTATTTAAAAATCTGTAATGTTATAATAATGACCAAAGAAAAAAATAAAGTATAATTTCATTGAAATAGTTCTTATAAAATATCAGGTGCTATGTTGGAAAAGATGCACACCAGTAGGCCAGTTGTCAACACAAAATTGAAATTAACAAACAAATAATTAACAAACAAACCAACAAACTACTAGGGGATGTGCCTCCTACGAGCTACACTCGCCAATTCCCATTTAGACACCACCAGATTCAAAAGCTTGCTGATTTCATCGCTTTAGAAAAAAAAAAAAAAAAAAAAATGTATATAATTAAAAAAAAAAAAATAGTGTCAATTTCCCTGTAAATGAATTCCCATTCATTTTTCTTTGATTGGAGATTTTTAAGGCCAAATAAGCCACAGTTAAAGCTACAATGTCTGTTTTCGTCACTGGTTCTTTGAACATTTGAGTAATTGAATGTTTAAGTGATAAATTAATTACCTTTCAATATGGATATATTCTGAAATAACTTCAGACAAAATTAAACTGATAAAAGTTTATATCTTTGAATTTGAAAATGTTCAACTTATGATTAAAGGAAGAAATTGATTTATAAATGAAATTTATTTAAAAATTTTAGTAGAGATAAACTATACATCATATAAATAATAAATTTATAATAAAAAACCATAAGGAAATAGAATAATAAAGAAGCAAAACTGGAACTGGAAGAATAAAAATAAGAGAAAATTCCAAACATTCAGGCTGAAGTTGCAAATATATTTTAAGCTAATGCCTAGGTCATTAAAATTATTTTATGTTGCTGTGTTTTCTTTATTTTGCTTATGCATTTTGTTTTGTTTCTTTTTATTTATTTATTTGCATATATTTTGATGTAACTATGCCTTTCTAAACAATTATCGCTACAAAATTTGCATAGTCTAAAATCCTGAAAGAAATTTGATTTTAAGCTTTCTAGATATTTAATCTTCTAATGTATTGTTATTGCACTAAGATTAATATTTTTTTTAATTATAATTTGCTTTATTTGTTTTGTTTATTTTGTTATTAATCTTATTTTAAATTAAATTTTCACTTTTGTTTTATTAATTTTTATCTTTGTGTATCACTTTTTTTTTTCAGTTTTTTCTCGCTAGATGATGCCTTTTGTGTTAGTTTAATAATTAGCCCACGTTTTGATAAGGTGTTCAAGATGCAGCTGAATGAAAATGCACTCACTGAGTGCTATATAAATTTATCAGAGATAAATTGATCTGATTGTCTGTGCTATTTCTATTTACTGGAATTTGCTTTATGGTAAGTTAAAGCCAAAGTATAGGTTTTTTCAGTGTATATAAAAGATTTAGTTGAAACTTCACCAATAATGGTAAGTTAAATGGGATTCTATGTTGAAACAAAAGTATCTTCGTCTTTAAATTTTATATGGATAAAATTTTTTTTTACTTAGTAGATGTTCTTTTAACTTTTAATATTTTATGGAAAAACTAGATGAATAAACATTTTATTACAATTACACACTATTGGGGTTGAGACGAATTTTCGCTTGTGAGGTTTTTTGCATTTGTGAAATATTTAGCAACAGTTATCTATGCATGTTTATTAATAATGCATGATTATGAATTGTGCATGATTGTTTACATCTGCTATAATATGCTTACATGGAATGTATTGATGGAAATGTTTTTTTTTTTTTTTATTTATGATATTTATAAAACGTGTTTCTATATGACTATTATGCTAAGTGATTGATGAATGTTTTCTTGAAAATGTGCTATACTATCTAAAATTGGCTGTGAAAACCTTTTCAAACATTTTAAAAGGGACGAAAGTTGTCTAGTTGATCAAATTATAGGCACCTTTTAATCATTTAAAATTTCAAAAATATGAGCTATACTAAAGAGTATTATTCTGTATTTTAACACATTAAATTGGCATGTTTTTAAGTGATGAATAAACATCACCTTAATGATCAGGTTTTTATTGTCATCAATTTCAAGTCCACTTTTTACAAAGAATTTGTACTGAATTCTAAGGATTGTCCAAGGATAAAAAATGCCCCTATCTTTAGTCAATTTGGAATTTTATTCTTATTAATGGTGTAGAAGTGCAAAACCTCTTCCCCCACCACCTGGAACTCTATAATGTTTCTGTACAATTAAAAAGTCTTAATTTTAAACTTTTTGTAAAAAGAAAATTTGGCCAGTTCTTGTTTTTGTATGCTATAATGCAACGTAGTAAAATTACTTTATGATTTTCTTCGTTTATATGAAAACCAATATTCTTTATTTCAGGAATGGACCATTTTTTTTATATTTCAATAGAGTTTTATTTTATATTTAAATTTCATCTACATTGTAATTTGCTTTCTGAATTGCAAATACTTAGAACTTTTTAATTATGTATAAAAAAAAATGTCCTATTAGTTACTTTGAAGTAAAATAATTAACAATCTTAATTCTTTTCCAAGCATTGTGGTCATTTTATCTATATTCTCCCCCTCCCCTTCTTTTCCTCCAGCACATTAAGTTTAAAATATTTCATTTCTCTTTTTTTTTTTTTCCTGCCTTATTTGTTATTTTAATATAACTGTAGAAAAAAAAATAAAATAAGTTCTAATTTTCTGCTGCTGTATTCTTAAAATCCCTGTCCCCTTCCCCCCTTTCCATAAATTAGAATATTTGAATGCTGTATCTACAAAAGTAAAATCTTGTATTCTAAATTATAATTATTATAATTCATTTTTTTAAATTTTATTTTATATATTAATCTTTTTTTTGGGGGGGGGGGGGTGAAGGGCTGGTTTTTGTTTTATTGAAAGTCCATAATTTTTACGTAATGAATCTTTACAAATTCTGGATTAGAAAAGGCACTCATGGTAATATTTACATAAAATAGGGCATATCATCTCTAATCTATCTCATATTATTGTTTTTCATCTTGCTGATAAATGGCATACATTATCAAGATTTCAGCATACATTATATCGAGAGAAAGATTTACTAAATTTATAACAATATAAAAAAGTATAATAAAAAACAATTATGCTTTTAAATCACTATGAATAAATACAAGAAAATGTGGATGCTTTAAAAATATTTTTATTGTTGTAATTATAAGTATGTTATTAGAATTTCTTCTGCATCGCTATCTGTTTTTGCAATTTCAAAAGTTTTTGAACTCAGCAATATTTTTTAGCAGATAAAGTATTAAAAAAGATCTATCAATGTTATCATTGAAATGATAGAGAAATTTGTAATAATTTATAAATATTAAAGTTAATTTCATGATTTAAATAACATTAGTACTTATCTAATTTTGAATATTTACCTTTAATAGGATGGAATTTTACAGTTATTTAAATTTAATATCTTCATAGTATCTATCCATGTAATACCTACTAAAAAGATCGGATATGCTAAATCTTTTATGCTTTGCACTGATATGCAACTTGTATATTGACAAGCTAAAGTTTTGCATGTATTTGGATATATATATATATATATTTTTTTTTAATCAGACTACAGAAATGACTTGTTGCTGATAATTATGACTATGTGCATATGAAATTGAATAGTTTGAAAATTTCCCCTATAATATCAATTTTTATTCAAGAAAGTATTCCTTCCAAAGCCTGAATTAAAAATGAAACATGAAATTTTACCTTATTTTTAATATCTAGTTTATTTTTGAATGTCCAAAACAAACAAATATTTCTTTTACTGTTTTATTTTGCCATGTTTTTTATGAGTATAAGCTCATTTTGCTTTGGATTTCCATTCCACTGGTACCAAATAATTGAATTTTTTTTAATTAATTTTTATTTCCCTGTGATGATATACATTTGACATTTTTTAAAAAATATATAAAATACATAAGTGGCATTGAAATAGCCTTTGTATTATAAATTGATCTAGCTGAAATTTGACTAAGTTTATAAAATAAATTTATCTGAATCTAGCTTATTCATTTCGTTGAAACTTTAATCCAAGTTCACTATTTTATATCTTATGGCATTTATTTTGTCAATAGAAAGGTTATTTAAGTAAAAGTCCAATTCAGCTTCAAATTTTTCATTTTGTTTTTTAAAAGTGAAAGCACTATTGCTATTTTTTAAAATTTTGTTTAATTTCTCTTATCTTATTTAGTAACTTCAGTTTTTGTTGTAAAGATACATATTTAGTAACTTCAGTTTTTATTGTAAAGATACATATTCTGAAATATTTTTTTCATTAGCCAATATGCTGATATTTCTAAAATGCTTTAGAAAAATAAGATAATTTACAGCATATATCTTAACTGATATAGTTAGAGCATTCAGGTATGATAATGCACATCAAGACAAGCAGTTTTTTAATATATATATATATATATATATATATATATATAACCAGGGTTGCAATCCATTTATTCAGTCAAAAATATAGGAGTCTCAACACAGCTAAAGTTGAAATTTTGCTCACAACTATAGAAACAATGAAGATATTTCAGCTTGATTTACATCAGATAAACTTTATTATGCATTAAACATGGTTATCATGCGAAAATGAGGTTTATATACATCTGAGGATTTGGGGGAGTTTAGGTGTTTTAGTACTACAAATTTCATAAAGTTCTAGTCACCATATTTGAAAGCAATTTTTTTTTTTTGTTAAATAAGCCAAATATTACTTTATGAAAATTCTGTTATAAGGTCTTTAAAGCATATGAAAACTGAAAAATTTACAGTTTAAAATAACTTATTTGGTAGATGTATTTGTACTGTGTGGCACTGGAAATTGTGGAATATCTAGCTCCTAATGTTTATTGTGGAATATTAGTGGTAGCCCTTATCCACCATTTATTATAATCATATCTTAGTTTACAGAAAAGAAAGTAAATCTGTTGAAAATATTGTTCGAATGTCTTCTTGTTTGTTAAAATTATAAACTAAAATCCCAGATCAGCCTTGGGAAAGATTCCTTGTATTTCTGACTTGAATAAATGGATTGCAACTCTGGTTTTGTAATATAAAATTTTTGTCTTGATGTGTATTATTATTTCTGAAACTTTCAATCATCAGTTCAGATACACTTTGTATTTAATAGTGCAATAATTGAACAGTTTTTTACAGAAACTTTTTTTTTTCAAGGTATGCCAAAATGATCTAGTAGAATGCCATCTTTTTTTTTATGCTAGTACTTTTAATTGCCTGGCTATATTTCAAAATGTTCCCCTTTGCATGTTTCACACTGCTGTATTCGAAATCTGTTGCTTTTGAAATTTCATATATACTTAATATTTATCATCTCTCTTCTGCTGAAAAATTTATATGTAAGAATTCATATGTTATTTTATTTGCAATTATTTCTAGTTTTGAAAAAAAAAACATGAACATTTCAGCTTTATCTGGATTACAAAAGTGAATATTTTAGATGATTCCAATGCAGCTGTTAAATTATTATATTTATATTTTATTGATTTATTACTTTTCTTATAATATTTTTAATTGAATTTTTATAATCCTTCATCAATTATATCTATCAATTGTCTTTTCAGAATTAATTCATGTGTATGATGGAAATGCCTCTATGAAAAGAAGAATGTTCAGGACAATCACAGTTTCTAGAAATGCCACAAGAGAGGAGATGATAGTATGTATTTTTTAAAACCATTTATTTGACATGCTGTAATACTCTAAAAAAAATAAAAATTTATCTGTTCTTGATATATTGGAATGAATAAATGAATTGTAAATGTCATATAAATTTAAATTTAAACAATGACAAAGTTTAATATATATATATATATATATATATGCATATACATGTATTGTATTACATACACATACATATTACTTGTTACTGTTGTTATTTAATTTATGATTAAAAATATTCAAATTGAAAAAAAAAATTATCATACATTTAAGCAAATTCAAAAATAATCCCAGACAGAGGTCGATTCAGCTAAAAATTTTGGGCATTTTGCGGCCCCTTCACAAAATTTTAATCCCTAAAAGCAGCCCCTTCACAAAATTCCAATCCCTAAAAACGGCCTTTTCATAAAATTCCAGTCCCCAAAAATGGCCCCTTTACAAAATTCCAATCCTTAAAAAGGCTGCTTCACAAAATTCAGGGTTTCAAGTGCTGTGCATTTTGCACATATCTGTGCTAAAATAGTGTTTTTTCTTAAATTTGTGCCAAAATATACTTAGTACCAAAATGAAGTGTAGCACAGTTTCGTCGATCCAAAAAACAAAGAAAAATTCCATTTTCAACTTTTTCCAGATCGCTAATTTCAAAAAATGAAAAAATTGCACTCAAACAGTTGCAAAAAACATGTGAATTTCGTCACAAGTTTGTGAAAACAAGCAGATTTTATTAAAGGTTTCTGAAAAACACGCGGGTTTCGTCAAAAGATTGTGGAAAATCAAAGGATTTTTTATAAAGATCGCAGAAAACATGCAGATTCCATACAAAGATTGCAAAAAACACAAGCATTTCATCCAAAAATCTCAAAAAAACACAGGAATTTTATCAAATTAATGAAAAAACCCACAATGCTTGTCTAAAGATTGCAAAAAACTATAAAAAATGTGAATTTTGTCAAAAAATTTGCTAATTTTATTAAAAACGGACAAAACGTGGTCAAAAGATTGCAAACAGATACAAATTTCGCCAAATATCATGAAAAAAATCCCAAATTTCTTCAAAATAATGCAAAAAACAGCAAATTCAATTGAATTATTGCAAAAAAACATGTTCTTCCATTGAAAGATTATGACAAAAAAAAAAAAAAAAAAAAAAAAAAAAGAAAGTTGAATTTTGTCAAGGATTGCTAGTTTCATGAAAAAACAAACAAAAGATCGCAAAAAAGTGCAACTTTTGTCAGAAGATCACAAGAAACACAAAATTTGTCAAAAGAACGTGAAATTTTGTCGAATGATTGCAAAAAATGTGAAAATTTCTTTGAAAGATATCGAATTTCATCGAATAATTGCAAAAAACATTCAAATTTCATTCAAAGATCACAAAAAATCAGATGCTACTGCTACAAAATCACATTTTTTCTGTTCCAAAATCTAATTTTTGTTGTTCTAAAAATGGATATACTTCTCCAAAAATAGATTCTACTGCTCCAAAATCAGACTCAGTTGCTCAGAATTGGCTTTGTGCGCTTTCATCCCTGCAAAATTCTAATTTTTAAAAACGGCCCCATTTCACAACATGCTGTTTGATAAAAATGCTGTTTTACAGTATTATTTTCCAAAAAAACTATCTGAAATTGGTTGACGGAATAATGAAGCATTACCAAATTCCTTAAGAATGTTCATTACTGGCTTATCTACCCTGCTGCAAAATGTAATTTTGCACTGATGACTGTATGCTGTGGCTACTAAAACAAAATTTGCAGCAAGTTAAAGTGTTTTGATGTTAATAATATTGTTTTCAATATACTTTGATACTATGTACTGCATCAAGTAATTTCTTATTGTAACTAATTAACTATTTTAATTTTCTGAAAGAGACATTCAATTCCCTAAAACTACAATAGGAATTATTTTATAGTGTTATGGTAAATCTTGTTATCAAATTAAAAATATGACTGTAAAAACAGAAAGTTCTACTTGATACATATATATATATATTCACAAAAATATTTCTTTTTTTACAAATATATTTTTTCCCCCACAAAAATGGACCCTAAAAAATAAAACCTGGATCGACCCCTGTCAGATGAAAAATGCTACAGATATACATTTCAATATCAATGAAATAATTTCCATAGCAACAAAATTGAATTGACAATGCTCAGTTGGACTTAATTTTGAGCTTGAAACAATTTTTAATTATTTACATTTTGAATTTCATTTTAAATTTATAATTTTTGATAGTTAAATTTCAATATAAATGCATATAAATATCGTTATGATAAAATTATAGATAAAACAAACTAAAACTGACTAGACCAAAGTTATTTAAACAAGTTCAATTTGAAACATTTTTTCCATTAAGTGTATTGGACATAAAGTACTTTTTGAAATTGTATTCCACTTCCAACCAATGAAAAATTGTCAAATAACAAAATTTTAATTTTTTATGGATGCTCTATCGAGATTCTGCCAAAATTTCTTTTATAAACATATCTATCCGCATGAGAAAAACATTCGGCAGTTTTTTCAGAGCATGTTTATATAAAGATCTTTCTGTAAGTAGCATGTTTGTAACTTGGATCACATTGTATGGTTTATGTAGTTCAATATCTACGCTTTAAAAAAATATATATATATTTAATATGTTTCTGTTGGATGTGTGTATTATAAAATTACAGTTTTAGAATTTTTTGTATGGTAGCATGTATCACTGATTTTCATAATATTTTGTTTCCATTAATATGATTGTGCTTCATTTTTAGAATGCTGCTTTAAGAGCTTTTCACATATCTGATGACCCAAAGCATTATTTTTTAACTGATGTGTATGGTATGTACATCAATATTTTGTTTGAATTTTGATGTTTATAGAATTTTGGTTTAATTACTATAAAGTGGTTTATATTTCCAAATAGTTTTATCTTGAATACATAATTAAAATTCTTCTATGAAATTATTTTTAAATGAGAAAAAAATTACATAAAAATTCAATATTTTGAGTAGAAATGAAAATATTCTTAAAAAGGTAAAATTATACCTTTCTGTCCTAGAATTATATTATTTCTATACCTTGCATATTTATGTATATTTTCTTTTTAAAATTATTATTAAATAATTTGTATAATCTGCAAGGGCTAATTATAGTAACATTTTGAAACCTGTTGCTCAGTTTTTGATTTTTGCTTTTAGGTGAAACATCAGATATTGAAGTTGATGAACAACAGCCTGTTCAATGTTTGACAAGGAAAGAAGGCAAACGACCTGGTATATTATTGAGGTATAGGCCTCCTAACACAGATTCAGGCAGCATTAAAGTTTATCCTGGTAAATTCAGGTAAGATTCTTTTTTTTAGAACTGTCGTGACTGTTTGTAAGACTGACTGTATTTAAGAAGATATCTTTGTTTCTCATTTAATGCATTTTTCATGGATACAGGTTCCTTGTTTATTTCTCCTTGGCTTATTTTTCATTGCTTCCTTGCTAGATTCCATTTCTTTTGTTATTTGTGTTGCCTATTTTATTATTATTATTTTTAGTAGTGTCATTATAGCACTATAGCATATCATTTATGTAAAAGGGAAAAAAAATAATAATGCATAAAAATTAGTTGGATGTGGATATCCCAAAACTTTCTTCTATCTCATACATGTTAATACTTTAGAATTTGTTATCAAATACCAAAATTAAATGATAATCTATACCCATTATGAGGACTTCTAAAGGTATGGTAGTTCTTGAAACAGGATTATTGTGGATATCGGGGGGGGGGGGATGCAACATAAAAGCACCACCTTTTGGAGACATTTACACCAAAACATAATCAGCAATAATATTTATCAAGATATATCTGAAACTGAAGTTCGATGAGAATTTGTTCATTAGTTCTTTAGTTAGAGCTATTATGGGCAAATGGTATAAAAATTCAGCATAAAGAACCCTATGAGTCATTGACCCCAAAGTGTAAACAGCATAAATTCATATCAAAGATTAATTGAATCTGAAGTTTGATAAAAATCTGTGCATTATTTCTTGAGATAAAGCTATTAGGAAAACTGTAAAAAATGCAACATAGCAGCATTACATAGAAAATTCATAATTGTATTCAAGATTCCTAGAAGCTGGAAAACAATCACTAATGATTATACATATATTAAATTTTATAGCCATCTTAATTGATGCTTAAAAGGTATCTGTTAGATATTAAACATAGGGGGGGTTTAGATATTATGTTATGATATATATAAGATATTCATGTTAATTATAGGTGTGCAAGTTTCCCTCATTCAGTGCCTAAAACTACAGCTTAGCATCCCAAAGTTCAACTTACATTCCATTTCAAATAGACTAGAAATCTTCTGTAATCAGGGTGCTGATCAATGACAAATAACATTATCAAGAACTTTGATTATGTAAGATTAATGACAAAAATATTATTTAAACCTATCAAAGTGCATGTGTTTAAAATTGAGACAGAATTTTGTGATTTTTCCATGCTCAAATTAGTATATAATGCTTATGTCATGACAATCAATCAAACCAGTTCCATTTTATGGCACGAATTTCAGTTTTGAGTTTTTACTATCCTATTAAAACATTTGGGTCTTAACTAGAGAGTTTTCTTGTGTTTGAAAGAAAGGCGCTAGTGCCACCATCAAGATCATCCTTAATCGTATTGATCATCATCAATGACCAATAGTATTAGTGAGCATTCTGGTTACAGAAGATTAATTATAGAAAAAATGCTTAAACATAGTGTAGCATTTTTAATATTGAGTTTATTTTAATTCATCAAAACGAGCTTTCCTAAATTCTTGATCTACTTAGATTGTTTCTTGTGCTTGATTTAGTATAAAAAAACATATGTTGAAAAAATCATTTGAGCATTTTTTTATTTATAGCAAGCAACATTTTCAGTTCTGTGTTTGTGGAAGCAAAATGAATTTTCTCAAATTCAAAACTTAGCCAGATCGTTTTTCATGCGTGATTTACTGTAGGAGTGAAGTCTCATTAAAGTCATCCCAGGCATTTATGGGATCATCTGTAATCACCAAAAATTTGTTGCTCATTTAGTATATTATGATATTTTGAACCCATTGAAATCAGAGGAGGTGTAGGGAGAGCCATTTTATAATAAAAAGCCCTTTATATTTAGTTTGCTTTAAAAAACATTTTAAAATTAAGTAAAAATGCTTTTTTTTTTGTTCTTTTTAGATCAACAGATAGCCATAAAGTTATTCCTGTTACAAGTGACACTAGTGTTGAGGATGTTATGGCTTCTACATTAACTGAATTTGGACTAGATACTTCTGATATAAATAAATATAGGCTAAGTGAAGTAACTTTAGATAAAGGCTGTAAGTAGTTTCATTTATTTAAATACTGATACTGTTTTCTAATGAAAGTGTCCTGCATTAATGGGGTAAATAGGGGCTATTGGAGATGTGAGGAAACCAAATGTTTGCTAGATATAGCGCATATTAATTGTTAATCATGTCATCTCAAATCATATATTGTTAACTGTAATTGTGGAGAAAGGGAACACTTGGTTGTTTAAATCATTATTGTCTTTTAAGAAGGAATCCCTTCTGGCTTATATTTAAACCACACATCCTGAAAAAAATAACAAACTAAATTTATATACAATTTAAAACTTTGCATAACCATGAGTAATAATATACATTTAATTATCATTATTACGTGTAATAATCTATTAGTTTTATAAAGAAAGTTGTTGACAAATATCTATTTAACCCTTTTTTTAATGCAAATCATCTTTGCCATGTGTACACAGTTTTATGAATTTTTATTAATTTAATGCATATTCAAAACATCTGTTAAAATTTTATCATTTTCTTCTAAATAATGATTTTAGATTAATAAGCATACAATAAAACCTCTAAATTACGTACATTTAGGGAACACAAAAACTGTCCACTATTCGGAGGTGTCCGCTATTGGAAAAACTTCAAATATTGAAAAATAATTAAGAAATGCTTAATATTTCATTGTCTTTTTTATGTCCTAAAATCTCTATAATATGATAAATCGGAAATTAACTTTTTTTTAAGCATTAAACTAAAAAAGTGTGCATACCTTTTAGAGATGCAACGAATAGTGATTTGGCCGAATAACCGAATACCAATTATTCGGCCAAATTACAGCCGAATATTCGGCCTATTCGGCCGCCGAATAATGAATTTATTTTTACCTAAAAACAAAATATAGTAAGCATTGTATACATAATTCTTGTATATTTCATAAGTAAAATGTATTATTATTTTTTTTAATTATTTATATGTAAATTTTTAATTTTTTAAAGTATTATTTTATTATGAAAAAATATTCGGCTTTGTTCGGTCTAAAATTTGCCTCAATATAATTTGACCTTTGACCAAAAAAAAATCTTAACAGAATTTCTACATCAGGTACTCTTTTGTTACATTTTAATAGATATTATGTATGTATGTTGTTACATTTTAAAATGATAAAATTTTGAAAGCATTAGAAAACAAATTTCAACTTTCAGATGAAAATAAATAAGAAATCTTAATACCTTAAAAAAAAAAAAAAAAAAAAAAAAAAAAAAAACACTGATAGAAAAGAATATCCCCTAAAATTTTGGAAAGAAATTTGTGTAGACTTTATTAAACTCGAAGTTAACAATCCCCTCCCCCCTTCAATTTCAACTTTCAGATGAAAATAAATACGACGTATTATTATTTCAATAAAATAAGTATTATTATTTCTGCATCATAATCTACGTTTATTAAAAACATTTTAATTTTGTATTTAAAGCAAATATAAATTTAAACACTAGAATGATGTTCTTAAAAATATTATGTAAAACATACTAAATAAAATAATTTAGTATTTAAATTTCTTTCATTATTTAATAAGAAATAGTAACATATTTTAAAAAAACTTACCTATTGCAGCATATAGAGTAGGTGTGCCAGTAATGGTCACCCTATTAATTTTTCGTTTCATAATGGTTACATTCATTTGAAAATAATTTGTTTCATTAAATTCTGGTTCTACATACAATCATAGAACTAGAACCATTATATAAATTACTTTTTGACAGGTATCCATTACTGGAATTTTGGGTGTTTCGATATATTTGTGTTATTTACAATTAAATTTTGATTATTATTGGAATGGTTAAATATTGTTGACAGATTTGATGTTGATAATAATGAAAAAACTGGAATGCAATAATTAAAATTAATTAAAAAACAATTTTTAAAGAAAATCTTCAAGGATGTGCATCATTGGCATATTTACCTTACAACTTAAATATCTGTGTTATACATACATTTATATCCAATCTATCGTGTATAATTTATGTTCTTTATAGGTATAATTAGAAATATAATAGAAAGAAATATTTTTTATGTAACATAAATATTAAACTTTCCATTATGCTTAAAAAATTAATTTGTTTGTACAGCTCTTTCAGGGAAATTTGTATTAGATTAATTTTAAATTTAAAAGTTTACATTAACTTATTACAGATATTTTTCATACTTAATAATACAGCATAATGATTTCTAAACTATCCTCTTATTTAAAAATGGGTAGATAAAATATATTTAGGATATGAAAGTTAAGGGGGGAAAAGGCATGAGTTAATTTCAAATAAAATTTTTAGTAATTATGATGAATATAAATTGTGAAATAAAAAAGTTTTACAGTATAAATCTAAATATATAAACATTTCTTACAGTATTATTCGGCCAAGGCCGAATAATAGACTTGATATTCGGCCGAAGACGAATATTCGGCAGATAGGCCGAAAGGGCCGAATATTCGGCTTCGGCCGATTAATCGTTGCATCTCTAATACCTTTATCCACAGTTTATTACATTCTAAGAAAAAATTCTGTTACTAATGTTTACTTTTGCTAGCATAATATGATACAGTTTCGAGAGATTGGGGGGGGGGGGGAGGATTGCATCTTTTTATCATTAAAAACATAAAATCTCAAATCTGCCGGGGGGGAGGGAGCACATTTCAAAGCTTTGGGAGGCATGGAATGTCCCTCCCGGGCCCTAAATTCAACATTGGACATGGGAAGAGGGATTTCCCCCAACCCACCCCTACTTCACAAAATTTGTGACACACTTCTCTGATAAATTTAGAAACTTTTCACTTAAAAAAAATTCTTGTTAAAAAATAATTATTCTCATCTTTTTTTGTCAAAATTACCGTCTGTTATTTAGAAGTTGAAGATACAAAAATTTAGGTTTTGGGATTGGTGATTGGAAAACCATCCTTTAAATAGAGGTGCCCACTATTCATGAGTGCCCGTTATGGAGGTTTTACTGTAGTAATTAGTCAATAAGTCATGCAAGTGTAATTGCATAAAACATCAATAATCAATTTTTGATCCTTAAAAATTTTTCTCAAGATTTTTTTTTTTTTTTAGACAAAAGTTGTTTGGAGTTTGTCCAGATTTTTCTCACAAGATCCTGTTGTTATAAAAATTAGAACTGTTTTTTATGCTTGTGAAAAATATAAATCTGAAATTAGCATATTCGAGTTATTTTTAGGCATTTTAAGCAAAAAACGAGCTCTTGTTTTAACATCCCTTAAATCATAGCATAATTTTCAGAAAATTCTTTTAAAAATTTTATATTGTTCCATTAATTTTTTTTTTTATATTGTTCCATTTTACTGCTAATCAAATTCAGTGTCTTTTAGTAAAAAATAGCTCTTATTATTTTTTTCCCCTAATTGGATAATTTTTTTTAAACTCTCAATTTTACTTACTTAACTTTATATTTGGCTTTTTTGTATGTACATGAAGTGAAGGGAAGCTTCAGTACAAGGATATAACTTGTGCTCTCATATCATAAAAAGGTTAAGCGATATATAAAACAAATAATTAGTTATATCACCACAAATATGGTAATTTTATTAAAATTTAATTTAATAAAATATTGGCGCCATCATCAGTATCTTAAGTTTGATTCTTCAAGAATAAAAAAAATAATAATCTGAAAACAAATACTTATGATTCACTTCCATTTATGTCAACATTAAAGTCTTTTTTACTTGAGCTATTCAACATAGAAATGTATAAGATGATAATTCAGATATTTTTAGATGTGAAATAGATAAAAGAAGTGTTCCAACCTGTACAAATTTTTAAAATTAAGCATTCCTATTCTTAAATTAAGTTCGTCAACTTAGTTTTGCTATTTTTTCAGTACTTTGGCATTTAAAAATAATTTCATCAGTGGCAAAATCAAAGAAACAATAATATATTATGACAAGCTCAGCCCGTGAAGGTCATGCACGCTAAAAAATTTACTTACAAGTGACTGCCCGTGAAGACATAAGGTGTGGCATTAAGATGTTAATGAATAAATATGTAAAAACGCATTAAATTTACTAATTTACATGCATCTCTTATATCTACTTTATATCTAGCTAGTTATGTGCTCTTTTGTGAATCCAACTGTTTCATGGCAGATTTTATTTTATTAAAAGATGGTTAAATTTGTGATGAATCAATTTCGAGATAGAAAAGTTTTTGCAAAATTCTTTCTAAAGTCAAACAAATTTATCAGGTATCTTGTTTTAAGGGAGGAGGGGGTGAAGAGTATTTTCAATTATATCCAATTGTTTTCAAATGAAAAAGTTTCTAAAAAAAGCTTTAAAAGGAACCAAATTTTTCTAGAACAGTTCCTTGATTATGGAGTTAATTATTAATTATATGTATTTGAACTGCATATGCATCTGAAATTTTTTTTCTGTTTCTGCCTAGACTTAAGGATATGATTTTTCATGCTTTCGTTCCGCATAGAAAATAAGCGACTCTTTCATTAAAGAATATCAATTTTTCTTAATTATTATTATACATTTTTGATATCTCTGGTATCCAATTAGTTTGTTTTTAGGTAAGATTCAATATAAGAAATAAAAATACATTATTATGTTCTGTAAAGAGATAAAGCAAATCCAATTAAGCCAGATAAAGCAATCCTATTTCCTAATATCTCCCAATTTTTCATCTGTGTATGTGTAAAATTTTACACATTCTCATTTACGATTCAAAGTATTAAATTTGATGAAGCATATTCCTGTAGAAATTTTGCACTATTAAATCCCATCCATCCAAAGTATTTTTTTTTTTATTATTATTTATACACATTTGAATCTTGCAGAAAAACTATAAAATTTGATATGTAACAAATTTTCACAATATAAAAATTGAAAGAAAAGTATTATTCATATATTAGTGTAAACAAAAATGTTCCGAAGTAATGAGAAAATTGCAAGAGCTGTTTGGTTGTATAAAGCCCAAAAATAGCTTTACCAGAAATTTTCTTGCATATGAAGATTAAAATAGTTTTTTTAATTACATCTGTAAATCAGCATTGTTTATATAAAGAACATGTTTTAAATGGATGTTAATTTTAATTTTAGCTGTTCATGAACGAGCAATGGACAATCAAGAAGGACCTTGGGATTTGTTGAAAAATATTGCTAGGGTAAATTTTATTATCTTGTTTTTGTATGTATTATATATATCATCATCATCAACCATTTTCAGTCTACCACTAATTATAGGTCTCCCCCAGATTTTTATAGTATTTCTTGTCTAGTGGCTCTAGTCATCCAATTAACACTGGTCATATTCTGATTCTATCACTCCATCTTACTTGAGGTGTATATATGTGTATATATATATGTGCTTGTAAATATAAATTTTCAAAACCATTCATAATTTGCTGTTTCATTTTCTTCATGCCTGTAATAATTGTGTAGAGTGCCTAGGAAATTTTTTTTTTTTTTTTTTTTTTTTTTTTTCCCCAGGGAAGGAAGGGTAGGTGTTAAGGCTACTTTGTGAGATTATGGAAATACTTAAAATTCAGTTACACAAGAACAAAAAATCATGTATAAGGCATACATTATGGGACATTTTCCAATGGTAGTAGAATAACATTAAAAACATTTATTTTTCCATGCAATGAAATTACGTATTTAAATAAACAACTTAATGCATATGCATTAAAAATTTGTTTCCAGCCATTCAGGATTGTTCAGTTTAAACCATGGCTTAAACCAAAAGTTTTTTTTAAACATGCTAGTTTTTTTCATCTTTTTTTTTTTTTTTTTTTTTTTTTTTCCTAATGTCTTCATTTATTTTACACATTATTAAAAATTATTCTTTGATTAATTATGATTATTTTCAGAGAAAAAAAAATTATGAAAAATTCAAGCAAAAACATCATGTCAAATGAATCTAAAATAAACTTACATTATCTTAAAAATAACCAGTACAAAATAGATATAATTCTTTGGCATCTTAGGTAAGACAACAGAAATAATATTAAAAAAGATATTTGTAACATCAAATATTACCTATATTTTTTTTATGCTAAAGTCAAAATTGTAAATTATTTTGATTCATTAAATTTTTTTTAATTGTTGGCATGTCATGATTATGTAAAATATATCTTTGGAAAATTTTGGTACATGGATGTGGAAAGGTTCACTTCCCTTGGTCTAGGTCATGTTAGTATGCATGTAGAATGCAAATTGCAGGTGTTGATGGACATATCTGAAGCTGTAAAAAGTAAACTTAAAACATATGAATATAGCAAAAATAAAATGGTAGTACTTGGTTATCCCGTCGACCAATTTCACCAAATTGTACAAATTGCCAAACTGTTCGGCAAATTATAAAAATTGATATAATTTTTTATTTTAGATAACAAAAACAAACAAATTAGTAAAATATAATCAAAAATTCAAATAAAAAGTTGAATTAAAAATCATTTGACAAGGTAACAAACACATGCATCTTAGTTAATGTTAAGTGAATGTGACATTTACTACCATCCATTTATTAGCATGTATTCTTATAGTTTCACGATAAATTTTTGTTCAACAGGATAACCAAGTAGTATAGATAAAATATATTATAAATATGCAATATTTAGGAAAAAAAAGTTTACCTTTGAGAAAATGCAGATTTACAATTAATAACATAAAATGACCTTTAAAATTTCGGTCAAACTGTAAAAAAAAATTTCCTTGGGGGGATTATCATTAAGGAATAAAAAATAAACTCATGATATGAAATTGTATAAGAACATAGAAAAATTGGATGCTAGTGAAGAATGTTTACATTTAACTAGAATATGTAAGTATATGCAATAAGATTATTTAAATCCTCTATTGCATAACCGAACCCATTACCTTGGGGCAAGAAAATGGGGGGGGGGGTAGGAAATGTGATAAGATTAGCTAAAGATATAGTAGAAAAAAGTCTCATAAAAATGCCTTTTAAGATATAGTTTTTAATTTGGATATTTAAAAGTAATATGTATTATAACATAGCTTAGAAAAAAGTCTGTGTAGTCTGATGGCTATTTTAATTCTTTAGTGGATGACCAGGGCCCGACTTATGCATGGGCATGTGGGGCAATTCTCCCAATTTCCCACTTTAAAGGGCCTCTCATGAGAATAGTTAGGATTTTTATTTAAAAGTGCCAAATGATATTCAAATTAGCCAAAAGCGATCAAAATTCATATATTTTCAAACATTTAGCAAGGTGTCCATTCTCTTTTTGCTTCCAGTATCCCTTTCATCTATGCGAAAAACAAACAAAACTAAAAAATAATTAAAGTTTTACTATAACAACTTAATAGTCTATTGTTTTCAAAAGAAATTATTTATTAACATTTTTCTCATAGCGTAAAAAGTTAAAACCATTAATTATGATCAATTTGCGACATTTTCTTTTAGCCATCTTATAATGTATGTAGATAAACAAAAAAAAAAGTTTCCAAAAGGATACTTCTGTCAACCAATCTATCATTTTTTTTCTACAATTATCCTGCTAGTACTTTTTTAAAAGTTGTAACTGTCTTTTTGTTATACCTTGTGTATGATGTGAATTGCACTGAAACAAAATTTATACATACAATATGTATGAAGTTTAATATTAGACACTTCCACATTATTCACAAAAAATTCCATGGATAGACAGAAAGCCTCCTCCCCCGAATGATGCTTGCCCCGGGACACCCCATAACTTTAGTTGGGCCCTGTGGGGAACAACATTTTAAAAACTACTATCATTTTAAGATCTGTTTTTCATAGTCTAAAATGCTGTTAAATGGGTATTTTTGCTTATATTATTGCCACTCTTTTTTACTTGGCCCTTTTAAGGAGAAATATCAAATAATACATAATGCTTCTTGAAACATGTAAAGACACTACTGCTTAATTCAAATCATTCCAGGAATTTTTTATAAAAAGCTTTAATTCCAATAAAGATAATTGTTCATCTAGTCTTCTAATAGAAAAATCAGACATCTCACATAACAAATATTTCAAAAAAATTATTTTGAATAGCATTGTGAAAGCATATTATATCTATGAAACTACAATATATATTTATTCATAGTACTAGTAATCGAAATATTATTTGTTAAGATTTTCAAGGTATCAATGTTTCACTGATGAACATTTTATTTACAGAATATAACACATAGATTTTACTAAAAAAGTTTAAAATTTAAATTATTTCAATTTTCTACATAACTGATTATGTATTAAATAATTTCATTGATTAAAATTACTTTTAAATCAAATTATATTACTTATATATCCAAAAATGTTTATTTTTATCGATAAATAAATATATATATTTAGTTGAAAAATTTAAAAAACCTGGTTAAAACCAAATATACTGGTTTTATTTTAATTTTTTATACATTTTTTAACCCCCGGTTTTTTACCAATCCTGCAGCTATTGTTGTCAAAATCCAATAATGTTTGCAATTTCTTTCATGCAGTCTTATATGTGATCTATAGAATGATCTGTGATTAATATATCTACACACCACATACATAAAACACAGGTAATAATTAGGTAATGCATGCCACAGCAGAAACCCTCTTTAAACAGTTATTGATCAGTTAGTACTAGTACTATAAGCGATTTCTTTTGTGTGTCTCTGCAAATGAATTATAAATACTGCACATTTCTCTATTACTTCTTTTCTTAGCTATAAAAAGCTTCTTTAAGGCATTTTAGCGATCTTTTTATTATTATTCTTATTTCAATATGTTTGAAATATCATAAATAACATCACTGTATTTGCATTTCAAATGCAGTATGTTGGGTTCTAGATATGAAATGGTTCAATCTTGTATGCTGTATAAAAAGATGTTTGCATACTTTGAAATAATAAACTGACATGAATGAATGTTGAAAATCAAATATTGTTTAGAATATCTACACAAAATATTATACAGATGAATCATCATACTAATATCACAAAAGATGATTGCAAATGTTTTATTTTCCACCAAATATTCTAAAATTAGACAGAAAATTTCTAATAATTCTTTCATCTTTTTTTGATGATTCAAAATATAAACACATAAAAAAATATATACTTTTTACTTATCACACACAAAAAAGGGAGGGGGCAATTTTAATTTTCTAAATTACAACTCAAATTTAAGAAATAAAATAAATTACTGTTGTAGCAATGAGTTGCATTTAATAAATAAAATTATTTATCACAACAGCGTTTACCAAAAATCATTTATTTAAATAAAATATTGCCATGTATCACCTCTTAACAATTATTAAAATGTACCACAAACATTTTTTTTTTACCATAAATTATAATACAATTCTTTTATATGCCTATGTACATAAACTATAAATGCTATTTATTTTATATTCACTTAAAAGAGCAACAATTTTATCCAAGAAAATTAATGGAACACTTGTCTTATGATAGAAAAGCAAAATATTTTCTTATTTTATGAAGTGTTTATAATGTAAGGAATACAGGCAGTGTGAATAGCTGCAACTCCTTTTAACATTGCTATATTTGGTAGAGCTAATAAGCAACAGAGCTTAAATATTTTTTTCACCTTTTTATAACAAGCAATGATTTTTTAAAATTCTTAATCAAATAAAGGGGAGAAAATTACATATTACATTACTTTTATATTCTGGTCTAGAGTAAATAGGTCAGAACTGAAAATATTTAGAATTTTATCATATTATACCCAAATGACCATAAATATATTTTTTTCTGACAGTTTTCTTTCCTTATTTGAAAAGTACGCAAAGTATTTTTATTATGTAAAAAGTAAAAACTCTGATGTACATGATGATGATGTTTTTAAAATTTAGATTCATCTATAATTTCATCTAATGTCTTTTATTTGTTATAGGAATCCATAAGACAAAAAGAACTCACCCGCTTTTATCTGCAAAAGAAAGAAAATGTTTCAAGTTCAAACGTTGCCCTTTTTGTTGGTAATTTGCCTCCTAATTTATCACAACGACAATATGAAAAAATTCTTGTGGACAAACTAGGAAAACGTAAGTTGCAACTATCTTTGATTAGTAGTAAGAGTAAATTTTTATTAAATAAAAAAATAATAGAATATTTTGAATGATCAATTTAAAGCTTCATTTATCTTGCTTTTATTTTCTTACTTTCATTTTAGATTTCTTTGTCCTCTTGTATATAAATTGGTTTTTTAAATGAGTGGGTTTTCTTCGATTTTATACTAGCCAATTTTTTAACTATTTATTTTTATGGCCCTTTCATTTTTTTATTTTGCTAATTTGCATGTATCTGAAAATATTTTAATGAAATAAGATTAGAAACTTTTTTGCAGTACTACTTTCCTATATAAATTATTTCTAAATTAATCCTTTAATTTCTTGCTTCAAAACACTTACCGTAAAATACCGTTAACCCCCCCCCTAAACGTCCCGAAAAATCATAATATAATCAGAGGGGGGCACTTACACTGGATTTTTCCGCGATCGTTTAAGAAAATTTACATTTTTTGCAGGATTTTTTCGCGATATTTGATGAAATGATGGGGAATTGGATGATTGATGGATTTGATGAGGAATTTGCAGAGTCTTTTCACGATACTTGAAAAAATTTGTGTTTTTTATGCAATTCTTTGTGGAGATGAGCGTTTTTTTCATGATTCTTTGATGAAATGTGCATTTTTTCATGATTTTTTAACAGAATTCGTGGTTTTTTTTACAAATTTTGCATTTTTTAACAGAATTTGTTTTTTTCGTGATTTTTCGACTGTTTAAAAATATGACATATTTGCATTTTTTTTTACAAATATTTGACAAAATGTGCGGGTTTTTTTAGTGATTCTTTAAGAAATTCACGATTTTCCACGATCTTTTGACGCAATTTGCATTTTTTCTAGGGATTTTTTGATGTAATTCGCATTTTTTAAATGATCCTTTGATTGCATGTTTTAAGATCTGACATAATTCGCGTTTTTACCACAATCTTTCGACGAAATGTGTTTTTACTTACCCCTCATACGTAGTATAGGGTAAGTCTTGCAATCGTTTTGAAAATCGAAAATTTTTTTTTGACAGATTTACACGTTTTAGATAGTGGAGATTCCGAAAAACATATTTTTAGAAAAAATTTTTTGCCGTCCGTCTGTCTGTCTGTCTGTCTGTCTGTCTGTCTGTAAACGCTCTATCTCTCGAACAAATTGAGATAGAGACTTGAAATTTTGTATGTAGTTAGTATGTAAGAATGGGACGAACCCTATTTAATATTAGCAACCTCGATTATCCGGAACTATTTTTTTCGGATTCTCGAAAAATTCGTTCTGATGAAAGGTATATAAAAATATTCGAATTTTTTTGTTCTAACGAATGGACGTAAAAGGCAATAAAATAACACACATTTTGCATATAGAACGAAGTCGATCGGATTATTAGTTGCCGAGATATTTGTAATCCTGTTTTCCCCATTCTTCGATTTTTCATGACCCTGTATTTCATTCAAATTTCAATTCAGAGGTATATTTTAATTGGAAATGAGACGCTTCATCCGACGCAGTTAATTGTTAGTTAATAGAATTATTATTTTTGGAGTTATAAGGATGTTTCTTTTACACAGTTCGGTACTACTTGAGTAGTTTGGTGTTTCATATAATTTGTCGAAATTGGTACATCAGCAGTTCTTTAATATAGCATTACTATGTATATTAACAATATTTAAATTATGTTTTGGAATTGCAATGCATTGTATAAATAGTTTTCACATGTTTTATTTTCATATACATATCCATGATGGGTAAGTATTACGGTGGCCCCCAACGACTAGTTTTTTTCGCGATACTTCTGCAAAATTCATGATTTTTTCATGATCATTTCAAGAAATTTGCGGGTTTTTTCATGATTCTTTGACGAAATTAGCCATTTTTTCAGCAATCATTAAATAAAATTTCCTTTTCATGATTTTTTGACGTAATTTCCATTTTTTTAGCACTTTTTTTTCTTTTGAGGGGAAGGGGGGGGGAGCGTTTGATCGGGAAGGGCAAATTAACGGGATTTTACGGTATTTCTCTAAAAATTTCTTATCAAATAAAAAATAAACAAATAAAAATGTCAATGTGCCAGCAGTTATATCGCACAGAAAACATATTCATTTATATGAGGTGGTTCAACAATCACTGTTCTGAGTGTATATAAAAATATTTGTACTGCAATTGCTGATGTGGAATATCAAAGCCTATTGACTTAGGTGCCTATATGCTTAATTTCAAAACCATAGCTGCTATATTAACATATTTCTTTTTGTTTTAGGCATGAGAGGGACACCTAGTTTTAAAGAGCTTTTAAATGGGGGAGGAGAGTGAAGGTGAAAGACTGGTTTGGAGCTTGTGCTTATGGAGCTAGATTTGTGACAGTGGATGTGACGTGGCTACATCACTATGATCCTGAGTCCAAATGACAATAGCTACGTCTCATCCACTGTCACAAATCTAGACCCATAAGCTCCAAACCAGCCTTTCACCCCTTCCATCATAAATATATTAATATAGCAGCTACAGTTTTGAAATTGAGCATATAGGAGTCTAAGACTTTGACTGGCTTTGATATTCCACATCAAGTTCATTGCAGTACAAATATTTTATATACACTTCCGACATTAATTATTGAACCTCCCTTATATATATAATATAAAAATTATTTTTATGCTATAGCTATAGATTTTTCATTATGTATTATACAATAAAGCATAAGAGCATAGAGAAGTTTTTACCTTGTTTCAAAAATTCATTTTGAAAAAGGTATTATACTCGGAGATATATTATTTATTTCTGAATTAAGAATGTAATGATAATAAAAATTTCATTAGTCTTCAACATTTATTTCAAGCTAACATTTTTATCAAAAAAACATACTATGCACATCCTGTATATCAGCATTTTTATGTAGTGAATTAGTCATGCTTGAAAAGATGAGTCATGAGTAATTCCAAGATATCTTTATATTCTCTGCTGTTTGGCCAATCTGTATAATTCAATCTCACTCTAAATTTGATATATAAGTTTTATGTTGATGTAGGTAAAGTTTAAATACTTATGATAATTATGACTTTTTCATAATTTTGGTGCAACTATACTAATCACAATATCAAAGTGTGGTAAAATTACATGAAAATTATTTTACTATTCATATTTACAAGTGAATAATAGTGAGGTCCACATAATAGCATAGGTGTCAGGAATGTCTGTTTAATTGTACAAGCTTTGTACATTGTGGCCATTGAGTAACAAGATTATTAATTTAAAATTGTGTTTTAAATTTCAAAATGACTATTTACACTTTAGACACATGAATTTTTGAAAGAATATTTTTTTTTTTTTTTAGTTATAAAATTATTTTTATAAATTTCCAAAAAAAACTTGAGATCTGGCTCTTCATCCAAAATTTACTAGCTTATTTTCTACATTAATTCTAGCTTTATATACTCTTTTTTGCACTTTAACATTTCATTAATTAAAAGTTATAAAATTATTTTTATAGATTAAAAAAAAAAAAAAAATTTTTTTTTTGAGATCTGGCTCTTCATCCAAAATTTACTAGCTTCTTTTCTACATTAATTCTAGCTTTATATACTCTTTTTTGCACTTTAACATTTCATTAAGTATCCAAATCTTGAGTTAATACAAAATAAATTAAATTTTTTATGTTTTACAACACTAACTAAAAGCAGAAAGTTGAATCCTATTTTTTTGTGTACATGCATATTTAAAGGCTGCGATGTTTATATTTTCTGAATTCATCTATTTATTTTGGTTGTGATAAATGGATGTTATTAAATTCACCTTACTTATCTATTTGTAACATTTTTTTTTTCTTCCCTAGATTATATTTACATTATTCATTTGCATAAAAAAATACTTTTCCGGCTTTCTGTACATCAATTTCATTTAGTGTACATAGAATTTCATAGACTTATTATCAAATCAAGATTTATATTTCTAATTTTATTATCAACATCTATTTGAATTTACATAAAGATTTCTCATTTTTATGGTGAAATAGTTCACAATAATTTTTCATTCAGGTCCTGAAAACTTTTTTAAAGATCTGGTTTTGATTTCATCATTATATTAGAAATTGTAATTCTGAAAAAAAAAAATTCTTTTTATAAAAAAAATAATTTTATGTTTGTTTTCTGCTGATTTCAAATCTCTTTTTTAATTTAATTTATTTTTCTGTTTCAGCTTATAAATTTCGCCAAATTGGTCCCATTTATTATGAATACGGATCGTTGATTATAACCTATGATAATGCAGACATTGCTGTCAAAGCCTTTTACATGCTGCGAGAAACAAGTTATGAAGATAAAAATTTATTAGTTCTATTATTGCCTAACATAATTCCTGAGATGATTCCTGAAGGAACACGGGTAAGAGATACTTGCATTATTTTCTTTCATATTATGAACTATCCATTTTAAATTGAATATAGTACTATCTGCTAATCCGAAATTCTGAATAATCTGAACCAGTTTTGTTTGTGAAAATTATACTTGAAAAGATTTACTGAAAAGATTAACTTAAAAAATTTGCAGGATTACTGGATTAATGTCGGGCAAAACATGCAGAAGTTAAAATTAAACAAAAACAAAAAAAAGTTGATAAAACACGCTTTTTACTCTTTAAATATCTTTAATTGAGTGAAAAAAAATATATATAATTATTGTAAAAGTCAACATATGTACACAAATATAAAATGAAAATGTAAACTGTATAGAAGGATTGATGATGATGCAAATGTGAACCTATTTGTAGAAGCCATCTTAAAAAAAATCTCAAATATCAATTTTTTTGCCAGTCACTATAATGTTCTTTTCAAAAAGATATATTTAAAAAAATTTATTTTTCCTTTCACCAGTTTGATTTTGCAAACTAGCTACTGAAATGTCTTCCCCCCCCCCCCTTCCATTGTCAATGTAGTGACTGCACTATTTATAGATTTGCAATTTTGAACCGTTTGTATTGGGCTGTTACATAATTCCTCATTCTGAAGCTCTGTTGGATTATTATAAACATTAGGAGTAAACAAGTAATACTGTTTTTCCAAAAGTCATACCAGATCAGAGGATATTTATTGCACAACTGAGTACTTATAACTCAAATTTTTTTTTAGAAGCATCTTTTTCTTTTCTATTTTTATTAGAATTTCTGATAATCTGAAATTTTTTTTGTCTGAACAGGCACATGGATCCCAATTAGTTCAGATTAGCAGGGTACTATTGTAAATATAATTAACTTTTATTGTTAAATGTGAAATTTATGTTGTCAGCTTAAGTTTATCTATTTTTTTATTTTTGTAAATAAAAAAAAAGTTGGTTAACTGTTGGTATAATTGAGTGTTCAACAAAATTGACATGTCAGGTAGCAACAAAAACAAGTGAGTTCTGGGCTCATGCCAATTTTGCTTTTCCATCTGTTCCTATTAAGCTTTTCCTGCAGTATATTCATAATTTTCCCTCGGTGCAAGTTGTGCTATAGCAATCTTACAGAATCAAGAAAGGTTGCAAAAATTATTAATGTTGAGTTGAATTATAAATTAATCATCACAGAATAACAGGAAAGTATTTTCGTTTAAAAGTAGTCATTTAATCATTCAGTTATGGTGTTTCTTGGTGGATTTAATTTTTACTAAAAAATATGTATTCATAAATTCAAGGATTTTTTTTTCCTTTATTCAGTTCTTGGAATCTAAATGAATATTTAATGTATTAATTATCATGAGTTTAATAGAATAAAGTAAAGTATTTTCAAGAACTTTGATATTCTTTTTGTTTCTGTGACCCTTGTTTTTATTCACAATATATTTGCTTTGACAACAACTTTGTAACTGCATGCTCAAAAAATGCTTAAAGAAATTAGAAATGTTCTACTCATATGGAAAAACCTATTTATAAAAACTATTTAACCTGTAATAAAAGCAATCATATCTGTTATTAAGAAAGTTATGCAAAACTTTCTGAATGATAGTTTTCTTCGGTGAATTTATGCAAAATGAGATGAAAGCATACTTTATAAATTGTTCTGCCAAAGATCTGCCAGAGTTGAACTTTAGTTGATCTTGATTTTATTTAATTAGACTGTTTAAAAATCTGTAATTTCCTATGAACCTAGTAAAATTATTCAGTTACTCTAGAGAAAATATCCAATTTATTTTTAAAGTAAATATTAGTGACCAATCATTGCATATTTACCATGTTTGTTGATTGAAGATAAGGAAAAACTATTGACTCTGAAAAATTGTTTCAGGAAGACTGTTGGGATTTTTATTTTAAAATAAGTATGAATTCTGAATAAAAAGGTTATCAATATACTTAGCACAATATGGGAACTTCTTTTTAATCATATCACCACTTAAATGCTTAATACTATTATTGCCCTAATAGCTAAAAAGAACCATTTTATTTTATCTTTATTGAAGTTAAAATCTAAACTTAATTTCTCCAAATTGATAAACTTATTGTATTTTTCAGCCTCTTTTAGTTTTTGTCAATGTTAAGAGTGGTGGCTGCCAAGGTTTAGAACTTATTTGCTCATTTAGAAAACTCTTGAATCCGTACCAAGTTTATGACCTTGAAAATGGCGGACCTTTACCTGGGTAAACTTATTTTTCTTTTTTTTCCATTGATTTTCATTGAAATTGATTGTGTTTACTACATTTAATAAATTAGTTTTGGTATTTCTTCTTAAACTATGAAGATATTAATGAAAAAAAATTTTTTTTTCAAATAGAAATTTAAAATAGTATATAAATTATATTTCTTAGAAAATTATTAATTATTAATATATTAAATAAAGGTGCTCTGAGTTCGTTTCCTGCTTTTATGTACAGATATTAATATTTTATGTTTTGACACTAATTTAAAGTGCCATTAAAAATGCATGTTGTAAAATTCATTTAACACATTGATTGGCAGTATTATAATTTAGAATGAGTTTAATGCTATGTATCATATTTCAAAACCATTATTTGTTGTGCAGAACAAAACATATTTTTAAATAGATAGTTCCTTTTCCAATTATAATAGTTCAGCTTTTTTCATGTTGTATAAATTTCAGTTTTGAAAAATTTCTATATTTATATGCGAGGTCATAATATTTGTACATTTTATAATTTTATAAAATGCTAAAAACAATATTTTAGAGAAACTATTTGAGTAGTGTTGTAATTGCTTCACAAAATCTCTATAAATGTGAATGTGGTTTATTAATTTTAATAGATGGAAATTTGCAAACATTTATTGAAGGATTGCACAAATCTTCTAAAATGTTTTCAAAATTTGAGGAAAAGTAGAAGACAAAGTTTTCATTAATTCAGAACATAAAAGATTAAAACTATGGCCTCATAAATAAATTTATATTTTTAAGCAAAATTTTTGCCATTTTAAATATTGTCATCATTCATTAGCAGTTGGCTGATTAGTTTTTCTTTTCTTTTTAATTTTCTCATTCTTAGGTAGAAGCTAACTGTAAAACAACTTAAGAAAAAACAAATTTTTTTTTACTTCTATAATTGCATATTTCCTGCTGATGCAAACATGATGTATCATAGCATAGCAAGTTGTAAATAAAAATCCTAGACTCTATTATTTTATTTTAGTATATTATTGTACTTTTAATATTTTGTTTGTTCCTATTTTGCTTATATTTAAATTCATTATAAAAGGAATGGCTCTCCAAATGAGATTTATTTATTTATTTATTTTCATTGTCCATATGAATGATGTCTTATAAAGAAATTAGTAAGTTTTAAATAATTATTTCACTCAATTTGTTGGTTATGACACGGACTTAAGGTATAGCTAGAATCCAACAAACCCCAAGTGCCAGGTCACCCGAGCTACTAAAAAATTCCTCTTAGCGACTGACTTATCTGTCAACTTATTATTATTATTATTATTATTTTTTTTTTTTTTTTTTGCTTTAACTAGAATAATTCTATGTGTGAAAATATGTTTTTTTAATAACATGGTTATTTATAGGGGAAGAAAATACACCTTACTTGACCAGAACTTCAAGTTAGCCAATGTTCGAAACTTGTAATAAATGTGTTAATCATGCCAGAAAAATGACTCTTTAAGTTGGTTCCTAAGAATTTTTCTTGCCGCCTAAAAATTTTAAACTTTAGTCAGTCCTAGAATATAGCCTATGTTGAAGCAAAGATTGCCATCATCATTTTGATATCATTACTTTTAAAATTGGTTCATTCTCTGCTGAGATTGCTATAAATTGCCATTTAGAACATTCTTAAAATGCTTTTTACATATTTTCACCCTTTTTAAATTCCATATTTTATAGCACATGTTCTTAGCGATCATTTATATCTTGATAAGTAATTAACATGCCAAATGTCATGTTTCGAGGTCCTCCAGTAACACAAAAATCACATATTTAGAACTTTTTTACTCCTGAACCCCCTTTGAATTAATGACATCAACATAAAGACATAGCCTATCTTTGAATCAGGGCAAACACCATCATTTTAGTATTATTACTTTTGAAATTGGTTTGGTAGTTCCAGAGATAAGTCCCTATAAATATACTTAACCTCTTTATAATATAGGTATAGATAAATAATATATTTGATTTTTTTCTTTTATAACACCAAAAAAGGTTTATTTTGTAATTGGTTCTTTTTATGAATATTAAAGCATATTCAAACTATTTATATAATGCTACCTTTTTTTTGTAATAGCAAAGTGACTTGTTAATTTTGTTCTTTTTATTCTGTATTTTCATTGCCTTTTTATTTTTAAATTCTAGATTATATGTTTTTCGCCATGTTAAAGACTATAAAATTCTTGTGTGTGGTGGAGATGGTACTGTTGGATGGGTGTTACAGTGTTTGGACAATGTCGGACAGGATTCTGAGTGTCAATCTCCTCCTTGTGCAATTCTTCCCTTGGGAACTGGAAACGACTTAGCTCGAGTGCTGCGATGGGGGCCAGGCTATACAGGCGGTGAAGATCCTTTAAATTTATTGAAAGATATAATTGAAGCAGATGAAATAAGATTAGATAGGTACTTTATTTTCTTTCATAACTTTAATCATTTTTTCTGTACTTATATAATCTCTCAGTTTTCATATAAGTTCTATCCAAAGCATTTTTCTCAGTTCTTTTTAGTTTTTAGTGTCTAAATAAAGTAAATAGTACATTTATAATATGCTTACTGTTATTATTTAAATGATGTGGTTGTTATTGTATCGCATACAAGTAACAATATTTAGATACTATTGAAATAGTGTGCTTCAAAAGGGCGTGAAGAAATTTAGAAAGTTATAAAAAGCATCTGATTTTAACAGCAAGTATTGCTTTAGATATTGATGTCTTTCTGAATTTCTCTAGTCAATCAATACATGAATTTGAATTTGCCTATAACAATTATTTTTTATAATTATGCAGCAAAGCATCCTGAAAAGTACATTGGGAAATGGAATGTTAAATATTGTTATGTTGATTTTGATGTTTATTGTATTATGAAACTAAATTATTTTTCAAAATTCTAAATTTCAAAAATTTTTTCAAAACTGTTTCTTATTAATTCATATTATTAAACAAATATGTTATTTTCAAATAAAGAAAGGATCATGGAAATTTGTAATTTCTTATTCCATAATGTATATATATATTTAAATGCAAATTTTGCAGTTAGTGTTGAAAGATTTTTATGTTCCCTAGTGTCTTCTTAATGTATAAGAATTGATTCTAAATTTAAATCTAAGGAAATGATAATTGATAAAGCATTATGTATTGTTTATATTAGAATACCGCAAACTTGAAGTTCAAATAAAGACTATTTTTATCATGTATACTTCTGATTTTTTTCCACAAAATGCAAGGCTTCTAACTGCCACGAAAAAATCATAGTTGCTACGATTTGGAGCTAAAATCTATGATACTATGAAAATGGATCTAAAATTAAGATTTTATTGAAAAACACAAACACATTACACCAGTTTACAAAATTAAACTTTTTGTCTGTTGCCGCGAATTCTGTGGTTGATAATGTTCACTTATGACTTGTTTTTGTCAAATCTAACCGAAAAATCTTTTGAGCAGCTCGAGTTACTTTGTTTTTTATTTTTATCATTTAAGCATACATATTAATCGGTAACAGGCATATTTTACTGTTTTAAGATTAGTTTCTCAAGTTTTTGCGTCATAAGTAGTTCAAGAATACGTTGTTTAAACAATCTAGATCATTTTTGCTATATATGCGGCAAATATGTGTTTAACAATTGTAGAAAAGTTATATCAGAGTTAGTGAAAAATACCTATTTTGAGTATTTTGGGATGCTCTTGGATAAAAATGAGAAGTCCTGGATTCCCAATTGTGTTTGTAAATTGTGTGTGGAATATTTAAGATAAGTGCCTTTAAATTTGGAACACCGACTATTTGACGAGAACCACGAAATCATCTAGAAGACAGTTATTTTTGTAGCGTGAACATAAACGGTTTAAACACTAAAAATCGAGCTAAATGGCAGTACCCAAGTACTAGTTGTGTTCAACGTCCAGTGCAGCGTTTACCTGACTCTTCAGAATCTAAAAATATATCTGAACCATTAGAACAAGACAATGAAGGGCCAAGCTCATCACAAAATGTTGCGGATTTTGAAGGCATGTCAAATGAGCCAAAATGCTTTTCCCAAAATGAGTTAGATGATCTTGTAAGAGATTTAAATCTTTCTAAACAAGCTCCAGAATTGTTAACATCAAGACTAAAAGAAAAAAAATGCTTTCCTCAGATACTAAAATAAGTTTTTCGGAAATAAAAAAATCTGAAATTTATAGTGAACTTGTAGAAGACTTTCTACTTCAATTAAAAAATATGGGGTGCAATATGAGCATAAAACTCCACTTCCTCAGTAGACACCTGGACAGATTTCTGGAAAATTTAGGAGATATGAGCGAAGAGCAGGGAAAGCGTATGCATAGGACTTACGCGTCACGGAAGAGTTCTATCAGGGTTTCTGGGATACGAATATGATGTTTGACTATTGTTGATCTCTGATACGTCATTTTCCAAAGTCTACACATCGGAGAAGAGCTTTAAAACGAAGTTTTTTAGAACTCGATGATTAATTATTTTTTTAGTAAAGTTTTTCTTAGTAAATACATGTTTTTCTGTTTAATACCTGCATAGCTAAAACTCAGAAACTAGAGCTGATTAAAATATTCTAATTATATTTTTGAAAATACCATATCATATGTAGTCAGCAACAGCTAAAATTTTTTCGGCAACAGATGTACTGTGAACTAGTGTTATTTTTCCTATTAGGGCTTAGTATTCCATGCAAGCTATTTTTCAGGAAGTGATTCTTTCAAAAATTTTAATAACAGTTATTTATCCAAGAAATCAGACATGAAAAAACTGTAAGGAAAAAAGTTTGTACTCGAAAACAAATTTTGTTACATAAAGTTATTTTAATGAATATTAACTCTAAGTGAATTGTGTTTCTGTAAAACTTATATCACGCATCACTGCAAGAGTTTTTTGAGGGAGGGGTTTTCTTTGAGGGGCAGAGTTTGAAATAGCATGCAAGATCATGCAATCTGTGCACAGGAAAGGAAGGTCTTACATAATAAAAAATGCAATACTGTATTTTCTCCCTCTAAATTCATTCACAGGATTGATTTTTCTGCAAGTATTTTTCTAATTTCTTGGAAATCCATAATTTTTTTCTTTTATGGAATTTCTCAAAATTAATTCATGAATCAATCACACAAAAAATTAAGAATTTCTTCAAATGATTATGAAAAAATACTTGAATTCTGTCAAAGATCTCAGTTACAAATAACAAATATTTTCTATATTTAAGGATATTATAATAGATCCAAGCAATGCTGAGATTAAACAATACATTTAAGTTCATTCTTTTAATAATCATTATAAAAAATGGAGGAAATACAAAAAAAAAAAAAAAAAAAAAAAAAAAAAATCTTATTTTTGAAAATAATGGGCAGGACAGAAATGGCAAATTCTGACAAGTCCAAGTAAATAGTCATTATTCAGATTGAACAGAAAATTATATTTCTTTTTTGACCATTATCAAATTTCTTTAAAATCACAGACAACGAATGACCTTTTTTAAATCTTTGCAAATTTTTTGGAGAATTTTATTTCTGAAGATTGCACAATGATAAATATCTTAAAATAAAATCACAATCCTTTTTTGACACTCTGTCAGAACTAAACTGCCTAAAAAAAAATTTACAGCCAAAGTATATACAAAGCTACAGAAAAAACAAATGTAATTAGAAGAGGGATGCTCAATTTAATTCATTAAATTTAAAAAGCAAAATAAATAAGTATACAAACAGTATGTTTCAAAATGAAACTAATTTTTTCCTATTCATTGCACAACAAATGAAATACTGTTGATAAACTACAATTCAGATTGGGAGATTCCAAAATCAGCTCTGTTGACTGATCGATCCTGCCAATTGGGTTCAAGTTAGCTAATTTTTCAAAAATTTGTTTTGTTTTTTCTTTTAGATTAGAATCTATATGTATTTTGATAATAAACATAATTTTCATCTGTATGTTATTTTTTCTGTGATGTTTTCTATTAAAAGAGGCCACAAAACAGAGGTGATTCTGAGTTAAAAAAAAAACCGATAAATTTCTAAAAGTTTGCAATAAGGGGGAGAGAGGGGTGATTTTTTTAATGCTTATTCATTTTTTCTGTGGCCCTTTCATGAAATTCACATTTTTTTTCCGTACAATGCATAATGAAATTCACTTTATTTCCATTATCCTTTGATAAATTTGCATTTTTCTTGCAATTTATCCCCAATCAAAATTCACATTTTTTTTTTTTTTTTTTTAACTCTTTGATGAAATTTCCATTTTTTTTTACAATTCTTCAATGAAATTTGCATTTTTCTACAGCCTGACAAAATTTTCGTTTTTTTTTTTTTTTTTTTTCCCTCTGCAATTGAAAAAAAAAAAAACTTTTTCGCTATCCTTTATTGAAATAGACTTTTATTTCTGAAAATGATTGAAGAAATATTTTTTTTTTTTTGCGGGGGGGGGGGGGGGGGGGGTATATGTTTTTTGCAAGAAACCATAGCTTTATACTGATTTTCATAACATTGTAGTTTTTAGTTCCAAATCACATAAACTATGATCTTTTCATAAGTTTGCAGATCTGCTATAAATCATGAATCTTTGAATCATGTATACCACTTGAAAAATTGACACTGATAAAACTTTAAAAGAATGGCAAAAATAACAATATGAAAATTTATTGCACAATATCAAGATTAAATAAGTCACATAAATAAAAGAAAGCAAACAAAAGAGAAAATCAAAGAAACTAATTCTATAATTCAACAAGGTTGAAACTTTCTTTTGATCTCAATTAGAATGAGAAAAAGAAGAGCAGTTAATCAGCCACATGTGTGCAATTCTAATATTCCTAAAAAACGGTTGTATTTTTTATTTATTTTATGTGTATTACATAGTCTTACCTTCTAAAATAATTGTGAATGTAATTTGTTACACAGAGAAAGCAAGTTTTTGCTGATGGCTATTTTTTTCTATCTGTAATAGGTGGACTGTAGTATTTCATGCTGATGATAAAGAATGTCTTCCGTCTATTCCAAGTTCTGGCTCTACATCTGAAGATAATACTGCAATCTTTGTTATGAATAATTACTTTGGCATTGGAATCGATGCTGATTTATGTTTAGATTTCCATAATGCTAGAGAAGAGAATCCTAACAAATTTAATAGCAGGTAAATTTATTTTTTTATATCTTTTGATTATTTTTTTATTTAAGTTAAATATAATTTAAATAAGAAAATAGGTAACTATGGGGTAATTGCAGGGTAACTATTAATTAATACTAAGTTGTCATTGAGAATCTTAATAATTTTGATTACTTGTGCAATATAAAAAGTAACAATGCTTAAAATGTATTGTAATACAGTTGTAATGGCAAATTAGAAAGTTTATTTAATAAATTTAGCTATGTGAAAATTATTTAGCAAATTTAAAGATTCTATTTACAAACTCAATTTTGCATAACCAAATGTTATATGATGGCTTTACTAGTTATTTTAGAATATACTAAACAGTTGTAAAATTAATTTTTATGCATAAAACTTAAATGTACTAAATTGCTTTAAAAAAGTATCATATGTTATTATAAAATAAGAAATAAGCTGTCAAGTATGAATATTACTTGAAACTCAGTGGGTTCCATACAATAAATACAGTGTTTATCTGAAAAAATGAATAAAATTTTATGGGGTGATAGAATGTAGCTATATGAGCAAATTTCATCATAGAATGTATGATTGGAACTCAAGGAGCGAGAAGTTAAAAGGTAGTCTTCCACTGTGCCAGGGCAACTAATTAGTCGAGGTGATCCCATAGCTTGGCCACCAAGATTGTCAGATCTGTTGTGTTTGGACTTTCTTCTGTAAGGCCATATGAAAACACCTAATCTACAAGTGCCCCATTGAAATCGATATGGATCTAGTCACCATTGCTTTTGTTGCCGGCGATATTCAAGAAATTGTTAGTGTCTTCATAACTATGTGTCAGTCTCTATCCTGCTGGTATAAAGCACGCGTTACAGCTGCATAAGATCTTTTGAGCAATTCCTTTGAGCATGTATACATAAAAATTACATCTTTGTTAATAAAATGTTTTTTGAAGTATCTCTGCTAATTCGTGTGTTAATTTTTCAACTGTGACAGTAGAAAACTACTTTTTAACTTCTCACCTCTTGTGTTCTGACTACACATTCTGTGATGAAATTTGCTCATATAGCTTGTATTCTATCCCTTCATGAAATTTTGCCCTCTTTTTCAGATACACACTGTAATTATTAACTGTATTATTAAAAATGATTCCTAAAAGAATAATAAAACTTTGTAAAAAAACATACAATATAGTGCTGTATTTAAACAAATTAGTCTTTTACTTTGTGTTTATACCAGAAAAGTATAAATGAACATACCATTAAGAGATATAAAGCCTAAATAATATCAAATATTGCTATTGTGTAAAACTTTTTAAAATCTGATCCTAATCTGCTTTTTGTTTATAAACATAATTTGGTACTGATAATAAAAGTAATACATATTTAATCTTCATTCGACATCTCATAAAAATAAATTCAATGTAGTAATAATCTCTTTTACAGTGCAGCTAAAACAAAACCCTTCTTCAGAATTTAAATTTAGCATTGTGCTAAGTGTGCTTCAAAAGGAGATCACAAAGTTTCAGCACTGCCTTGGATCATGCCGCGTTTCTCTAAATAGGTTTTTAATTAGTTTTTAAAAATACAGGATGTGCATTGAGAGGTCCACTTAATGAAAACAAGTTGCAAATCCCATAATATTTATGTTATTAAATCTTTAATTAGTAAATTTTTAACAATTTGATGTTTATTGCTTTTATACTGCTATTTAATATTGCATAACACAAATATCTCATTTAAAAGTTGTTATCTCAGCTTTAAAAGAGGATGGAACATAGAATGTGCCACCCCTGTAATTATGTATGTCCAAGCAATTTGTGTTTTTTAGGATCAATATCTCGACTTATTACCAAATTTTTTTTTTTTTTTTTTTCGAAAATTATTATTGGCAATGCTTTTATACTTGTGCTATAATAGGTACCTCCAACATTCATCAGCATCTTTGCTGAATGCCTGAAAATCCAAATTTGTGTGTAACAGGAAAATGTACTTTTCCCAAAAACTATGTGACCTAGGGTAATTGCTATCATTTTCCTGAGGTTTACATTAACATCTACAATCTTTAATTTTTTCATAATTTTAATTTCAGTAGATTTGGAAATAGAGTAGAACATATTTTTGTGCTACATTTTTGACGATATCTCTAAAAACATATTATCTTAAATTAAACAAAAGTTATTTTCAAGTTCAGCTTTATGAAAGCTTTTACATAACACCCTGCACAATATACAAAAAAAAAAAAAAAAAAAAAAAAAAAAATTACCTTAATTAGTTCCTCTACCTGTAACTACTAAATATATTTGTGAATGTTTAATAATGTGTAAATATGTGGGTCAGTGGTCTTCATTACTTACCCCCTAATTTGAACTATCTACATTCCATGAGTAATGTGGCTCAGACAGACAAACACAGGAATGATCTTATAATGGTTCCATTTTCACTTTTTAAGTATGGAACCCTAAAAAAGTTGCATGTTTACTAATCTTTTTTTTTTTAGCTGTTTGGAAATTTAAATATTTTTAATATTAAACACTGATTTATGATTTTTAATTTCAGATTGCATAATAAAGGAGTATATGTGAAAATGGGTCTAAGAAAGATGGTTAGTCGTAAAACTTGGAAAGATCTGCACAAAGAGGTTAAATTAGAAGTTGATGGCAAAATGATAGATTTACCACAAGTTGAAGGAATTATCATCCTCAATATTCTCAGGTACATTTTACGAATTCAAATTTTATCTATTTTATTCTCATAATATTTAAATTATTCTTGTACAGTATTTCAAAATCACCCAATGCATTTGTCACTTAAACAATTAAACTTTACTTTTTTTTTTTTTTTTTAATGTAAAATAAAGCTTCCATATGAGCTCATACAAAGTTTTATTTTCTAACTCTATAAATTAAATGTGACCAAAAAACATAAACTAATTTCTTATAAAATTTATTGAATTGCATTTTTTTTTTTTTTTTTTTTTTTTAATTAAATAATAAAATTATTTTTTCAAATCTTTGATTCTGAAAGAAGACAATTGTTAACAAATTGTTTGTTGACTGAAAAAATAGATACCAGGTGGGGTAATATTATTTTTCATTTTTTTCAAGAGTTTGTGCTGGAAACAAAGCTTGGTTCAAAATCTAACCTCTTATGTATTATATATTTTAGCTATGATTATGAATATAGTTTAAATGTCATTGATGTTTAAACAATCTCAAAGCTAGCATTATATTTTTCTCATGTGATAAACATGTCAAGTTTCCAGTGAAATAAAGAGCATATACAGCATATACTGATCGAAAGTCACCAAAATGTATTAAATGCCATGAAAAATTGATTTTAGTGCACAATACTGCCACTTCATATATATTGAAAGCAATCAGAAACACTCTTTCCGCATTTGACTGGGAGCTCCTGCCCCACCCATCATACATTATATTTGGTCTCTTCCGTCTATCATTTGTTTTCAGCAGTGTCTCATGCACTCTCCATGAAGCACTTCAGCAATTTACCAAGATGTCAAAAAATGACCTGATGGTTGGATCACCTCAAAAGATGCACTTTTTTCTTGGACAGCATACAACACTTGCCAAAAAGCGGGGAAAAATGTGAAGCTAGCGATGGTATATACATTGAATAAATCATCTTTTATTTTTTTTCCAAATTAAATATTTTTTATTTTAATAGAAATAATTGAAAATTGGTAACTGCCAGATCTGATATATGTAAATTTATTATTTACATACGTTGAACCCATTTGCAATGCTATCTAGATTATTTTTTCTTACTTATCTTGTCCAATCTTCTTTTTCTCTCTTCTCTTAAATTTTTCAAATTGAAAGTGTACCTGTCATTCCAAAGAAAATTTCCATTACATTCTTTTCATTTTCAAAATTCTTTCGATCATGTTTCATTTGAAATAAAGTAAACAGATTTTCATTTGTTAACATAGGAGAAATAGATTTGTACTCTAAATTATTCTATCCTTTATAGAAGTACAGTAGACTCACTCAAATCTGCACTTCTTAAATCCACAACTCTCTAAAATCCGCACATAATTTACTGATGTTAACAACGAAACATTCAGTTCAAATGTGGGTGCAAAATTTGACTTTTTTTGTTTTATATCAATTCCATATGTTTTTTAATTTGTAATTTTTGTTAAGGTTGTTGAATTCATGTTTTTTCATGAAGAAAGAACAATTTATTTCTAAAAAAATCAAGATATTGCTGATATCATTGGTAATCACAATCTTACCAAATATATTTATGTATTAAGCTTTTTTAGTGATTAAGTCTGGCTAAACCTGAAATAAAGTTTTGTTACTTTATGATCCTGATGTGAATTAGTAATGTACCTTTATGTGGCAAGTTTCATTGAATAATTTAGGAAAAACACATTTAATTTTTATAATGAATATTTAATTGTTCATTATTGATCATTAACTTGACTTTTGCTTTTAATATTTTAATCAAATATCTAAATTTTTATTATTTTAGTTTATTACTTATTTTAATATTTTAGTTTTAGTATATTGTAAGCATTCATTATACTTTTGATTTCATTATTCATTACATTCAAATTATTTTTTAAAAAATATAAACAAAGCAATGACTAGAAATCTGCAAAATTCTAAAATCCGCATAACCTCTGGTCCCAAGCTGTGTGGATTTGAGGAAGTGTACTATAGTTTCTAAAAATAATTGCTGAATTTGGACAGTAATAAATTACTTAAGAATGTGGAGTGAAATTTCTGTACGCTAGGTCACAATTAGAAACCAGAAATATGAGACTGGAGACTAGAAGGTAGTTAACAGAAGTATACAACCACTTCCAGATCTTGCAATATTATATTTATTCAAATTGAAAGGGTATAATTCCTGTTTTTCTGCTCAACTTCTGCTTTTTGACTGATTTGTTTTTCCTTAAATCGGCCAAAAGTCACGTTTCTATGCTGCATTTTTCACGATTTCTGTGATAGCTATATCTCATGAATCAATGCGCAGAATATCATCAAACTTCAGATTTTGTTAAACATTGACATAAATTAACATTGATTTGGTGAGGGTGTAAATTCCCCTGTAGGTGTTGCTTCAATGCTGTGTTCATCTTGATTTCTGTAAAGTTCTGTTTTTTCTCAAAACCTTAAAAATTAAAGCACGAAATTTCACTGGATTTCATATTCTGATAGATCTTGACATAAATAGATCTTTATTAGATTTGAGTGTATGTTATTAAACATTGTTCGCTATTGTATGCAATTTTCATGTCAGCTATATCTCAATAATAAGTATTGTTGTTTGGGTGATTCTCTCCAAATAGGCCAAAATAAGAGTTACAAGTCCGCTTACAACCAGAAGATTGCAAGAGCAAAAAACATCCTGAATTCTGACTGCTGTGATACTAAAGAGGCTAGAAAATTTAAATCTGCCATGATAGTTACTTATAAAATATAATTGTCTTCCAAAAACAGTCAAAAGTAAATTTGAAATTTAAAAGTTGTGAAGCGATGGGAAAGAGTGAAAAGCGTTCTAAAAAATTTCTAAATTACAATTTCTATGCTATCTTAGGATATAATAAACCGATTATAAAAATAAAGGTTGCAAATCAATGGTGACAATCTGTGATCATAAAACACAGGCTATATTTTAAGCCAGTGTCACTACCACCTGGTGTTGGCAGAAACAATAAATTTTCTTGAAAAGACTTTGAAATTTTTTTAAAATTATATTTCTATGGAGTAGTAGGAAATCTTAATCGATTTCAAAATTAATGTTGGCAAATTAAGAGTGGCAGTTCCTGCTTCAACATAAGCATTTTATGCTGGTGCCACTAGCCCTTGAGAGATGGTAGACATTAGAAAAAAAAGCTTGGTATTTGTTAATTTTAAAATGTAAATGTGTACTAAGATGGTTTAAAAAAAAAAAATCAAAACTTCAAATGAATATTGAAATAAACGTATGGATTGGCCATAAAAGTTTCACAATATTTTCTAAATTATCATTTATTTAAAAGTATTTTAGTTCTTCTCATTTATTTCATCTCTTTTCTGCTTAATTCCATATCAATGATGTGGCTTAGTCAAACTGTGACTTAAATGTTAGTTTTTGAATTTTTCCTAAAAGTGTAATTTCTTATAATAAAATTTAGACATACCAATATCACTTGGTATATATCAACTATTATGCAAGGAAAGAGCAGGTTTTGTTAGTTTGTAAATAAAACCAGTTCACAAAAACATTAGCAAGGGCATTTAAAGAAGTTTTTGTTGATAAATTCTTGGTTCAAATTTGAGTAACTTGATTTCAACTTGCGTTACAAAATGTTACTTTTTGAAAAAATTGTAAAATTCATAAAAATAAATTACTTTAAACAAAATGGTTCCCAAGAATAAAAACTTGTACTGACTCCTGCTTATGTATTTGTGCGTGTTTTTATTTATTTATTTGATTATAAAATATATCTGAGAGTTTATTGAATAGGCACCTGCAGAACAAAATGCAGAGATAAGCCAGATTTTGGAACAGATATGCTGCATTCTGCTGCTAAGGTCTAATTTTTTTAAGTTAAAAATCTGAATATAAAATAACTTAATTTTTTTCCTTTCTCATAACCAGGGTTGGCATGATTTAAATCAATCAATTTAAATCAAGATTTAAATCTAGATTTAAATCAACTGATTTTTTTAAAAAAATCATTTGATTTAAATCTTTTTTTTTTTTTTTTTTTTTTTTTTTTTTTTTCATATTTGAAATTAGTTAGCAGAGAAGTAAGAAATAAGTGTAAATAAGTAACAGGTGTTTTTCTGGTATTTTCAGGATTGCTATCAGAAAGAATGTGGCAGGTACAGGTTAAGGTCCCTGTCCTCGCTCAAGGAAACACTCGCGAGCTAATGCTATTCCTATGGGGAAGCATTTTTCTAATAACTTTTTCGCATTTTGACATTTTTGAATAATTTTTTTTTTTTTTTTTTTTGCATTGGATAGCTGAGGTGCATGCCGACAGCACACCTTTTTTACTTTATGAGACGAAACACAGAAACACTTTATAAATCATTTTTCGTTTTTCAATCTTGGCAACTAAATTATTTGAATCTTTTTTTGTTTCACAAGTTAATAATTAAACAAGATCATTAATGTTCACCAAAAAATCGGATACTGCAAGCTAGGAACAAGTTTTAAAACTTGCCATATTGCACTGTCAACTTTCAATCAAAGCTTACGAATTTTTAAAATTTTTGGGTAAAACGCTAGAAAATGTATTAGATAAAGATAGCAGAGTTGCCAAGTCTCCTGATTTTCAGATGTTTCTCCATACTCCTTATTTTTGACATATTTCTCCTAATTTTTCACACTTTTTAAATATTCTGTTATTTAACAATCAAATGTGCTTTGATTCAGTGAGAAAAGCTCTAGTACAGGTATAATTGTTCTTTAGTATGTTTGACCACTAGTGTTTTATGTGATGAATTACACCCTGATTCATGACAAAAAACATCCCTCTTTTAATAATATTTAGTCAAACTAAAAATATTGTAAAATGTACTAAATATTATATTCTTAAATGTGTTCTACTTGTAAAGAATACATACTTTCCTTATTTAAGTAAGGGTGATACATTTCTTTTTAATCTTCAGTAATAACCAAGCAATATTGAAACAAACTTTTACTAAAGATGTTTACATCAACAAATTAACAAGTTTTCATTCACAAAAATATCTCTGGATTTCTGGATTTTTAACTTTCAGAACTTGTCAAGTCCGAGATAGAATTAAAAAATTTAAAGCAAAATATGAACAAGCTATTAATGGCTTTCATTTTGCTGGAGTTTTATTAAGTCCCTCTGTTTTAAATTGAAATGAAATTTCACTTAGTGTAGAGGAAAATAATGAAGATTTGGCATTCATTAAAGAAAATTGTCCAAATCTTCTCACCTTTGTATCACATTTTGAAGCAAAAAATGGCCCATTCCAAAAATTACCATTGCTTGAGCAAAAAGTTTTAGATATTATGACAGATTATGATTGATAAAAGTCATTTTATATAATGGGAGGTAAAAAGATAATCAGCAAAATTGAATTTATTTATCAAATAACAACAGACGTGGCTTCATCTACTGGAGTAGAAAGACAATTTTCTTCTTTTGGACTAGTTCATCCAAGCCTTCATAATAAATTATGAGTGGTCAAAGCTTCAAAATTAGTGTTTTTGTTCAAACAATTAAATCCCTGATTTATTTCTATTTGCTTAAAAACTATTGAATTAATTGTGATTTTTATCCCTTAATAAATAGCTTGCATTAAATGAATATTTAATTTGTTCTTTAAATTTTACCATTTTCTATTCATTTACAACCTATTTAATTTTATTTCTTATTTAGTGTGCACAAATCAATTACAAAATAATAGAATGGCTTTAGATTAAAGCCTAAATGTTTAATTTTTAGTACAAATCAGTAACTAGAATATAGTATTTAATGAACTATATAATTATTTCTTATATCATTTTTATAAATTATAAATATTATTTATTCTTTTTTTAGTTAGTTTTATAAGAAACTGCTCCATGTATTGTAAAAACATAAAAACACAATAATTAAAAATAGAATTCTAAAAAAATCAAATAAATCCGATTTAAATAAAAAAAATCTGATTTAAATCAAATAAATCCGATTTTTTTGATTTTTTAAAAAAAAATCATGATTTTTTTCCCAACCTTGCTCATAACCTCTATGAAAGACCACTTTTAGATAGTTGGCATAAAAAGCAATACAAAAAATACACTTAGAGAATACAATGTAGTAAGCAATCCATTGCAGTTTAAATAAGGAATAGTTAAAAAAAAATCTTTTTTCAGAAATAAAGAATGTATTGAAACAGTTATCTTTTTTGTCATATTAGCCTATTATCTCTTAAAGGTATTTTCCCTTTTGAAGCATTAAAATATAAAAATGAAAACAGAATTGAACACTTTTTTGTGTAGAGGGAGGAATCTTATATAATATTTTTAAATAATGGGAAAGAATTAATTTTATTTTTTCAAAATTGAATAAAAAGAAAATTTAGATGATTAAGTGTGAAAGTCCAGGGAGAGGCTATTGCCCTTCCTTGAACTCCCCTACCCTTGTGAGAGTACATAGTTTGTTACATTATATACATGTATGTTTTAATTTATCTGGTGTTGAAATATGTGTGAAGTGTGCTGTATTGTTGCTATTTTTTGTTTAGCTGGGGCTCTGGTGCTAATCCTTGGGGCCCAGAAAAAGAGGACAGCTTCTCCAAACCTACACATTACGATGGAATGCTGGAAGTAGTTGGAGTTACTGGTGTTGTACACATGGGCCAAATTCAGAGTGGTTTAAGAAGTGCTATTCGAATTGCCCAAGGAGGTCATGTAAGTAGTTGTTTTTCTCTTTGAAATTCTAAAAGTTTTTTTTTAATAATATTATAACGTGTAAAAATTGTCTTCAGAAATGAGAAAAAGTAATAACATAAGTGTTTCATGAAAGAACTCTAACTTCGAAAATAAATAATTAAGAAATGGTAATAAATGGAAGCATGACACCAATAGTATGCTTAATTAAAAAAAAAACTCTAGGAATCTGTCACAGAAACCTCAAAATTCTAGTTAAAAATTTCATTGAAAGATGGTCAAGCAAGCAGCATTATGGATCTCTATAAAGAGAGCTCAGATACCAAGAATGATCAGTTGTTGCAGATTGTGCCTTTGAAACATGACTGTTATTAGCATACAATGAAAGAAATTCCAGAAGTGATGTATTCCATAGAGGAACATGTATTTATTGCGTTGCCGTGCAAAAAGTTTCCAAACATATATTTCAAGTTGCAAAAAGTCCAGGTAGGAAAACAGTTTGTGAGCTTTTCAAAAAAATTTTATTTATTACGTTGAATTACTTGACAGTTAAAAGAAAAGTCATGGATTGACCTCCATATTTACATGACCTCATCCTATATTGACTACTTTTTATGGAACACCCTGAAGGACATTGTTTGCCACAACAATTCCTTAACATTTGTCAAGCTGGAGGAAGCTATTTGTCAAGCCTGTATGTTGATTTCCGGTGACACACTACAGCAAGTTACTGGCAATTTCATTCTTTGTTGTATAAAAAATATGCTACTTTACATTTATGGCTTTAAAAAAAAGTTTTAAGACAATAGTAATTAGAGCACACACACAATTATAATAAATAAAATATCAAGTATAAATATTGTGAAATTACATTATTAAGCACTGACCAGGAATTATCTCACAAACATGGGTTTAGTTTGACTTACTCATATAAAAGTGTCTAACAGAGGAAAAATTTATAATCTTTTTTAAAGACTGTGATAAGTCATTGTTAAAATAAAATAATTAAAACTTTAAGAATGACATAAATCTTTGTCAAATAAAATGAATGAAAATCAAGGTCAATGTTTTTTTTTTTTTTTTTGTTTTTTTCCCTTGCAGAAATCAGAGTAGCAGTTTTGACTACGTTTCTTCAGTATTAAATTTCAACTAAATGAATAACTAGAGCATACATTTCAAAGCAAAGAGGTCAAAGTATCTTTCAAATTTTTTAGAGTTTGACAATTTGTTATTTTGATAACGAAAGTGAAAATGACCAAGAAATATCTCAAAAACTCAGTGACCAGGAATTACTCCGGGTGGCTCTACTATATTACAAACCACAATTAACTAAAATGTGGTGTACAGTGTGGTTGTGTTCAACTTTGCAGTTAATGCTCAAAGGATTTGTTGACATAAAATCATTAAATATTGCAATAAAAAGGTATTAAATAATGAGAATGATGAGAAATTACTCCAGTGGCCAAGATTTACTCCAAATACATGGCACAGTATTTGACCAACTTTTGTAAATTAGTTAAAATAGTATAAGAAATTTCAAGACTATTTTTCAATTACTAAAGTAGTTAATAATTGAACCAAAAGGAAAGAAAAGAAAATTATTTGTGACAAAATCTTTGTAAAAATGTGCCATGACTAAGAACAATGTTATTTTACAGAAGCTTATAAAGTAGTCTCAAAACAATTTTTTTCTCTAAAGTAAATAAATAATAATTGTACAATTAAATGTTGAATTCTAAAAAAAATAGTTCAGAGTATATGGAAGGTAGTTCAGTCATTACTTGCCAAATATAACTATATTATTGCATTTGATCACCAGAAAATTATAGCTAGTCATCAAATTTGATGCCTAGCTTTTTCTTCAGTATAATTTTTGTTTAACAAACACTTTTATTCCTACTTTAGTGTAATCTCCCCCCCCCCCCCTTCTGCACACACTTGAATAATATGCTTTCCATAAAATATTGGACAGTAACATATATTTAAGACACCCTTGCATTTGTCAATCACCTCTAAGCTGACTTCCCTTTAATCAATGACTGATAAAATTAACCTTAGAGCCATGTGTCCCTAAAACTTTTGCACATCTTGTTTTAACACGTTCGCTGCCCCTTACGTGAAGATGTGATGATAGTTAATGCCACACTGTAGAAGTGGGTTTTTTCCCAAAAGCCGATTTACTTTTTATAACAAAGAATCAGTAAAAGATTTTCCCGCACCAGCGCGTGACTGGCTGTTGGACATCACGCGCTGGCGCGTGTATGGCCCCTTAACGTTGGTGCCATATCACGCATTGGTGCGTGATCAGCAGCAAATGTGGTAAAAACAGTGTTTAAAACTCCCTTGCACCTGTCAATCAAGTCTAAATTGACTTCACTTTAGCCAGTGACTGATAAAACTAAAGTTAAAGTCATGTCCCTAAAATTATATGGATTCCAATTGAAAGCCTAATGCTGAAAAGTCCTTTAATTTATGATACTCTGATGTAGTGTACTGTCGAGTTAGGAGACCCGATTTAAAAAACTGAATATAATGATTTTGATTTTTCTATTTAATTTTTGTATTCATATTACTGTATATTTCCATGTATAAGCCGAGCAAATAAGTTTTCAAGTGAAAAATCTTCCGAAATTGCAAACCTGTATGTAAGCTGATGTTAAAGAAATGTGATGAAAAATTCAGCGATTGAAAACTTAGCACTTTACTTGCATAGTTAATAGAAAACAATGCACTCTCCAAAATTATTGATACCTCTTAGAGATCTTCGGTAGATCCCTGATGAGTCTATTTTTATTCTTCAACACTTGGCCGTTTTTCTAAATGAATCAATTGACAGGGCCTGCTCAAAATGAAGTGTGGAATGAATGTCATCCAGGGATGCAACTGCGGCAAATGAGGGTAATTTTTTAAAAAGTTCACATCGTTGCTATCTCTGAATTGGTGAAAGAAGCTTGTCTTGGTTACCATAAGAAAGGATCACTCGATGTTTCAAAAAATATTGCATCAGTATTTCAATGGATGGAACTGAGGACGATATCATTTTCCAAGAAGATGGCAATAATAAATGATGAACAAGATACTAGTGATATTTATTCTGATGTACAATGAGAGAAATTAACTTTAAGGAGTTGCTTGAAAATTCTGATAATGACTTGAATGATAAAAAATTATTGGTGGCTAGTTTCATTATAAAATAATGGAGTATTAAAGTATTTTTAGAAATTAACAGGTAATTTGTGTGTTTTTTACATTCACTATCATTTTTGTTTAAAGCTGTCAAATTTGGAAAAAAAAAAAAAAAAAAAAAAAAAAAAAAAAAAAAAAAAATTATGTATAAGCCGAATTCCTTACTTTTGAATTTAAAAAAAAGTCCAAAAATTCTCATCTTATACACAGAAATATATGGTAGTTTTATAAAAAGAAATAGTTAAACATTTTTCTAGAATTCATATATTGTAGTTTAGTAAGGTTTTGCAGTTTTATTTTGTTTCAGTGATTAATATATGCACCCACCTCTCCCCTAGCCCTTAACATATAAAAATAGAAATAATATTATGTTAATAACCTTATTAACCATGTAATATTCCATGTTAATAATAACATGTTTGTAAAAAGAAAAAAAAATGATATAATTTAAAATGAAACCTTGAAATGTTGTTTGGCACTTTAGAAAAAAAAAAAAAAAAAATTGGTAGGCATCAACTGATGACTTGCTTAAAATTCCTAATTTCTAATCTTATATATTATTTTTAAAGCAAAAATCAGTATTTCCTTCTGCCAAAGGCTCTAAATTGTCTCTTTCTAGAAATATATTTTCAGCCATCTCTTATTGTTGCTTTTCAAGATATAGTCAAATGCTATAATTTAAAAATGAAATCCCTGTGTTTACTAAATTATGTTATTGAGAAAGAAAAATTAATCCTTTTCTTTTCTTTTAATAAGTGCATTCTGAATTATAGAAATTAATCATAAAGGTGATTAAAATAATAATAAATTTGATAATAAAAATAAGCATTTTATTTGTTACATTCTTTATATTTTAAGTATTAATTCAGTACTGCAATTTTCTAAAGGGGAACATGTGTTATTATTCACAATGTCAATCTGATTGAAATATTAATTTTACACCTAAATTTTTCTATATAATCATTTTTCAGCTAATCTTCCTTTATGTGTTTCTTGATCTTTCACTTAACCACTTCACTGTTTGCCCAGAGATAAGTTTGAGATAAAAGCTCTGTTTCCCCCATACTGGTCACCAGTGAAATGGTTAAATATCATTCTATAAGTGTTAGGCTTTGTTTGGTAAATGTTAGGCATTGTTTTTAAGCAACCTCTAAATTTCATTAAAACTTAATTATATTTACAGTTCAGAACATTCAATAATCCACTTAAATTTTCTTTCTTCATATAAATTGCTTTAATTAAAATTTAACTTCAATTTTTAACCTAAATATTATTTATAAAAAAATCTAATAATCATTTAAAAAAATAAATAACAGATGACTAGTTAATCATCTCTTTAAAGTTATAATTATTAAATTATTCATAAATCCAAAATATTCCTTTTAATTATATCTTAAATTATAATAATCTCATTAATAAAATCTCAATAAATCCATTAAAGCTAATGTTTATTTATTATTTAATTAATGTAAACATTGTATCATTTGAAAATCACTAAATTAAAAATATAACAAGAATAACTTCTAATAATTTCTTTTAGCAATCTACCGAAAATAGCATTTTTCAAAATTATTTTAATATTAATTATTTTCTCTTAAAATTATAATAATCTGCTTTTATCTGAATTCTAAATCATTTTAACATAATTTTTCAGCATTTTGAATCATAACTTTTCAAGTTATGCAGGTTTTTAAGTTGCCTTTATCTTAAAGTATTCAAATGGCGCACACTACCCAATTATGTTGTTGCGAGTAGCCATCTATGTTTTTTTGTTTCTTCCTCCTTAAAACAGCATTCTAGCATCACGTGAGCATCCATCTTGAGGACAGCATGAATCATTTTCACATTGAGATTGTTCTAGAACATTCAGAGTTTCGCGGGTTTGTGGATTGACGTAATGAAATCCTGATCACTCATTGGTTGATTGGAGTAGCGTTCCCGCGAGAGGTTTGAATTCTCTGATTTTTGTGACAGTTTTTCTGTTGCAGTCAGATTGACGTGATTTTTGAGAACAGGGACTCTCTGGCCCCTGTCTCTCTGTTTTTTGGTTTTTCTGGGATTTTTGGCTGGAAACAGTCATTTTTTTTCTGCTGATAATGAAACTCTTTTACTGAAAATAAATTTATAAGGATACTGGCTGTTCGGCATTACAATAAATGTTTAATTACCTTCAGCTTCTTGTCTTTTCATCACCCACCAGCCCTTAACATTTTGAAACAATAGCATTTATGGAAGTAGCCGCATGCGGGAGATGGTCATTTCCTATGTTCATTGATGATAAGAAGCTAGAGTTCCATCTGGTGAGAACCATTCTCCATTTTTCTCACCCTGAAATCTACTAATTTGAGTAGCTGATGTATAGAGAGCCATCATCCTGAGATCTGCTGAATGAAGTAGCTATCGTGAATTGTTCTTCATTAAAAAACTCAGCTTCAATACCTGCTGGAGTCGGTGGCTATCTCATAGACTAGTTTGTGTCTCTAATCATTAGAAAAACATCTACCAAACCCATGTATTTGATACAACATGAACTGAAAAGGACTGATCCATCTTGAGTTATTTGCCTACACAACATTAGCAGTCAAACTGTTAGAGCTTGTTTTACAGTGATTTGAATTTTATATACCGAAATAATTTGAATATGAAATGGTGTAAATTGCAGCCTGTACCTTAGTGAAATTCTCTCCTTGTATTTTTGTTGATCAACAAAATTTACCTTAGCTACTTCCAGTAAACAAGTTCTTGATTAAACAGGTGTCTTCGATGTCATGCTTGGGTGAGTGATTTCTTTTTCATTTTCTTTTAGTTCAGTTTCATTCTCTCAAAAGATATCCGATCTTGATGGTAAATTAATTAATATTTAATTCTTAATTTCCTAAATTCAAAATTAAATGTTTCATTTGCCTTTCATGCTGCTACTATTGATCTTGGCCAGTTTTTTGTTTGGGGAATTATCTTTTGAGCAGTGCAAAATCAGTTTTTAACATCTTATTAGCATTGCTATATTCTTAATTTTTTTGCATTGCTTGAACGTCGATTTCCCAAGCTAAACAACTTAGCAATAAGAAACCTCTTTATGGTTTCTTTGTTCTCAAATACAACTATAAGTAATTATTACACATGCACATATGTACAGTTTCATATCATTTTGTGTAATCTTTTTCCCTTTCAGGCTGTATATTTTTATAAAAAGTCTGCATTTAATCTTGATTATTTGATTTAATATTGATTATTGATTGTATTTTTTTTCTTTTAGTTACGAATTCGTCTTAATACTGAAGTTCCAATACAAGTAGATGGTGAACCTTGGATTCAGAGCCCTTGTGAAATAGTTGTTTTGAGATCAGCTTTAAAAGTAAGTTTCATGTCCCCCCCCCCCCCTTCCAATGCTGAGATGAAAAAGTTTTTTAATTAAGTGTTAATGAAATATTCTCTTTCTGCTTTCAGGATTGTTATGATGCTTGTAAGCTTTCCCTACCTCCCTTCAACTTTTCCCCCCAAAAAATAATTTTTGGACATTAGTCTTAAATTTTTTGCTATTGTTATTTTCTAACTTAATTTTTTTCAATACTTTTCTAATAATATAGTTTTTTAAAATCTTGGTGAAATCCAGGCTTCAAAAAATGATAATTTGTTGTCAAATCATACAAACAGTTATGAAAACAATTCAAAGAACTTTTTTTGCTTTTTATATTTGCTTGTTTTTATAATGAGCTTTTTTGCTTGTTGAATTACATATTTAAACATTTTATATAGTATATATATACAATAATTTTTTATGTACGATTTATTTCTCTTTGTATATAAAAATAGTCTTTTTACATTAAATAAATTGTACAAATATTGAGAAATGTTAGTTATGTGTATGAAATGTGAATAGGTTGCCAGAAAATATGCTGCAAAGTTCTTTCTTTTGCTGAGTCTCCTATACTAGAAAATGGATATCATATTTTTTCTCTGGATGCTTTTGTATGATTATCATATATCTTGTTGTGCTATTTTTTGACTTTTATTTTAAACATTAAAAATAAATAGTGTATAGTTTTAATTAAAAGACATTACTCTATTAAAACAATTGTTCATTCAATTTTCATTAAACCATATTTAAAATAGAACTTAAAAAGTGCTTTTAAGACTCCTTACAGACTAAATTAATGGGCAATGTCAAATTGGAGATTATTTTTATTTATATTAGTAACACTAGTAGGCCTTTTTTGCTGATGTTGTCATGATGCTTATTTAAAAATTACTAACAGCTATGAATACTCGATTTAAAATCTCCATTTACTTGCCGTTAACATAACAAGGATACTCATTTCTGTCAATTTCGACTTTTAAAAATTTTCTTAATCACATTCTCAATTTTCTTCATAATTCTGAATTAACACTTATTTTTTCTTTTTTTTTTTTTTTTTTTTATTGTTAAATGAAAAAATATGTATTAAACATATGTTATCATTACAAAGATTTGCGAATTTCCAGTTTTCTTGTTTATTTTTTAAGTTAGTTTGTGATATCCATGGAATGAGGAGAAAAAAATCATGTTCATGTGCACTGTGAATAAAGCCAACAATTTCGTTAATTATTCATAGAAAATTAATTTCAAATTTTGTCAGTTTGTCATCTAAAAAGATTGTGAATTTTGTTGATCACTCTCAAAATAAAACTGCAAATTTTGTCAATTACTCGCAAAATAAAATTACAAATTTACTCCATCTCAGAAAAAAAAAATGGGAATTTTATCAAACAGTTGCAGAAAAAATCCCAAATTTTGCCAAATGATCATAGAAAAAATAACGAATTTTGACAATTGGTCAAAGAAAAAAATGGGAATTTTATCAAATGGTTACGGAAAAGAAAATTCTAAATTTTATCAATTTTTCACATTAAAAAAATTTCTGTGGGTTGTGAGAGGAAAAATTACTAATTTTGCCTACTGCTTATGCGATAAACTGTAAATTGTGTCAGTTGCTTGAAAAAAAGAAAAGAATTTTATCAATTGATCACAGAAAAAATTACAAATTTTGTATATAGATTGCAGAGATAAAAATGGAAAATTGTCAGTTGTTCACAAAAATAAGTGTAAGTTTTGACAAAAAAAAAAAAAAAAAAAAAAAAATGTAAATTTCATCAAGGAATCTCAATAAAAAATAGTTAAAATTGAAAATCTGTCACAAATTTTGAAATTTATTTCCTCTATAGGGCCTAAAAAGGTACTTTTCAATTATCGTGGCACCAAAAAGTACCAAAAATATTAATGCCTCATAAATTTGCATAATATATATATATATTTTTTTTTCAAAACTAATATCTTTTTATAAAGCTTTTTGTTTAGAAATAACTGTCAATCCCCAACACACAATTAAATTTATGAAACTTCATGTTCAATCTTATAAAAAGAGAAAATTAGTATCAAATAAAAATAAGAATATAATCATCACATCTAAAATCTCCTGAAATTTTTACTTGCTCCATCCCCTCCCCTCCAAAAAAAAAGGAGGATTTCTAGGTAATATGATATATAGAGTAAAAGTTTTCCTCTTAAATATAAAATATATGATGGAATGAAACGTTCGCCTTGTTTTTAACACAAAATATATAATATGAGGTTTAAAATGTTCAGATTTACTTAAAAGGTGATTAAAATAAACAAATATAGATATTAATAGTTAATTTTATTTAAAAATATCTTAGTACTTTCAAGCCTTAAAAATATACGAAAAATTAAGATGTGCTCTACTGAAACACAATATAAATTTAATAGCCTGCCACCAAAGAAATTAAAAGAAGTAATTTGTACGAAAATCAATCCAATACTGAAAGTTGAATTAACTGGTATATATACCATTATTTTAGAAATAGTTGCAATAAATTAATGGAATACATCAGGAAAACCAATAGAAAACTTTAAAAAAAAGAATAAAAGAACATAAATCAGATATAAAATTTTGTCGCCAATCTACTGCTCTCTCTTGTTTATACCTCAATAAGAATAGCACAATAGATTTTGATCATATAAAAATCATATTCCCAGCATCCAATTACTATTTATCCATTATCTATTCAAAAACAATCAAGTATGTAATGATTCCCTATCGTATAATATACCAAATTTATGGTTTAACATCCTGAAAATAAATCCTGACAATTTGAGAAAATGGCATATTAAAATTTTTTTTACAACAATTAAATATTTTTTTTTATCCTTCTAAAATACTACTAATTCAATCTTCAAGCCACGAGTCTCGTTCATTTTCAAAACGGCATCATGCATTTGTATAAATAAAGAAAATATGGTACTACTATGTTATCCCGTCAACCGATTTCGCCAAATTATACAAATCGCCAAACTAATAGCCAAATTATACATATTGATGTAATTTTTATTTTAAATAATTAAAAAAAACCAAATATTTAATAGAATATTAATAAAAATACAAATAAAAAGTCGAAATAAAAATCACTTAATGATGTTTTAAACACGTGTATCGTATTTAATGTAATTGAATTGACATTCACGATCATCAATTATTGGCATTGGTCGACAAGATAACAGAGTAGTACCGAAAATATTTTCTGAGGAAGAGACTGATTAAAAGCTTGAAAGTACTAAGATGTTTTTAAATAAAATTAACTATTAACATCTATGTTTGATTATTTTATTCGCCTTTTAAATAAACCTGAACATTTTAAAGCTCTTATTATATATTTTGAGTTTTCCTCTTTTTTACAGTTTGTTGTTCTCTTCACTGTATATCATATTTAACATCTAATTATATGTCAAACCACATTAATTCACCTAGGTTATGAACTGTTTTTTATTTGCAGATTTTGCTTACATTTGTATTTATGTATTTCAGGCAACAATGCTGAGAAAAAGCAAGATGAAAAGGCGTAATACTGAACCAGTTTTAACAAATATGAGTGAAAAACCACCAGCACCAGAGGAATGATGTTGCTGTGTTACTATCTGCTCAAAGTAGAGAGCACTCAATTTTTCATTCCTGCATCGATATTGATTGCCTCATTTGTTCCATAAGTATTCCATGCAGGACGAGAAGTCTAATATAATGAAAGTCGTATCTCATCTTGTAAATTAAATTGAATGGAAGGAATTTTATCAAGTATGAAAAGAAGCTATGTATCAATATCAGAAAATCCTGTTAAATATGCAATATTTTGTTCGATATCTAAGGATTTTCTGTTTTTAGTTTTGTAACATCCACAGTATATGAAAGCCTTTTAAAACTTTTGTAATAATTTGTGACTTATTGCTGCTAGTAATCAGAATTCTTTAAAAGTGCATTGTTTCAATAGAGAACTAGTAGCTTATTACATTAAGCAATGTGGATTATATGTATATACACGTTTAGATATAAATTGCAAATATTATGTTTATAGTTTATTTGAATGATTGCAATGTATACATGCATAAAAGCTTGGATGCATGTACACATATGCAAACTTAACAAATGTTTGATGTAAAATAATAATTTTATTATTTAACTAATTTTTACAGTTATCAAATTATCTGCCAAATGCACTAGTCATTGACAGCTATTAGAATCATTTTGTAAAAATGTATGTAATTTACATTAAGTTTTTCCTTTATGTGTGAGTGTGTATGTGTGCATGCAAATGTAAAGTGCTTTTCTAGGCTTTTGTAATGTTTCGAAATGAAATTGAAGCTATATTTATTTTACAGTTAAAAAGAAAAAACTTAATATCTTGCAACTCTTACATAATCTACGTAATGCAATGGTTTACTGCAATATTTTTATAGCATAAAAAAAAAATAATGAAGAACAACAGAAACTAAGTCATTCAGGCCTCTAGTATATCAATTGTTATTTGTTATTTCAATCTGTCTTTTTTTTCCCCCCCTTCACAATTTATAAAAGCGAATTTCAGTCAGGTAAGCAAAAGTTTTTGAACAAGTTAGATTAATAACCCATTCATGCAGTAATTATGTAAGCATAGTAGCAGTACCACAAGTCTAACTCATATCACAAAAGTATACCACAAATCTAACTCGCTACTGTATATTGTTGTTGGAAAAATACCTTTGTCTGATACTTAATTTTATTTGAATGGGTTAAATCAATGATATAATCAGTTTTTGGTCCACTTTCATTAGCAAAGTTTATAAATGTCTGATTTTTTTTTCTTTTATTGTTTAGTTTATTAAAATCTTAAAAGAAAAATATCCTAGATTTTACTGCATATATATATTTGCTGTATTTTTTCTTGTCTACTGCTTTCTCATTTAATATACATACTCTGATTTTTAAACTCATTTGGGGAGAGGGGTGGGGTGGGGTGATCTGGTTAAAGGTAGGATAAAGATATTTCAAATGGGTTTTAGTTTATCAAAATCTACCAGTTTATAGTAAAATTGCACAGTATTAACAATATATTGCTTTGTGATTTCATAATTTAAATACAAAATTGTCACTTAACAATTTTATGCCTTGACTTTTTATCATATAATATACAGAGGCCATTCAAATCCCAAATAATTTTGAAGGTGAAAATAAAAACATGTGCCTCAGAACTAATTTTGGTAATCATTTTATTTTAATAATTAGTTTTGGGTAACAAAGCTGTAACATTCATTTTAAATAACAATAAATGTACTAGAGCAGCTTTTTTTTTTTTTTTTTTTTTTTTTTTTTTTTTTTTTTTACATGGTTGTGACTGACTTCATTGAATGAAGTTATTGATGTAATTACTAATGTAAATAATAACAAAACAACTCCTATTTTATTAATATTTGAACTTTTCTGCTACTTGGCCAAAGACTAGCAAATCCTGGAAAAGCACTGTGTGTTTTGTGTTAAAAATGTTCAAATTGTTATTTTAAATTGATTATATTTCAGAATAACTCTGCAAAGAGTGCAATTGTTGTTATTCCATTTAAGAGAATCTACTGAAAGTTACTTTTTCACAATTCTTGGATGTTATAAGCATTTTAGATAGCTTAGGTAAATGTTATATTGTTTCTGTGTCTTCAATTATTTTTAAGAAAATTTTTTCTTCAAATTTTATTACAAATAGTTAAAATCCCTTTAAAGAAATAGAATGTGACTAACTCCTTTATAACAGACAAGGATGTAAAATGATTCTAATTAAAATATTTAAATGGCAAAATCCTTATCAAAATGAACAGATTTTTTAGTATATGTTTGAGCCAGTGGCATGCCAATTAAAAATTTATTGGAAAGGCTCAAGTTGCCATTTTCAAGTTTATTGAACAATTAGAGTTATCAATAGTTAATAAAATATTTATGAGAATATTTCTTTACTCAAAGTAATTATTAATGCCAATTTCACAAAATCAGCACTTTAATTATTTTCAATAGAAAATTTAAAATACTAAGTTCTACAGAGTTGAGGTTATAAATTACTGGAACAAAAGGGTGTAATAAAACAATTTTACTGATAATATATTCTTAGATTATCAGTGTTTGTAATGGGGTTCTCCTTAACAGTTTTCAGGAGTTAATCTTTTGAAAGCTTACTTGCACTAATACTAATCTGAAAATCATGGAATTGCAGTTTGAAAATTTGAAAATTTTAAATACATTGAATTCAGAAAAGAATGCAACTTTCAATGCCAACATTGAGATCTCTGACTTGTATATTTACTAATTTAAAGTATAATCAATATTTATATCTTTTTTTTTTTTTTTTTTTTTATCTATAGAGTTTTTTTTTAGAGATAACTTATCAATCAATAATGACAGAAAATAATTTTTGGAAAAGATTTTTTTTTCATTTGAATGGGAAGGGAAACAACCATCCCCTTTTCTATGCCCCTGGTTTAAGCAGCTTTACTTACAAGTTCTCCATGAACAAATAATTTAACTTTGCAATAAAAATACATTAATGTAAATATGCTAATAATGGTTTACATATATTGCACATCATGAATAAATAAATAAAGCCTTGTAGTAGCTAAATATGGAATCCTGACAACCTTTACTCCTATTTATTAGCTAAGTATTAATGCACCAAACTAAGCGCACAGGTTTGGGAAGTTATTGGATTTTCCAAACACAAATATTTCTTATTTCTTCACTCATAAAAAATGTTTACTATAATTTCTTGTAATGATTTGCAAAGTAGAAATTTAAATTCTTATATCCAATGAAGTTTTAGCTATATCTTATAAAACTTCTAATTTCAATTTATATAAGATTTTATTCATCTAATATAAGTTTAACTTCAAGTAGTATCTTCTTTATACTTGTAAATTTGTTTTTCATGATAATTTACTGAGCAAAAAAAGTAACATTAGAGTGATATTTTTTAGTGTATGTGTAGATTATATTACAATTGTGATAGTATATCCTATGATCTCTTTCTGCTTTACTTTAGACAAAACCATGGTGATTTTGAAAAATTACTGTATAGTGCAAAATTGTCATTTAAAATATAGTTCCTGTAAAAATTATTTATTTACACATGAATAAAAATAATCTATTTCATAAAACATTATTTAAAATTTCTTTAAATGCCAATTGAAACACTATGAAGCCCATTGTCAAAAATGCCTTCTAGTCATGACTACTTAGTTGATTTTGAAGTTTAATAGTCATCATCCTCTTAAACTTATGTAAGAAAAAATGTTGAATAATCTAGACAAATTCAAGCTTGAAATTCAGCTTAAAAATTTAACTGATTGTATTAAACATATTTTCAAACAATACTTTAATTATACACACTTAAAATCGAACAGATTTAAATTCATCTAATGGGCAAGCATTAAAAGCAAAGTCTTAGTAAAGGAGAGATATCTGTTGTTTAAAAAAACACTAGATGTATCTATTAACAAATGCTACCTTTATACCCCATATCTTTGTGTATGCTGTAATTATTGTTTATTTGCGTAAAAATGAAGCCAACTGAAATTTCTTCTTTTTATTCTTGTATATATTATGTATTGTTTTATTGCCACAAACATTTTGCAACAAAAAAGAAACATTTACATTTAAAAAGTATATTGTGCCTTAAATTAGTTTGTTGAATTTGTGCGATTTATTTATGTACATTTATGCAGCTCAGTTTTATTTTTTTATTTTTGAGTGAGGGAAAAACTAAACATGAAGGGGAAAAAAATTAATAATTTATTCATTGATTTGAATATAAACCTATTACTATTGGATGGGAATGTATTTTGGAAATAAATTTTTTACTTGATTTGTTTTTATGAAAATAAAAAAGCTTAATAAAACAAGGATATTGAGTTTTATTTTTTCTGTATCTCCTTTATTTCTAATAAGGGAATTTATAAGAAATATTTCTAAACTTATTTTATGCATACTTAATTCTATTTTTGTTATTTATTTAATAAAAGAAAGTGGGAGTAATTTCGAGTAACTTGTTTGTTGTTTCACTTTAATTAATTTATTTTTTTGAAAGTTGAAAAAGAATCCTTTTGTTTAAGTTTGAAAGTTATAATTTGTATTTTTTGGTTGAGTTCTTCTCCCATGCTAATTGTGCACATACCTAGTATTTATACAGATTTTATTTTTATCTATTTTGTGTGTATGTGTTACTAAACTCTTGTTGATTGTTATGTAAGTTATTCACTTATAAAGCTTGTAATAAACATATATAAAACTAATAATATACATCTGTTAATCAATGCTGTAGTTGTGAGAGAGTAATGAGAATATGCAATTTTTTCAATAAATATAGAAGACATGCAGCATATACTACTATATGTCCTCCGCTATAGCTCTGCTGTTACATTTATTTGATATTTTGGATTTTGTATTAATTTGATTTTTTTTTCTTTCTTTAATATGTGTATTATACTTTCATTTACTTTCTGTTTGTACGAGCTTACTTATAGATCTAAATATAATTTACAAGAATTTTATATTGTGTTCATTTTTAGAATATTTTAATTAGATTTTTCTTTTGAGTTTTTCAGTGTATTGTGATTTTTATTTATTTTTTAACAACCAATAGATTGCCTATATATAGCTTTGCCTAAAATCAGTTGGAAAAAATAAAATTGCTGCTGAAGTTAAATTTTCATCTATGGAGAAAAAAAAAAGAAACCATATTGTTTATTTTTTTATAAGATTTAATTATGATTATAGATATAATGTATGACTAATTGGTGGAGTTGTATTATTTGTTAGTATGCAATTTATTATTATTTTAATTCTCTGAAATCAATTAGAACACACAAGATCGAGACACTAATGATGTTTTCTTTAAAAAAAATAGATAAAAATGTTTTTTCATAGGTTGAGAGATTCTTGACTTTTTTTTACTTATTAACAGGAAAATGGCAATGTTTAATGTAACTCCCTTTTTTCCCAGTTAAAAGATTAAACAAAAATAAAAATCAATAATGTTGGATATTTTGTTTAATGTATATATATGTGTATATCCCCATACCTTTTAAGGTTCATTATTCTAAATTATGTTTCTAGTTTTTATTTTTCCAGCTCGAAAATTGAAAATTCTTCATTGATTGTATCATTTAGAAAATATTTTAAGATATGTTTCTTCATAATTTGGCATGAAACAAAGAAATAAAGAGTTTCTTGTTGCCTTTTATCTTTTAACTGAGAATATTAATGTATGGAATATAATTATTTTGCTCAGTTCTCAAAGCCAAAGATGCTACTTTCTGGTGCATTTAATTCATTTTTGTACAGAACTGTATGAAATTGGCAGGTGTTCTTATTCAAAAACTACCTAATCAAATGATGTTATCTATTTTTTGCTTGCAAAGCAGATATTTCAGAAAATACTGTCAAAGTTAGCATTTTAAACAAATTTCCAGGTGCAACAGTGCAGGAAAAGAGAAAAGCCGGTTGTCGTGTAACAAAAATTGATATAACTCAATAAGTAATTTATTTACCAAAAAAGGAATACATAATTCAATTCCAAATCACTTCAATAATCATGCCCACCAATTTTATACTTTAATGTTTAAAAATGAGCCAGAAAGTTTCATGTTGTTGAGCAGGGAGTTCCAGAATCTCATTGAAAGTAAATAAATAACAATAATTGTGGAGATATGTATCAGTAGTGGCTGGTAAAATAAATGAGAAAAAATTGTAATTGATTGGAAAACAGAGACACCCTGTTCCTAACTGGACTGATAATTTTAGCCATGATTCAGTGGACAACATTTATTACAGCAGTTTCAAGCTAATGTTGTCAGTTCCACTATTATAATAATCAGGACTGGGCAAGAAAAGAAAAATAGACAATGGCTAAAATGTAAGAAAATACAGAAAATGTTATGAAAACGGAATCTAAAACAGAATTCTGCCTTAAATATAAAAAATTATATTCTCTGTGGAAGAAAAACAATAAGATTATATGTGCTAAGACAAACATGTCTAACATGGAATCTTTCACAGGCCGTTCAAGATTTTTTTTCAGTAGGTTACTGTGTTTAATAAGCATAATAATCTTACACAGTGAAATCTCTGAAAGTAGAGTTGCCCTAATCACCATCCCTCTTAAATTCATTATTTTCTAAATGACAATGTAAGCTGCTAACCCATTTTTTGTGTCTATCTCTGAAAAATGAAATATACTCAGTTCTATTACTTGTTCACCTGCTTTTCATAAAAGATTTTAATCATATAATGATGACTTGTTCTGTATTGCCATTTTAAATTTCATTTATATTAGAATTACTTTTATTTAGTTTGTTTTAAATCAGTTTTGCAAACGAGGCTAATCTTCTTATTGCCGCCCCTGATACATGTGTTTATATATGAATATATTTATGTTTATTTATAATGTGTAATAACTTTATCTGAAAGTTTTTGGTTTTGTAAAAGTAATTTAAGAACCCTATAATTCACTATGCAAAATAAATTTTAAATGTGTACCTGCATTTTGACATACTTTGTACCTGTCTTTAAGAAGTTGAATCTGACAATGCATAAATTGTATTTCAGCTTATTTTAAATTTTATTTTTGAAGCATTCTAGTTTAGATTTTTAGTAACTGAACTGTTTTTCCTTTGTTTTAAAATATGAACTTTGACAGCAGCATTGCATTTCATTACTCTTTTTATATTTTCAATGCTCTGAAATTTTTTCTTAACTGGATACAATTATAGCAATAATTTATTAAAGAGTATTAATTTTGTAAATAAATAGATGCATTTCAGTTCTTTATAATCTAAAGAAAAATGTCTCATGTTTCCTGTACTGGATTTGTATGTATCTAGAAAGCCTAGACTTGTCAGAGAAAAATATAAAAATTCATAATACAGTAGACTCCCTTAAATCCGCACTCCTAAAATCCACAACTCTCTAAAATCTGCACATATTTTACGGATGTAAACAATGAAACATTCAGTTCAGATGTAGATGCAAAATTTGACTTTTTTAGTTTCATTTCAATTCCATATATTTTTTAATTTGTAATTTTTATTAATATTACTGAATTCATGTTTTTTATGAAAAAAGAATAATTTATTTCTGAAAAAAATAAAGATATTGCTGATATCATTGGTAATCACAATCGTACCAAATATATTTATGTATTAATAGAGCTTTTTTAGTTATTAAGTCTGGCTAAACCTGAAATAAAGCTTTATTATTTTATGATCTTGATGTAAATTATTAATGTGCCTTTATGAGGCAAGTTTCATTGAATAATTTAGGAAAAACACATTTCATCTTTATAATGAATATTTAATTGTACATTATTGATTATTAATTTGACTTTTGTTTTTAGTATTTTTATCATTTAAAAAACTATCTAAATTTTTATTATTTTAGTTTATTATTTATTTTAATATTTTAGCATATTGTAAGCATTAATTATACTTTTGATTTCATTATTAATTACATTCAAATTACTTTTTAAAAAATGTAAACAAAGCAATGACCAGACATCCGCAAAATTCTAAAATCCGCAAAACCTCTGGTCCCAAGCTGTGCAGATTTGAGGGAGTCTACTGTATTAGCAAAAAGTCCTGCTTTTGTTTGTTCCAAATTTAATCAGCGAATATATTTATTAATGTCTATAAGTTTCTAAAGTATCTCAACTAAAGTAGGTATTATTATCAAAAATGATATTGAAACTTCCTGATTGTATATCATGAGCCAAAAAGATGCATCAAAGTGTTAACAAAAAAAATCTAAATTTTTGGTGTATACCTGTACAGATTTTGAAGTTTTGATTCATAAGATATTTTTATTTTCAAAATTTAAAAAAATATATCCTTGTTTGAATAACATTTATAATTCCATATATTTAAATACTTTAAAATGTAAAAGCATGATTTTTAAATGTTACATAAAATCTCCTGAAAAACATTGACTGAAAGGGGGGGGGGGGAGGGTTTTTCTAGTAGTGCACAAATCCAGTTTATAGGTACTATTTTATAATTGGGGCTGATTGTAAAACAAACTTTTCCCCCCTATTTTATGACAAAATCAATTAGACAATAAATTAAATTTGAGGATTTTTTTTTTTTTTTTTTTTTTTTTTTTTTTTTTTTTTTAAAGAATGCAAATGATGTTTGCATGATCTTACATTGATACATGAAAGTTATAGCTTCCTTGATGCATTGAAATTATAACTGCCTTGGTACATGGAAATTATAACTGCCTTGATACATGAAGATTATACAATTATGCAAATGACCAATAAAAATAAAGTGTTAGAGATGGAAAAAAAAAAAAATATGTATGTTCGATGTTTATGCTATCTTTGAAAGTTTGATTAATGATAGCTAGAGTAAAAAAAAAAAGAAAGCTGCATGCTCTACTCTGTCAACAATGTATCTATTTTGTTCCAAAATTAATGCTTAGAAAAAGAAATTTTTCAACAGATTTTTGACAATTAATGAAACCCATTTTTAATTATTGCAGTTAATAAGAATGTAAATTTCAGTACACAAAAAATGTCACAATTTTAACTGTAGCCTACTTATTTTGTGACAAAATGATAGTATTCAATTCTTTAAGATTTCTTTGTAAGAATGCAAATATAAACATTGATACATGCAAAATATGCAAATTATAATTGCCAGTTTTATATAACTATGCAAAAGAACAATGAAAATGAATTAGTAGAGGTGAAAGAAAGTATGAAGTGTAATGTTTGATGTATGTGCTATTAAATTAGCTTTTATTATTAATTGCTAGAGTTTAAAAAAAAATAGAGCGCAGTCTGTGTTCAGTCAACAACATTTATGTTTAGTCTTAATATCAGTGTTTGAAAAAACAGTCTTGTAATGAAATGTGAACTTTCAATAATTATTGTAATTAAATCCTTTTTTGCACTTTTATTTAACTCAACCTGTTTTTTGTATATAAAGATTGGAGTTTTGTAATTAATTTTTAATTTACTTCCTGATAGAATATAACTATGAAAAATATATTGCTATGTCTCTCCAATGATAATAGAACATTTTAATGTTTAAAAAACTTTGTTGTTACATTAGTGTGTTAATTTATAGTTTCCTGTTAGCCCACCACATGGTCAAATGTTCTTAGTGACTTGTTAAATTTTATACAAGTTGAAACAAGAATAAATTTAATGATGTGCTAATAAACATTCTCCAAAATGACTGTGAAACTGCAATAATGAAAGAATGCTAGGTCTAAAAAGTAGAAAATAAATTATAAATAAAAGATAGAAAGCATATTAAAAAAGAAAACATGTTTCTATCAATTTAATATTAATTTACAAATATACATTGAAAAATCAATTAAAAAATCCTAAAAAGATATTTTAAATCACAGTATATGGAACATATGATAGTCCACACACAGATTTCATTTTCTCCCATGAAGTCACTGGAACCCATCTCCAGTCTTTAACAAACTTTTTGATTTATATAATGTTTTACGCTCATAAATCTGTGTATCTGTTCATAAAAGGGTATTATACATTTATTTATTATCCTGTATGGTATGTTCCTGAGATAAATGACATTTGGAATATCTAATAATTGAACATTTTAAATTTGAGTTGATCTATTTATTTGTTTTTATTATTTAGAATTTTTCAGAGTCAATTTTTTGTTTACATATAATTTTTGAAAGTATTAACTTTTGACATAGTTATGAATGTTTTATTTAAACAAGCCTGCTCAAAAAGCAAAAGTTTTCATGCCTTCTTTTTTATATTTCATTATTTTAGACATAATCTTTTTAATATAATATTTTACAAGTTAATTGAAAATTGGAAAACTTTCACTTTAATTTATAAATGATTGAGAAAAAACATTTATAATTATGCTGTATATTTTCAAATGCATATATTTATATTATACATACATAAATTAATATATATTATGAAATTTTATATATTTACAAACTCATGATTAAAGAAACACAAAACTGATCTGTAATGTTTTTCAAAGTTATAATTTTTTAAAATACACAATACAAGAAAATACTTTAGTACTTTCAGAACATTTTTGGATAAATATTAAAAAAGATTTTGTTTTATTTTAATTTATTTAAAATTTGTAAATTTAAAAAAAAAACATTTTGTAATAAGTAAAAATTTTTAAACAATAGCTCTAAACTTTAAATACAAATTAAATTGACTGGTCTGATTATTGAAGCGATTTGGAATTGAATAGCATTTTCCAACTTTTGATAAATAAATTACGTATTGAGTTATATGAGATTTTTGTCACATGACTGCAGGTTTTTCTCCTTTCCTGTGCTACAGCTCCTGGAAATTTGATTCAAAACGCTTACTTTGACAGTATTTTCTCAAAGATCTATTGATTTAAGAAAAAAAAAAAATGAATAATGCTATTCAATTACATAGTTCTGGACCAATAAATGGGTCAGGCTGGGTTGTCAAAAATAAATCAGCCTTATATCGGCGCTGAGTATTGTATGGTATAGTAAGAAAAATTTTACTGTGTGGTATTAACAAATTAAGTGCAGTATTTAATATTGTTTAAGGATTATAATGCACGATTTTCTTAATCTCGTAGTTTTAATCAGTTATTTTACAAAATAGTTTGTTGATAAATATAATTTATTTTTCAAAATCTTCATAGAAGATTTAATATAAAAGTTTGTAACCAAGTTTTCATGCAAATTATTATGTTATAAACCAATTCATAATGTATCTCCTTCTCAAAGAATGCAATTTAATTTACTATTACATACTGAAGCAATTTTTTTAAATTTTTTAATCATTTACATGTATATAACTTATGTCTGTAGATGTAAAAAAGTGAAATTTTCAGATGAATATGTGAAAGTTTGGTTTTAAGTAGTTAGTATTTTTCTTAAATTGTCTATTTATTGCCAATAATTTACTGATATTATATTAGAAAAAGTTTTTGACATTATCACCCCATGTCACACTTCTTATGCATTTTGTACTTTATTTATTAATTTTTATACTTTAATTATTGCTATTTATGGCTGGCACAAATATTTAAATCATATTTATATTGCTCATTAATTTTTCAAATACAACTGTTTCACATATCTTTAAGGGGAATTTAACCACCATATTTTATTTTCTGCTAAAGTGAACAAAATTGCAATGTAAGCTTTTTACAAGAAAAAGTTTTTCTAACTTTTAATGAGAGATAGAGTGAGAAAGATTCAATGAAATAATTTAGATTATTGTTTGAACTGTTTAAAATCTTAATTGAGGATATATTTTGTAGAACATGGAGGCCAAAAGAAATTGTATAGGTTGAAAAAAGAAAAAAAAAATCTATGTTTGTCATTTTAGAATAGGTACATATTTTCTTTATTCATTGTTCTATAGATGTGTATCATGAAAATCTGTTGCTTAATCCTTCAGTTTCTTGCACAGTATTTACCTGAGAAGATTTCATTTTTTCAATATTTCCATATATTGCAGTATGCATTGAGCAATGAAAAAATAATTTATTGATAATTTTTAAGCAGAAGACTTCTAAAAACTATTATGGTAATGATAAATCATGAAAAAAATATCAATACTCATCTTTAGAAATCCTGATAAGCACAAAACTTAAACAATGTCAAAGTACTGCGAGTCAAATGTGCACAAAGTATTTTGAAAAGTTTTGATAGTCTGGCAATATCGAAACCTTTATTAGTTTTTCAAGAGGCAAATAAGTATATATTGAACTTACATATTTCAAATTTTTCAAGAATTACAGAGCAAAAAAAGAGGTCTGCCCTGGAGGGTACATTGAAAACTAGAGGGTTAAATGAATATTGGGAGCTATTTTGTTTTCAAAAATGTTATGAAAAAAGATTTTGCATTCTGGATCTCTACAGATGTACATCAAAATGGAATTTTGATGTGCATTTGTAAAACAAATTATTGGGAGAGGTTTTTAGAGTGAAGATGATATTGAAATAAATTTCAATAATTATAGTATTAAGATAAATTAATATCTTCTCATTTTCCTATTTTATGGCATTTGAAAATTTGATTTATTATATTAAGCACTGATGGTTTCAATTATTAATGCTCACATCTGTAATGTGCCTAGTCTCTAGAAAAATGCTTTATTACTTTATTATTGTTATTTTTTTTTAATGCAAACCTGAATAATTCATCAAAATGACATAAATCTGCATTATATTTAAAACAATCCAAAATGTACTTTTTTATTTAAATGTACATGCATTTTTTTTAATCTGTTATTTTGCAAAAATTAATAATGTTATTTTAGTGATTTTAAACGAACTTTCCATGTTCTAGTATTTAATCAACACTTGCAATATTTCCCCTTTTACTTTTTATTTCTTTAATTTTGGTACTTTTTTTGTTGTTGCTTGAAATAAATATTATTTTGTTTTACTTAATATTAAAGCAAAAAGTATTTTGAATCAGTCTTAGGTGTATTTGGGCACCTTAGTCACTTTAGTTAGAATTTCTGTTGGTTAGAATATTGGTGAATTACATCAATACTATGAGCTGATTTCAAACATTTTTTTTATTTATGACCTAGTAGTTTTGCTAAATTCAAGTATCCTCAAGTTGCAATATTTTAAAAATTGAAATACTTAACCAAAAATCTTTTTTTACTTAATTAAGCAAATGTCTAAATATTACTAATTTTAATAATATTGGGTGATTATGTTAAATTATTTTGCATTATCAATATATATGATTTCTTGACAAATAAATCAGTTTATAATGGGTTAATTTTATCATCTAAGGCAACAGATTTTCATGACTATGCAATTAATAATTTAGGCCTGTAAAATTGCCCATATGGTATTATTCTATAATATCCTCCTTTTTTTTTTTTTTTTTTTTTTTTTTTTTCATTGTTCCCTTAATTGCTTTTTAATTTTCATGTAAATAGACAGTGTGCCCAAAAGTGAATTTATTCTTTTGTTATAAATTTCTTTACATTTGAGCCAAAATTTAACATAAAAATTTTACAGATTGCATAAGTGAGCTGCTCCATTCATTGGAAGAATGTAGTATATTTTTGATGCAGTTGTCTGACAGAATCAAATTGTAACCGGTTTTAATGTTGTCAGCATTAATATTTCTTTGAAAACAATGTGTATGTTTTGTTATTTGATTGCCAATAATTAAGAAAATAAATAAAAATGAATTTAGCATTATCAGAAAAACAAAATGTTTTAATACTTTTTTTTCTTTGGAAAGGGGGGAGGGCATTGTTTTCTTACAAGTAAATAAAAAGAAATGGGAGGAAAGCATTAATTTAATACCAGAGGTTTGATTTTCATTGCAGTTTTCTAGAATCAGTGCATAATGACTATTTAGATGTGCCAAAACTCCTGATTTTGGGTTGCTCAAATTTGAATATGAATAATCTCTTCCCCTCACCCCCCCCCCCCCCAAAAAAAAAAGAAGAAAGAAAGAAAGAAAGTTAAACATTTTTCTTGTGATGAAGTCTGTGCTTTTTGAGATATTTAAGCACTTAATGTAATTGTTGCATTTGTCAATAAAAATAAGGATTTCAATTTATTGATTTCTTTTTAACAAAATCTTTATTATTATTTTTATTTCATACATAATTTTAAATTGTTCAAAAATGATATTTTTTGAAATTACTAGATAGAAAAAAAACTAATAAATTGAGCAACGTTAACTAATTCAGTTAAGAATTACATAATATTGATTTATTTAATCTCGTTATGTACATAATTGGAGATTTTGTATTGATTTTTTCTATGTTGAAACAAAAAAAAATCATTAAGATTATACCTTCATGTTTATAGTTTTTTCCAGCAGTTCCCAAACTATGGGTCATTACCCAGTGATGGGTCACAGTGGTTGCTTTGGTGGGTCGTGGAACAATCAAGGTTTGTCACAAAAATATATATTTCATTTCAACTGTTTCAAAATATAACAGTTTAAAGAGCAAGGAAAATCCTTAATTTCCTTCTGTATAAATATATGAGCAGAACATCCATAAATATCTAAATCAGCTTTGAAATCCTTAATGTGGTTCCACAGGACATACTTATGTAAAAATGCTTTTTCTACATTGCTATATAAAAAGAAAAGAAAAACAGAAACAACTGCATGAAGAATGTAGCTTAAGGTGAAAATTATCTAGTTTTTATCCTGATATAAATGTCCTCATCGGTAAACACCATTGCCAGAAATCTGACTGGTGATGAAGTTATGTTTTGGTAATAATTAAACAATTTTAAATTATCTTAGTGTGTTTTCTTATTAGTATTCCACTTACACACACTGGGATTATCAGTTCTTGTTTTTCTTGATAGTGTATTATTCATACGAAAATTGGCTTTTTTTTACGAGAAGATATCTGATAGTTTATAGAAATCATACAATTTCCATACCGATATAAACCCTTATATTACGTGGGTCACGGAAATTTTTTATACTTGAAAGTGGGTCACAAAAATCTTTTTTACTTGAAAGTGGATCACAAAAAACCTTTTTTACTTGAAGATGGGTCATGTACCAATAAAGATTGGGAACCGCTGGTCTATTCTATTAAAATCTCATCTCATGTTTGTATTTCAGATCCACTTTTCAGAGATTATGATTAATTATGAGTTGAAAAGAACACTAACTATTTATAAGTATCCAAAAATGCCATAATAACTCTTGAAATTTTGAAACTTTAAATTATTACATAAGATATTGTTGATTTTATTATTTTACAATTTAATTAAAAAATTCTCTTGTTACAATTCATTGTTAATGGAGGTGGGGTTAAAAATGGGATTATTTTTTTATGTCACTTTTTTTTTCATCAAAATTTATATATATTTCATTAAATATTATTTGTGCTCTTATGGGAAAAAAAGGGCATTATTCTGTAATTGCTTCAAAATAAATAATGTGTGCAGCTATCAGTTGATATAATTTTGTTTATAAATTTTCTTGATTGTAAGAAAATTATTAAAATCAATGTTATAAGTATTTGCTAAGAATAGACATATTTATTTCACCAAAATGGTTTGCTCTAAAACTAATTAAAGCTTAAAAACATTATGTAATTTTTATCAACAGACAATTGCATGAAATAATTTAGTTCACTATTGGGCACCCTGTTTCTCAGCTTCATTTGAAATATTCAAAAGCATAAAATAAATGGTGTGTTTATATTATTGGTGTGTAAATTATGATAATCTTTATGTAGAAAATTAGAAAATATTTAGATTATAATATTTAAAAATTCCTCTAACAAAGAACTTAATATTTTAATGGTAAAATTTGTCATAAATGTAACTTCTTGAACAAAATTAATTTCATAATAGCTAAAAAATAAAACAAAAAAAAAAATAAATAAAACTTAGATTCCAAATATAACAAAATATATGCCCCCTCATCACACAAATGTTATAAAATTATGTGACAACAGTTATATTGTACATGTATTTATATTTGACTTATATGGTGAAATTATAATATTAATAAAAATAGATAAATAAATACTTTTTCTCATAATCTCTCTTGTCTTTATTTATATTTTAATCTTGCTTATATTTTTTTCATAAATTTATGTGCTGTTTAGATTAATTGAATAATAATTTATTTTCTTCTGTATATACTTAAGAAAGTATTTGGGTTGTGAAAATTTATTATTTGCATTTTTTGATATTCTGCATATTCTGTAATTACCTGGACATGATTTTAATATTTTTAAAAAAATGTTTGTGTTAAGAAAATTTTGTGACCGAAGGCACAAAATTTTATCAAACTACATATTCAGACTTTGACATAAATTGGTGCTGATAGTGTTACCACCGTACAGTTGGAGATAATTTAAAGTTTTTTTTTTTATTATTATTATTATTATTATTATTCCCATCATAGCTTTATCTTGACATATATGAGATGGCATTGCATCAAATATAGTATGCAAGATCCTTATTTTGAAAATCATTCTTTTTAACACTTTCCAACAAAGTTAAAAGGTACTTATGCTTTTGGTTTGTCTAGCTGCACTCTAACTCTCGTAAATATTCTCGGATTGCCATGAAATTTTTGGACGTATTTGACATTTATCCTAGCATGAGCCCCATTGAAAATGAAGGTTCTACCATGATTAGTTTATTTACAGAGACAGTCAAAAGTTTTACATTACGGTCTATGGTGAAAAATTGTTTCAAATGAATTTAAAAGATGTTACACCCTGTCAAACATATTCAAATTTATATACATACAAGAAGTGCACTAAAATATGCTTTTTGTAAAGTATGCAGGGAAAAGAATTGTTATTTACAGGGCCACACAAAAGAATTCCATTACATAATAATAATAAAAACAATATTGCCCAGTTAAACTGATGGCATTGAGCTCACAGGCTACGCATACTAATTGTACATTACAGCCTTATATTTTCAAGGGTTAATTACATTCAAAAAAAAAAATAATAAAATAAAAAGGGTATACAGCTCTCCCCTTTCCCCTTTTTTATACTTAATCATTGAAATTCCCAACTTATCAAGGATATGCTTTATCATATAAAAAATCTATATCCAAAATTCAGAGCAAATCTGATAATTCTTAATAAAAACCCATTTATATAATTTAAGAGGAGTTATCCCCCTCTTTTATACTTAACCATTAAACTTCCAAAACTATTCAGAGATTTGAACGAAATCTGACAATTCTGCTTGAAAAACCCATTTATATAAATAAAGGGGAGGGGTATTAGAACCCCCGTTCACTCTGTTTATACTTATTCGATGAACACCTAATAACAGTCACGGAATCGCCTCATCAGAATGATCCTATATCTAAATTTTGAACGAAAACTTAATTCTGCATGAAAAGCCCATTTATATCAATTAAGGGGAGGGGCATAAGACCCCGTTCCTCCTCTTATACATACTCCAAAAACTAATCAGGGAAGCGCCTTGTCAGGATATACCTATATACAAAATTTCAAGTGGATCGGATATTTTTATCATGAGTTGCCGCGTTACGCACGTACGAACGAACATACATACATACAGAACGGGCTTGCACATAAACTCTCAGGCTATGATAGCCTGTGAGCTAAAAAAGGAATTGTTTGCGACATATTTTAATTATGATAATCAATTTCATGTATAATCAAATTGATATAAGTCGCTGAGGCTTAATATGAGTTATTTAATGCATAAAATGAAGTATATAGCATTTATAGAGAGACACAAAAGATTTCAAATAGTATATTCTATCCAAAATACTATATATTATGGATGTTGGTTGTTGGATGGATAAAATGCATTTTTAATTATGGTATGCGTTTTTAAGTTTCACTATATGTATTTATATTATATGGTGTATATTATATAAATGCTAATAGTTACACAATTTAGATGTACAGGGATACATAAAATGTGGTTTTTAAATGAGATGCATTTTTATGTTGAACTGCATTCAGTATACTAAGAAATGTTTGTAGAATATAGATAAAATTATATACAGGGTTACGCAAGGAACAGGATACATGGTCACTTTTGGATGATAATTTCTGGAAATGCGATATGAGTAATTTGTAGAGTATTTTTGCTAACTAAATTTTAGCAAAATACTTTTGTGTATTAAAGGTACTTGGTAAACTACAGGGCTGAACAAAAATTTCATGCATCATATAATAATGACTCCATCTATTGGTATAAATTGCAGAAAGGAAAATTTGCAACAGTTAGGCGTATGCTTGCTAATCTAAATTTCTCCATTATATAGTCTATATATCAACCGACAGATCAAATACAGGGCTGTTCAAAAGTATTGGAATACATATTTGGCTATGAACAGCAATACCTTATTTCCCTGGATAAGAAAGTTTTGTTAAAGATTTCAGGAAGTGTTGGAAAGTGTTTCATAATCTATGCTTAATGCGTGACTTTTTTTTACTTGTTCAATTTTGTCTTTGATCATGTAACAGGGATTGCTACTATGTCATGTTTCAGAAAAATTTCATAATCAGGGACTTAACCAACTGATGTACAAGGTTAGCAAAAAAATAGATCAAAGTCATAAATCATTCTAACATATTAATGCAAAATATACAATCTGTAAAAAACATAAAAAAACCCAGAATTTTTATTAAACAAAATGATGAAAATTAACAGCCTCAATTCCTTACAAAATAATATTTAAAACGTTACTAGATTACACTAGCCTCCAAAAAATGGGTTATGTTTCTTAGTTTTAGATAATTAAAGGGTTTGCTGTAAAAAGGAGGTAGCACCATTTTTATACTTTGGAAAAAGTTAATGAAATTAAAAAAAGCGAAAATTTGTTGCTTTAAAAAAATGTATTTTTTTTTTCTTTAAGCCTCCGATGCTATTTTTTTTCAGACAAGCTAAAAAGTGTCGTTTCAAAAATTGTGGCCCACTTTTTCATAATCTGGCGTTAAAACGAGACATTCATACAATCTATATATTTAAAAGACCTGGCTGTTTTTTAGTCATCAGCCCTGAATTTTGTACTCAACCGATTTTGATAATTATTTTTTTAAATGAAAGCTATCTATTTTTAGTTGTGCCCATTTTAGCTATTTTAGGTAGATTTCGTATGAAATACTACATATTGCATTCGCACCAGATTATATCTATCTATATATATATATATCTCACTTTTTTATGGACACGATAACTTCTATAATTCTTCACTAATCTCCACCAAACTGTACATAAAATCAAAGCGGATAAAATCTCGGCTAAGTTCGTTAATGGGCAAAATCGGACCAAGGGGGTCGAAATAGGGGGCGTTTTTGTGAAAACAGAAAAAAAACCCATAACTTCTTAGTGAAAATAGATATCGAATCAGTTTAAAGTTTATATTAGTTCTAAAAAATGGGCCAAAAGTTTATGCATGACAGATTTTTGATAAAGTTAAAAATAGGCTCAAGGGGCGAAAAAAATAGGGTTTTTGGGAGAAAAAAAATCATAACTTTGTCAATTCTCCAGATATCAAATCCATCTAAATTTTTTATAAATATTCTCAAAATTATCAAAAACTTTTGTATTTGCAAGTTTTTGATAGGACTAATTATTACCGGTAAAAAAAAAAATAATAATAAAATAAAAACGAAAATAAAAAGGGGTTTGGAAAAAGAAAAAAATCCATAACTTTGTCAATTCTTAAACTTTCAAATCCAATTAAATTTATTTTACATCTTCTCAATAATATTTACAACTTTTATATTGACAAGTTTTTCATAGGACCAATTCATATAGCAAAAATAAATTAAACAAAAATTGGAGTTGGAGAAAAAAACCTCTAATCCAAACTGCTTACATTCTGAATCGTTTTTTAAATTCATTTTTTATTTTAAACGCATCCAAATGGCAGATCCTCTTATTTAGGAACTATATAATGTGAAACACTGGCCAGTTTTTTGATAAAGACAATATATTTCAAAAAAGGCTGCCAAAAAGGGTATTTTGAACAGAATTTCCCGAAGTGACCGTGATAGAAAATTTGAGGAAGTATTCAAATAACAAATTGCATTTTATTCTGACTCATTCTTAAATCTACTTTTACTCTCAAACGCATCCAATTTACAAGTCCTCTTATTTTGGAACTGTATAATGTGACGCATTGGTCAATTTTTTGATAAAGACAGAATGTAATCAAAAAAGGTATTTTGGCTAAAATATAGGCCAAAAAGGGTATTTTGAACAGAATTTCGAGAAATTATCGTGATTGAAATTTTGAGGAAGTATTGAAGTAACAAATTGCGTTTTTTCTAACTCATTTTAAAATTCAGTTTTGCTCTCAAACGCATCCAATTGACAGGTGCTCTTATATAGGAGCTGTATAATGCCCCGTATTGGTCAGTTTTTTGATAAAGGCTGAATATATTTTTAAAAATGCTGTCAAAGTGGGCACTTCGCGCAAAATTTCCCGAAGCTATCATGATTAAGAATTGAGGTTGTATTCAAAATTGGTTATTTTATCACTCATTTTTAAATTCAATTTTGTTCTCAAACGCATACAATTGACAGTCTTTTGTTATTTAGGAACTATATAATGTGCCATATTAGTTAATGTTTTTAATAAAGTCGGAATTATTTCAAAATATGTTGTCAAAATGGGCATTTGATCCGAATTTAGCTTAAGATGATTCTGATAAAACCAGTCCTTTCAGAAAAATGACATTAAAATTTTTTCAAAAGAGGACAAATAAAGTTGTTAAACTGGTTTTATCTGTAATCAAATTTATTTTTTGTTGTTGAAATGAGCACGCTTCGAAATCTACCTCCGCCTATAGGCCAAGCCGACAGGTTTTTTTTTCATTTATTTCCATTTTTATATTTTATTTTTAATTTTAAATGCTTTTTACGATATTTCTTCAAAATGGTGGCAACCCAGTTTAGCTTTTCTCTCGATAATAAAAATTTATTTTCCATTATCACTTTCCACCAGTCAGAAGCTTTATTTCATCAGTGAACATGTCCTCGCATTTAAAAGAAAAAAGTTAATTGTTTTCGTAAAATTTAACCACAATAAAATGATTGCGTATAATTATGCACTAATTGATGTAAAAAATATATTTACTGAGAAATAATATTAATAATGAAAGTAAAACATCAGAAAATAATTTATGATAAAAATTAATGTCTAAAGCAAAATAAGAAAAATTTCAAATGAGGAAAATGATGTCATTCAGCAACCAGATAAATGGGAATTACAATATTCAGGGATGAGATTTCCGCTTTTTTGCGCACCAGTAAAATCTTAGAGAAAATGCTATATTTTTAAATCGGAACATTTTTATGATTTAAAATAAGAACATTTTCTCTAAGATTTTACTGGTGTCCAAAAAAGCGGAAATCTCATCCCTAAATATTATTACGGATGCCTTTTTCATATTACTAATAACAGTAACTTTTAAAAAACATTTGAAGAGAAAATGACGTCACTATTTAAAACATCGCAGTTTTACTCATAACGATATTACATTTCAATACTTCTTTTCATTACGGACGCAGAGATTAAGATTTTACTTTCAGATGACTTCAGTTAGTGAAAATAATGTCATAGTAAAAATGAAATTAGTTTTTTTTTTAATAAAACTATTTTTCTGTGAGTGCATATAAAATAAAATTTCTGGATTTCGCCGGCACTCAGATTACAATTTTAACTGAAGGTGTGCGAATATTTGCATGCAAAATTGTAACTGGCAAACTTGACATTAAGTTTGGAAATATATTTATTTATTGATTCAATAATGTAATTACTTTTGCTTTTTTTAAAACCAAATCGATCGAGTCTTTTAAACATTTCATTCGTCGAATTCGACGGATTTCCACTCGTTTTATTGTTAAAATGCTTTCCCTTTTCTCAGAGTCTATAAAAAAAAAGTTTAAACTAAAGAAAAAATCCGTTTTTGATGAATCTAGTCAATGAAGAAGTAGCACGTCAAATTGTATTTCTTTATTTTTTCCGCAATTCCAATGTCTCAGAGAAAAACTGCTAAACAATTGGGTATTTCACGCCGTTCTGTTTGCTATTATATTGATAAACACAAGAAAAATGAAGTTAGTTCATTGCATTCTAAACGGGGTCGCCCTTCTAAAAGACCTCTATCAATTTTTAGGTGCGTTCGAAATTTGTAAATACGTAGCACCTATTGTTGTCGCTCAGTCCGTCCATCTGTCCGTCTGTCTGTCCGCATATAACAACGCAGAAACTACCCAACCGAATCGTTTGAAATTTAAAATACATAATTATAACATAATTTTGTCGAGTTGTTTCAAATTTTATGAAAATCGGATGGATAGATCAATTACAGGACAATCAAAAGGATTCCGTTACATTACGGTCAATGGGGAAAAAAGTTTCAAATGCGTTTTAATCGTTTGAAATTTAGAACATATAATTATTGCGTAATTTTGTCGAGTCATTTCAAATGCTATGAAAATCGGATGCATGGATCAATTACAGGGCCAATCAAAAGGATTCTGTTACATTACGGTCAATGGGGGAAAAAGTTTCAAATGCATTTTAATCGTTTGAAAATTAAAACATATAATTATTACGTAATTTTGCCGAGTCATTTCAAATGTTATGAAAGTCGGATGCATAGATCATTTACAGGGACAATCAAAAGTATTCTATTACATTGCGGTCAATGGGAAAAAGTTTCAAATGCATTTTAATGATGTTACACTCATTCAAACATAATAGAATTGACATGAATCTATGAAATAAATACTAAAATATGCATTCTGTACAATCTGTGAAGCAAAGAAATTTTGTTATTAAATTACAGGGCCACACAAAAGTATTCTACTACATAATGCTATACGGGGAAACATTGTTTGTGGCGTGTGTTAATTATATTCAACTATTTCACATTTTATGAATAAGATATAAGTTGCTGAGGTGTAATAAAAACTACTTCCTGCATATTTACAGAAACACAAAGATTTCGACTACTATACTGTATCCAAAGTACGCTCTACTAAATCAGCAAGATCTTAATATTTTTAAAACTTCGTTATAGTACAAACGCACCTCATTTGCTACGTTCACGTGCAATTTCCAACTTGTTTTTTTCTAATCGGAGGCGAAACTGAATTCTGCAATGGCAGAATCTACATTCAACTTGTTTTTTTTTTTTTTTTAGATAATTGTTTTTTAATCGCTAAATCTGAAATTGACCTTAATTTTTAACCATCATGTGATGGTTATTCGCAAATTGTAAAATTCAGAGTTTAAATTGATCCACTGTAACCCATCTCATAGGACCCTTCAGCGTTTTAGCTGTAAAAATTGCAGTATAAGCAATAAATAATAATAATAAATTACTACCGTAATTTCGGGTGTATAAGCTGCAGGTCAAACAATTCTTTTTCGACCCAGAATTTTTTAAAAAATAAGTGTAACTACTTAGATCGCCGTAAATATTTGTCTTCAATCACTAAATAAGATTTCTGGGTCCAAAAAGAATTGTTTGATCCGCGGCTTATACACCCGAAATTACGGTAAATTAAATTTTAAAAAGAATTTTTATAGCATTACATTTTTTTCTACATTTTAACTCTGACATTTACGATAACCAAAAAAATTCTAACATGATGGTTAAAAATGAAAGTCACTTTCAGATTTAGTGCTAAAAAGTACATAAAAATCAATTGTCAAAAAAAAAATAAAAAAAATAAAAACAGTCATCTTTTTTATTTTATAATATCCGATTTTTGTTACTTTTCATCTTTGTCAATTTATCATTTGCGAAAAATCCTGACATGATAGTTAAATATTAAGGTAATTTCAGGATTCAGTGATAAAAAATACATAATAGTTGAACAAGTTGTAAATTGCACGTGAATCGTAGCAAATGAGGTGCGTTCGTACGATAACGAAGTTTTAAAATATTCAGATCTTCCTGATATAGTAGAGCGTACTTTGGATACAGTATAGTGGTCGAAATCTTTGTGTTCCTGTAAATATGCAGGGAGTAAATTTTATTACACTTCACTAACGTATATCTTATTTATAAAATATGAAGTAGTTTAATATAATTAAAGCCCACCCCAAATAATGTTTCCACGTATAACATTATTTAGTGGAATACATTTGTGTGGCCCTGTAATTTAATAATAAATATTATTTGCGTCACAGATTGTACAAAATGCATATTTTAGTACATACTTCATAGATTCATGTCAATTCTATTATGTTCAAATGAGTGTAACACCGTTAAAATGCATTTGAAACTTTTTTCCCATTGATCGTAATGTAACGGAATACTTTTGATTGTCCCTGTAATTGATCTATGCATCCGATTTTCATAACATTTGAAGTGACTCGACAAAATTATGTAATAATTATGCGTTTTAAATTTCAAACGACTCGGTTGGGCAGTTTTTGCGTTGTTATATGCGGACAGATAGACGGACGGACTGAGCGACAACAATAGGTGCTACATATTTACATAATTACGAACGCACCTAAAAAACAACCATTTCAGTCTTATATTACCCAATCTAAAATTTTTCCTTAAACTTCATCGCGATAATCTGTTAAATCTTTTGTATTATCCTGTAAAATAAGTATAAATGCATGGTAACCACTGAAAATCACAACAATATTAGATTGTCATTGGATTTATGTCAGTATATAAATTTTACACTCGGTCGGATATTTGAAAGTGCGTTAAAGTTTGAGACAAATTTTGATCAGCAAAAACATACATTACGAACGTACTTTTAAAAATGACATAATTTTTGCTAAAATAAATCATGAAGAAAAAAAATCAAATCCTTAGGAAATAAAGCATTTGTTAAAATACCATTATTTTAGTCAATCTAAAACTTAATAAAAGTTAATCCATTACTAAAACTTAAAGGGTTTTGTTTTCAAAGCGCAGATACACATGAAATAAGATCTTCGAATACTCGAAGCATTTTGCATATGATCCCTAAAAGCAGGCCGAACTCATTTGTGTTCACAAGCAGAAAAATAGTTATTCAGCCATTTTTAAAGTTTCATAACTCGGTCAATTTTAATGTTATATAAACGGGGCCTTTTTTATTATTATTTTATTTTGTCTTTTTGTCAGTGTAATAGGAAAATTTTACTAATTATAATTTATAGGACCGGGAGACCGTACAAAAGTTTAATTTTCGTAACTTTTTAAGAAATGTTTTTATTGACCCAAATCGCTTTTAAAATATTTTTTTTACCTCATTTAAAAACATTTTTGTAATTAGAACTATATGTCTATGACTAACGGTTTAGGAATTTGCCATTGTCCATCGTTGAGAGTGAACAACACCCTGTATATATACTATATATATATTTTTGTTTTCAGATTCCTTGCACTGCTCGGGCTTATGCACAGTTCTCCTTATTTTGTAAGACCTATAATGTAAAGTTTGATAATTCTCATTATTTTGTGAAACATTTTGAATTATCGAATGTACCTATTTTCCTGATGGACCATAATAGTTAAAGAGCCGATAGCATAAAAATCTATGTTATCAAGCACACAAGCACACACACACACAAAAAAAAAAAAAAAAAAAAAAAAAAAAAAAAAAAAAAAAAATATGGAAGTGTAGAAATAGGGAAATCTAATGGTCCATGTCTCCTGGAAGTGAAATGGTGCATAAGCCAAAAGTTAATACCACTAGTAGTCCGTATGTTTATCATTCTGTTTTCCTGCTCCCAGTCTTCCATGTTTTCATACCTTTGGGTAAAGGACGAACACAATGATAAACCTACGAGTTAACTACTGGTGATATTAATTTCTGGCTTATGCACCACTTCATCTTTGGCAGACATAGATCATTAGATTCCCTTATTTCGACTATTCCATAAAACAAAGATTTTTTTTTTCATGTGCTTGATTAGATTATAATTGTTTGGTTTTATATATCCAGTAATTAAGCAAAACTAGTATCAAAAGTTAAAAAGTGAGTTTATAAAGTTTACAAATAATTTTACAGTGAACCTGCAAAATCATAATTTATTGCATTTAAAATTACATTTAAATCACATATAAAAAAGAAAGAAATACATAAATTGGAAAAAAATATATTCAGAATAATTAGTAGGTAATGCCTTGACTAATCCTTGTTATGCTGTTTAGCTTCCTTCCGGAGTGCACTCAATGTTCTCCATCTTTCATCTAAAAATGAAAATAGAGTTATTTTTGGTTAACAAGTTACATTGTTCCACATTTGCAGAGGTAGCAGGTTTCGACAACCTGTTATTTTGTAATGTATAACTAATCAATGAGTATGCTGGCAACAGACATTTTAATTAGGCCTAACAAGATATCTTGAATAATTTTAACATAAGTATAGACACTGTTTGTTGAGATAAATCTACACTATTAAAACCAGTTTGTGGTTAAAAATTTAATTTTTGCAAGATAAAAACTTACCTAGTTATGATACTTTGCATTTTACACATTATCAGCGTTTTCTTGCTCTTAAAAACACGTTTTTTTCCCGTTGAAAATTCCATATGTATCATAACTCAGTAAGTTTTGTCCGTATAAGAATAACTTGTTTGCTCTTTTATTTGTTAAAACACAGATAATTTTTTCTAAATAAAAGCTATATGAAATTGTATAACTTAAAGAACATTGTGTAAAATTTGTAATTTCTTAACTATTTAAAAAAATAATTATTTTAATGTAAATTGATTTTTATATGATGCAGAACAAAATTTAAAACATTTTTGCAACTGGCACTATGCTTCTAAAACTAACGATTTAGAATTAACTTTTTGTAAACGATAATAAGAAATATCCTGCATAAAAATTAACACTGTTTCAACAACGCAATTTATTAAAAAGACATTTACTAAATTCCGAACGTAAAAGTACGTTTCTAAAAATAATTACAATTGTATTAAAATTAAGTGTCCGCACGATGGATTCGTCACGGATGTATTTTATCCCACCTTTTATCCACGCGATTCTTACCAGAAACTTTTAGCGAAACTTTATATTTTAAACTTTGGTCGCAAAATGTTGAAAAACTGCCTTTTCTTGTTTAAAAAAGAAAAAAAAAAATTCTCGCTTTTTCCGGTGATAATTCAATATTACAGAAATAGGTCTTAAAAGACGATTTTTCATACGACGTCTTTCTTTGAATTTGTTTTTTCCGTACCTGATAATTTGTCTACACATTTTCTAACTTATTTAGTTTCTTGTTTGTTAACAACGACTATTTCTCCTATTAAAATAAAAATTCTTCTAATTGTAAAGAATTTTGTAAAATAATAATAATAAACATCATTTTTATAATGATAAAAACGTGGCTGACGCAATAACAGAGTCATATATTACGTACGCCATAGATTAAACATTAATATTCCTGGACCAAGCACAAATAAATTATAATTGAAATTTCAATTTTACAATTTTCGGAACTGCAAATTTTTAAACTTCTAAACATCGCACGTTTTCAATTATTAAACTATAGTATAGGGAATAATATGTACTTTTAAATGGAATTTGTTTGAATACTGTATCTCAATTTGTTTTTGAGTTATTACATTTATTGTAGTTTTTTATACTTTTTTTGTCATTCTGACAATAAAGTATTCCATTTCTGGACATTAAACATGGACCAGTCAAAAAACGAATAAAATCCTGACATCAGTTCTGATATGCTTGAGATATATCTATCCTCGACCAACAGAAACAACCGTTTTCCAAATTGTTAATTTAAACAAGAAAAATCATGCGTTAAGGATAGATTATGAAACACTTTCCAACGCTTCATGAAATCTTTAACAAAACTTTGTTATTTAGGTAAATAAGGATATAAAGTCAAATATAGCCAAATATGTATTCCAGTACTATTGAACAGCCTGTATTTGATCTGCCAGCTAATATATTTACTATATAATGGGAAAATGTAGTTTAGAAAAAAATGCCTAGTAGCTTGAAATTTCTCTTTCAGCAATTTATACTAATAGATGGAAACATACTTGAATACTTTGTTCAGCCTTGTAGTTTGTCTGGTACTTTCATTACACATCAGTGTAAAGATAAAATTTATTTTAAACTAAAACACCATTAAAACAAATGAAATCACTTTCTCATAAATTATCATTCATAGGCTCCACGTACTCAATTCTTTGCGTGGCCCAGTATATCATTTTATCTATAATCTGCAAACATTTCTTATTAAATTTAATGAAGTTCAGCGTAAAAATGCATAATTTATTTAAGAATCACCTTTTACTAATTTATGCTCATATTCAGTAACGTTGGCGAGCTCTTTTGGGTAGCTCTGTATATTAACTATAGCATTTATACACACCATATAATATGCATAAATTTAGTGAAACTTATACGCGCGTATCTTAATTAAAATGCATTTCATCCATCCATCAGCTATCATCGGATAGATATGCAGTACTTCGGAAAGAATGTACTATTTCAAATCTTTTGTGTGTCCCTGTAAATACCATGTACTTTATCTTAGGGAAGGCAGTACCATATAATTTATACTAAGCCTCATTGACATACATCAATTTTATATACATGAAACAGATTAATATATTTAAAATATGTCACACACAATTCCCCCTTTTACCATAGTCTAATGGAATTCTTTTGTGTGGCCCTGTAAATGAATAATAGCTACATTTTCACCTTATATTTTATAGAATGCTTATTTTAATGCACCTCGTAAAAGCTTATAAATTTTAATATGTTTGACAGGGTATAACATCTTTAAAATTCCTTTGAAACGATTTTTCCCCATAGGCCGTAATGTAATAGGAAACTTTTGATTCTCCCTGTAGATAAACTAATCATGGTAAAAACTTCATTTTCAATAAGGTTTGTACTAGGATAAACGTCAATAACGCCCTAAAATTTCATGGCAATCCGAGCATATTTACGAGAGTTATAGTGCGGACAGACGGCCAGGGTCAAGGGGTCAACTAAGCGGGGAGGCCTACCAGATGGCTTAAGCACTCACTAGCCCCGCCTGGCAAAATTCTTGTTTAAAAAAAAAAAAAAAAAAAAAAAAAAAAAAATTAGAGGTTGGATACAATAAAAGTTTTAATCATTGTATATTTATAGATAAAATTTTTTGTTTAATTATATATAAATATATATATATATATATATATAAATAGGATTTTAGAGTTTTTTGATATGAGGATTTTATAATTATTTGATTGCAAATTTGAAATTTAAATTAAGATTTTTAAAATAAGCTTGAAATGTTATGGGGAGGTAATGGATTGTTACTTTTCTTGAAATGACATAGGGAATGGGTGAGGGGTATTACAATGCAATTTTTCAAGGGTTCTCCCGAGCTTGCATGGTGTACACAAATGGTTTGCATTGTTGATACTTGATTTTTAAAGATAATTTATAAATTATAACAATAATATATATATATATATATATATATATATATATATATTACATGCTTAATATGTTCAGATTAGTTAATAATATGATCTATATTAGTTGCACAATAACAGTTTTTACAGCTAGTCTTGGAGATAAACTTCTGGGTTCTGGAACAAGAATTGGTTTTTCTCCAGTAGTTTTACGCAGTCTATTATCTTTTGGTATAGGCTTGGTTTTGAAAGGACGAGTGAGAACCATTGTTTTAGGGGTAACTGTGTTTTTCTTATGTGGAAGTGAGATGTTAGAGTGCATTGGGTTAGGTAATGGAGAGATGTTGCGTATTCTCCACATATGCATAAAGGAGAGGGGACTTTGTTGAATTTGTAGAGGTAGGAGAAGAATGGGCTATGGTTTGTTGCGAAGATGTACAAGTTCCTGTGTGGAAGTAAGAAGTCTTGCTTTATTTTTGGCACTAGTTCATATGTGTAGCGGCCTGTGTCACCATAGTCCCATAGCTCTTGCCATCTTTTAAGTAGGTTTTCTTTTAAAGTTTTCTTTAGGTATGATGGGGGATAGGGGTAGAATCTTTTTTTCACTTTTGATGATATTTTCGTGGCTTGTTTTGCCAGTTCATCGGCTCTGTCATTTCCTGCTATATTGGAGTGGCCTTTTATCCATTTGAAGTATATTTTCGTTGATGTTTCCTGGAGTAGTTTTATTATATTAATTACAAGTGGATTCCTGGAGAAGATATCCTGTAGTGCTGTTATGCCTGACAGACTGTCTGAATAAATTATTGCTGGGTTATATTTTGAGTTGGTTGCCCATGTTACCGCTTCTTCCAATGCCAGTAATTCTGCTTGGAATACTGTGTTTTCCCTATTAAGTTGGGTTTGGTCTTCATATATTGTTTCTTCGTTTTTGTATACACAGTATGCATATCCTGCGTTGTTGTTTAATTTCGAGCCATCTGTATATATTTGGACTTCTGCTTTGTCTTCTTCATCTTCTATTATATTTAGGTAATTTATGTATGGTTTTATTTGGTTTGTGTTTGATTTTGATTGATAGAATGTTGGGTCGTATATGTCTGTTGGTATTCCTAATCTTAGTATTCTTCCTGTTGTTGCTGTGTACTGTAGCTGTAAGTTAAGTGGGGGAATTCCTGAAAGTACACATAAGGCGGCTGCTGATGTTTTTTTGTAGGCTCTTGTAATTAGTAATAGGCATTGATATTGTATTGACGAAATTAATTTTTCTGCGTATTTATTTTTTATTCTATGGTACCACGTGGCGCTTGCATAGGTGACTTTCTTCTCTAGAATTGCTTGGTATCAGGTTTTTAATATTGATTTGTTTACTCCTCCGTGGGCTGAGGCAAATTTTAGCAGGCCTTGAGTTATGGCATTTATTTCTTGTCTTTTCTGTCTTAGATGTGGAAGAAAGGAAAGGGTATTGTCTATTGTAATTCCAAGATAATTTAATGTGTTTTCTTGTTTTATTGATTTGTTATCTATTTTAATTGTTGGTTTTCTTTTAAGGTGCTTGGGTTTTCTAAGGTGGAGGGTTCTACATTTTCCGTATGAGATTTTCAAGTTATGTTGTTTCACCCATTCACTTATTAAGGTTAGGATCTCATTGGCCATTTTTTCTAACTGCACTCTTGTTTTCCCAAATATTATTATTATGATAGCGTCAGCATATGCTATTATTTTATAATTTTTTTTCCAATAATTGTCGTAATAGTGAATTTAGGAGGATACGCCACAGAAACGGCCCGAAGCACGATCCCTGAGGGCATTTTTTGTTAAACCAGTGGATTTTCTTTGATTGCCAGTTTGGTAGAGCACCTCTTTTCGAGAGAAAGGATCTTATGATGTTTATGTAGATGTCTTCCAGTTTAGTGCGTCTTAGTTCTTGCATTGTTTCTTCCCAGGGAAGGGTGTCGAAGGCGTTTTTGATATCCAGTGATATGAGTAATATGTAATTATTTTCTTCCGTCAGTAGGTCTATTGTTGATAGGAGGTCTTGAATGGCTGTTTCTGTGGATTTACCTTCGATAAATTCGTGTTGGTTTGTTCTCCAGACAAACCGAATGCATAAGCACTTTTCAACTTTGTTGGAAAGTGCTAAAAACAGTAACCGAAAGGGTTAAATCAATCGCGTAAAATGCGACTGATTCAGCTTGAACTGAACAGCAGCCGATTCGGCTTAGAAAACACCTTCAGTCTAAGAAAAATGAAGTAAAACCCGATTACAGAAGATCGCCACTGGTCGTTTAATTTTATAATTCAATATTCCGTATTGTAAGATTAATTTATAATACGATTTTTCAATCGATAAATCAATTGATTTACCGATTGAAAAATCATGTTATGTAATATAATTTCGTATGCGGCATTTTCTGTAGTTTTCCATATATTGACCTTCGATTTATTCTGTTGAGCTGATCCATAGTATCAAACCAAATAATATGATCGTTAATATGTCCAGATAATATGTTTTTATTTATTGTGTGTTAAACGTTGATTTTAATTATTGTAATCTTCCACACAAGGTTTTAGCTATGATCGTTAAGGTTATTTGGGTGAAATAATCCAGTGTTCGTGTCCTGGATGGCTCAGTTGGAAGAGCATTGGCGGCTTCATTGGTGGTTCAAATCCTGGCCCAGACTTTTTTTTTCACCCACATGGAAAATTTACATCTGTTATTCCGTAATGATTTTAAAACAGATCAAATAAGCGCATTTTTAGAATCTATGTTGTCTGAACGGTGGTTGGCGAGTGTGGCTCATAAAGAGCAGGGTACTTGGACAATGAAGGGAAAAAATCAATTCGAGTCGTACCAATGCCCTTAAAATTTTTGTAAAAAATCGAAAAATGAAAGTATAAAATAAATCTTACGTAGCGGTGTCGAAAATAGAATTCTGAACATTTGTATTAAAATGAAAAGGAATCTTGTCAAGCAATGCAAGAGGCCAGTAATAGAAAAAGAATATAGGAATATATCCCATATTAGAATATGGGTAATATTCCTGTATTCCACATGATGTTAACTATATTTAAAAAAAAATCTATTTTATTTTAATTTTAGCTTAAATACACGGTGTTTCTAAAACGTTTAAAACTGTTTTGAAAAATCAATTTAAAAATTAAATATACAGTATAAAATAAAAGAAATCAATCGAAAAAAAAATCAATCGAAGTGTTGTATACAAGAATAAAATGAAAACTCAAATATAAAAATGCATAAATTTATATAAACTCAATGTACAAACTCATATGACATTATATATTCTCCTGCTGACATCTATTACATTTCCAATATAACGCAATATTCACCTTTTTTTTTAAATGCGTCAAATTAAATATTTATTAAATTCTTAAATTTATTTAAATTCATTTTTCATGTGAAAATCAATAGAAAAGTAATTATTATATTTAAAAATAACTGCTGTGGTAAGAATTTTATGAGGGGTTTTTATTTGTTCGCAGCTGCTATAATGAAAAAGTGTAAATATTGTTAGGAAATTAACTATAGATTATTTCGATTCCGGATTACTTTAGTTGCCTCGCCCCCGTGTTTTGATGTACATGTAGAATCATGGAGAAAAAAAAATGTAAATGCGCATTACTAATTCTTTAACAAATTATCGTAGAAGAAAGTTTTACGAAAGACTAATCATAAGATCAGTTTAATCACATAATAGCTAAAATGAAAACTATTAACGAAAATAAAATTTAGCAGAGATGTTATATATGCACCACATTGGCGCAATTGTTTTCTGAAGCCAATCTAGTGAAAAGCCAATCTAGTAGTCTTGGCTTCGTCTGAAATTTCGGTTATATTATATACTTTTTAATTGTTTCCTGTTATTTAAAAAGGAAATAATGTTAAATAAAAACAGTATACTTAATAATTATAGAACAAAACAATTTATATCATTTAGAAGAAGAAAATAAGAGTAAATAAACAGTTTATTTTTATAAATAACCAATAATAGCTGGGTTATTATGTGAGGCATAAAATCGTCATTTTATTGCACTTGTGTCAATGTGATGCGTACATGACATCTGTGCGTAAAATTTTTAGGTACTTACATATTAACGCCACCGCAGCTACAAATTTGACGGTTTTTAAGTACAGCTAATCTACACCAAAATTTTTGGGACAAATCATAAAATAAAACACTTTACTTAAAATTAAAATACTTTCAAAATTCAAAACACTTTATTTAAAAACAAAATAGTCAATCGGATTTCGGTGGAAAATGAGCCGCTATAAAGTTTAACTCCGGTATCATCGCTCAAGAAAAAATAAAATTGCACCTTGTTCTGTTTTTGACAAATCCCAAATACGCATTTTTGTAACACTAAAAAATGGCGTCAAAAATCAGCAAACAACAAGGCAACAAGGAATCCAAATGATAACTGCATGCGAGTGCGAACAAGATTGCTCTTTATTGCCGCATTAGTGCAACTTCTGCTGCGGTTGCGTTAAAACGTAAGTACCAATATTTATCTTCTAGTTATTGTTATTATTATTATTGTTTTTTAATGAGATTTCATTTTCTAACTTACCTGTTTTATGACAATCTTTTGGTTTTACACACTTCCCGTCCTTCCTTTTCACTAAGTCTTTCCTACAGAAGCATCCTGGTCGACGGGCGAAGTACTGCGGACATATTGGCGCAGGATTGTTGACATTTTTACAAGTATTTTTGCAATCCGGTATGTCTTCATAGTACTGCTCATCTCTTTTACATTTTTCTACGGAGAGACAAAAAATGAAAAATATTATATTCTTATATAAAATCTAAATTCAAGATATAAACCGGGAGGCGGCAGTACAGATCTTATCGATCCTTATCGAGTTCACGGGTAAAAATCTAGGATTAGTCAAATTTCGAGTCGCATATTAAAATGCAATAGGTCTGCCAAGTCACATCTTGGTGGAAAATACCTAAAATCCAGCTTTTAGTGGCTGACTCAAAGTTTTGCCATTATGTTTTCCTGCTCCAATTCTCCATGTTTTCATACTTTAGGGTGCAGGAAAGCACAATGGTAAACCTACCAGTAAACCGTTAAAATCAACTTTTTAGGTGTTTTCCACCAAGATGTGACTTGGCAGACTGGTTGTCTTTTAATAAGCGAATCGCGATTTAACTAATTCTAGATTTTCATCCGTACATTCCATGAGGTGATTATCTGTGTTACACCTCCTGGTCTAATATTAATTGATCGAATACCTTTGACAGTATAAATGTGATAGCGGTTTCGCGGTTCGCACCCTCCTGGAATTTGAGTACCACTGAAGAATTCAAACATGGGAGGATAGGGGTGGTGGCATGTAAAAAGCAACTGCATCACTCCGATTTTTAAAATTTAACTAACAAAATGTTCTTTCTCTTGATTTTGAAAAAAAAAATTAAATTTATTCTTTTTAAACAACTTTTATCTTATCACTTAGAGAAGAAGGAACTAAGAATTTTTTTTGCAGGGGAGGAAAGTGTTCTTCCACTTGAACGTTCGTATATGTGTGTTACAAAATTATCTTATTCGACGAGTTCAAGTTAAAATAATAATAATAATAATAAACCAAGTCAAATGAAAAATCAATAAAATTTGGCCCGGTCCAACATCGCAGAAAATGCATATATTTTTAAATCGCATTATTCTACAGTTAAAATTTTTAATTCTTTTTAAAGACTAGTACATATATTTTCTGAGCAAGAAAATTTTAAGTACAGTAAACTTTAAAAAAAAACCTGCTTTTGACGGAATTTCGATTTAAACTGGGAAAGGAGTTGATCTATGCACAGTGAATGTAATAATACTTGCTAAAAGAACATAATGCATGTACAACAGACATGTTGTACACGCTTCAACGAATACCTTCATTGAATTATACAGGTTCGAATCCACGGACTTCTTATGCAGACGTCTTTACACATGACTTTTTGTAAAATGTTTACTTTAATCAAAAACCAAGAAGTCGTCTCACCTGTCATTGATATATTCAGTGGCGTAGCAAAAGAGGGGGGGTCCAAATGCATTAACACCATTAAAATTGCAAAGTCTTTTTCTCTTTGATTAAAAGCCAAAAATTCTCAGAATAGTCAAGGAAAAGAAGACAATAAAACTAGTGGTGTCAAGCGCATCTGGACCTCCACATCCCCTATGGCTACGCTACTGGATATATTGCTTAATATCTAAAAGAATTTTTTTTTTAAATTCTAGTATATAATAAAATTGAATTAAATAGTATTAATTCAATAATTTGCAAATTACAAGCTGTAATTAAATCGCAAATTAAAATATTTTATCCATATATTTAAACTAAATGCGATTATATATATGTACAAAGATTTGTAGAAGTTTAAAAAAAAATGGATTAAAAACTATGACATTTCAAAAATAATAATACTTAAAGGACGACGCGACTGGGATGCCACATCACATAATTTAACATTCACATAGTTTAATTCTAATGTTTTATACTCAGCTATTATATGTACTAAATTTTACTTAAGTGTTTATATATATATACTAATTAACGTGTTTTGTAAAACAGTGCAAGAATCTCATACAAGTTAGTAGTTAGAAGTGTCGAAGTTTATTAGCTCTCCAAAAAATTGTATTTTTCAGTTAAAAACCAAATTAACTCTTACTTTACACGAGCAATTCCGATAAAAAATATTTTGGTGGCAGAGGATATATAGGATCATATGTGACTGAAAGTTTAAATAAAAATTAATCAGTTTCAGAAAGAAAAAAATCTGGAAAATGTAAAATTTCTGAAAATTTGCCATTTGTCTAAAAAAAAAAAAAAAAAAAAAAAAAAAAAAAAAAAAAAAAAAAAAAACCGTCTGCCATAAGTTTTGAGCATAATCTGATGAATATAGATTCTAAATTTCATCGAAACCTGTCGGGTAGTTTTAAAAGAAACGGTTATTAAAACTCGCATATTTGCTAAACTTGTACACACTCTTGACTTCCCTACAGTTTTTCATTCAAAAGAGTTGCGATTGACTTATAGTTTGACCTTTAGATAGAATTGACCTTTAGTTTATGAATAAAACATTCATGATAACATACTTGATGTAGATAATCCTGTACCGCTTTCTTCTTCTTCTTCATCCTCAAATTCAAAATCAGTGTCTGCTTCAGAATAACTGCCTGCTTCATTTTCTTCTAAACTATCATTATCTGATTCGCTTACATTTTCTCCGGTTGAAGTATACACTGAATAATAATCGTTTTCATCTGAATCATAACTATATTCTTCTTCTTCAGTGACCTCTATTTCATCTGAACTGTATCCTGAAATATAATATATACTTTTAAATGTTAATAATCATCAGCTTTGTGATCAATAAACAGATAAGCATAGGGGTGTAAAAATCTAGGCACCAGCAGGCAGTCTCTCACCACCAGGGTCCTCGCTGGCTTTTGACCAACATTAGAAATTTGGTGAAAAGAAATAAAAAACAGTAATCAAATGAAAAAAAAAATGTTAGCAAAATAGATTCGGTGTGAATCACTGAAAAATCTACCTTAATCGTATCCATTTTTTTTTAAATATGTTCTAAAACAACATTTTTTTTTAATTGCTTAGAAAATAGAAATTTTACTATACGTTGCAGAAACTATTAAAATTAAGCGCATTCTATATGTCTCTTAAATGTGTGAATATTGCAAACATTCTTTTGCCGGCAAATTGCTATGAGATTTCGAGTAAAAACAAAAGAAAATATTTGTGATTGGCCAGCCAATAATCGTCAGTAGAATAAGTTGAAAATCCGTTATTCCCAAAATGAATCAAAAACAAGAGGGTTTGTATCCATATATTCATTGATTAGCTTCATGGAATACACATTATAGAATGTACTACTACATTTAAATAAAACCCCTCATTTTTTTGCATCATTTTGTGAACAATGTATTTTGTGCTTATTCTATAAACGAACATTTTAAAAATTTTGAAGCTATGTTTTTGAGACTTTCACAAATGTCGCTCTATACAATTATCTAACATATATACAAATAAAACATTGATATCATTGACGCATGCGCAGTGAAAAATTATTTAGTAAACCTACTCATTTTTCATACAATTTTTTTTTTAAATTCTGATAACAGGGTATTGTGTGCAATATTATTTGTCATATTTTCAGAAAATAATATTATTTTATATTAAGAACTCTGCAAATTATAAGCAAAAATCTTGGAAAAAATTGGGACTGTTTTTATAAAAACATTAATTTCTCTACGTCTATACATACCATCGAAATAAGAATGAACACAGTTTATTGCAATAAGGCACTTAATCATAATCTACAGTTTGAATGCTTTTGCCAGATTAGTTTTGACAGGGTTATCCAAAAGATATTCATTCTTTTTTAATTTGTTGACGGTCTCCTTTTGGAGTTTCGGGAAAAAATCTTCACGGAAATTTATGACTTTTATTATTATATTTACACATTTAAAGCTTCAAGATAATTTCTCATGTATTTTTCTAGATATTTAACAAAATATCTAAAATCGCAAGTGGATGGTCATCTTTAGCCATATAGTGTATTTTTAAAGTGACATACTTTTAATGTACTCTTTTTTTAGGAAAAACTCATTAATCCAGTTTATTTAAAAAATATATTAAGTAACTGAGTTTGCAGTGTAATCAATACATTATTATCATTAATATTATCATTAAAAATTTGCAATTAAAAATTTGCAATCATTAAAAATTTGCAGGATATTAATTGTCTTAAGTACAGTGTTTAAAATAAAAATTATAGTTGTAAAAAACTAAAAATATAAAATTCAAAATAATGCAATAAAAGCTCATTAAAGTATTCTTATTTTTAAATGATATTTTTATCGAATAGTTTTAAAGCCATTTAAGTTATTTACTTTTAAAAGAATCCAACTAAATATTGCAAATATGCACATCCCTCGACTCTTGCACTAATAGCATATAAGGCCTTTTCTGTAAAAGCGATATACGATTACTCATGTCGAAACATTTCGGTTAACTTAAATCCTGATGTCCTGATCGCATTAAATTACGGTTTAAAAATTCAAATTCATTATTGTCACCACTTTTTTGAAAAAGAAAATATTCATCTTTTTTAAAAAAAAGGGGGATAAGTAAAATGATGTCAAAATAAAACCAATTACACTATTTTATAAAACTGGCGGGAATCAAACAATCTATATTATAAAGGCCAAAGGTATCTGTGCGTAACGCATACGTCATTTTGCGAATAGCAACACTTTCAAATTTTAAATAAAATTTCGGTATTGCAATTTTTGCTACTAAAAGTTTTTATACTTCTAAATATAGCACATGTTCAATTTTTTACCATCGTGTAGGGGAAAAATGTACTTTTAGATGAAATTTGTTTGAAAGCTGTATCTTAACTTGTTTTTGAAATATTAATTTTTTTGTAGCTTTTAATACAGCTTTTTTAATCGTGGCAACAGTCGTACTCCATTTCTATTAAAAGTAAAGGAAAAAAGGGAAAAAATTGATTGCTGTACCTTTATGCTGCCATTTTCTCATTAAAAAGGAAAAAAATTGAAATTTAAATATTTTCGTTATAAAACCCGGAGAATTTTGATTTCATTTACAAAATTTGACTACACTTAGAAGAATATCAACAGTTTAATATCTGTTTCAGATAATAGCATTGAGACTTCAAGTTTTGAATTAAGATAATCAAATTAAAATGCCCTTTTTCTTTCTTTCTTTCTTTCTTTCTTTTTTTTCTTTTTTTTTTTTTTTTTTTTTTTTTGAAAAGGTGAATACAGCTGCGAAATGTACATTTGTAAATTTTGATATGGTGAAAATGATGTCGGTTTTAGACTTCACGGAAAAAAAATTCTATGATTGAGTCAAAATTGAATAAAGTTTGCTTATTTTTCATTTTGGAATACTAGCATAAGAATCTTAATTGATAACTTTATCATAATAACATATCTTCATTATTTTATTATGTGCTTACATATACGATTAAAACTTAATTTTGACAATTTCTACCATTGCGTTTTATAGAAATACTATTTTGTTAATTTGACTATAAATATCGTTTATTTAAGAGTTAGACGTACCAATATAAAATGCGTTTTTTACTAAAACTAATTTTGTAGGTTTATTATAAGTCAATGAAACAATTCCTTCTTAAACATATTTTTTCGTCAAAATTTGACGGGTTCTACCTTGTTCTGAATAAAAGCCCTGAAGCTTGTAGCCCGTGAATATCTCGGGCGCGAAGATTAAGTGGTTAAAATTTGCAGTACTATAAATTATACTATTAAAAAAAAATACCTAACCAGCCTCTTCATTATCGTAATTATAGTCTGTTGTTTACCATTTTTTAATGAGTCATCCACTATTAAATCCTCTTTTTGCACATCGGTTTCAAAGGAAAACAGTAAATTACAATTGCAATTTGGAATACTTTTCGTGATTTTTTAGGTGCGTTCGTAATTATGTAAATACGTAGCACCTACACTGTAAAAAAATTCAAGAGGTTACTAAAAATTTTTTAGTAAATTTGTATTCCACAGAATTTTTTAGTAACCATTACAAACTTTTTTTTGCAAGTGAAACAAGCATTTCTTTTGTAAACTGAATAAAAGAATTTTTTGTATAACTAACATAAAAATTTTTAATATGAGCCACCAAGCAAATTTTAGTAATAACTCCAAAATTATTTGTAATAACCATTACGTGCGCCCGAAGGGCAGGAGCTTCCTTCGAGCTACATCTAGACTTCTGAGGCAAAAGATTTTCGGCAAAACCGGAATAGATGGCAGCACCAAACATCGGTACCTGCTCCGACAGGATTTTCATAATCCCTTAATAACCGAGTACTTACACTACATACATTCGGGTCGTATTTGGCCGTGGCCAGTATCGAACCCGGGACCTTTTAGCCTGGAGTCCGTTACTATAACCACTATGCTATCAAGGCCACACCAAGTGCATTTTAGTAATAGCTATTAAAAATATAAAACTATTAACTATTCGTTGCTAAATTTTTTCTAGTAATTCTTACAGATTTTCTTGTAACCGACTAAGATTGATAACATTGTTTTAATAATTACAAGGATCACTAAAGTTTTTTTAGTAGATCGACTTTTTTTTTTTTTTTTTACAGTGTATAGTCGTCGTTCAGTCCGTCTGTCCGCATATATAACAGAGCAAAAACTACCCAACCGAATCGTTTGAAATTTAAAATACATAATTGGTGCATAATTTTGTCGAGTCATTTCAAAATCTATGAAAATCAGATGAATAATTTAATTACAGGCACAATCAAAAGTATTCCCTTACATCACGGTTCAATAATTCTTCAATTTTGATTAATGATACCTAAAGAAAGCTTGATTTCTCACTCATAACATAAAACATGAAGCATTTTGGATCCTTACATCTTACTTATTATAGAAAATAAATAAAAGGCATGCCGGCATTTTGTAGCAGAAAACTGAAGTTGCTGTTTTCAAATTGTGAAAGTAAACTTTTTAGTGTTTATCATCTGTTATCAGTTCATAAAAGTATTTCTATTTTTTTCCTTAATGAAGGTTTTGCTAAAATACAAAGCTTTAAAATTTTCTCAAAATTGTGGTTTCATTTCGAAATTGCTATCCCTCTTGAAAGTATTAAATCTGTTTTATGCAAAAGTTTATTTTTAAGTTTGACGATTATAAAAGTTTCCTTAAAAAATTCCAAATGTTTAGAGTACATATCTATAATAATAAAGAGACAAGTATGTTCTGAAGAGACCGCTGTATGTAGAGTTACAAATTTGGAGGGAAGGTACCTCTATACATGTAGTTTTGCACCTCAAAGCCCGATTTTTGATTTTTTGATTAGAATTTTTTAATTTAATTTTTTAGGCGATTTTTTGCGCTCTTTTTATGTTTAGAGGCGGTTTTTCCATATTAGTGAAAGGAATACGGTTTCACTCTTTACACTCAATATATAATTTTTTTTTTCTCTATTCAATAAAGTTTATTCGGAATTCGTGCGGGGATCTTTAAATTTTTAGCGAATTTTTTTAATTTCGATTTTTAGTGTTTTTCGCATTTTGCGGCTATTTTTTTGGCATTGATAAAAACAAAATTTATTCAAAGCCTAATTAACTAAATTTTGTCTGGTATGATTTTTCAATTTCAATGATTTTTTTCATTGCGATTTCCAGTACGATTATCGATGTGGTTTTTAACGTTTTTTTGTGCGTTTAGCATTGGTTTTTTGTCAATTTTGTCAATATTACAGATTTTGTACGCATCATGGTCTTATCTATTTTTAAACTGCATGTAAAAAAAAAGGCAAAAATTAGCAGTAAAGGAATTATTTTGAATATCCACAGTAACCCACACTAATAAAATAACTAAACGCACTGTGTGTGTGCATGTATGTTTTCGTGTGAAGGCTAGCAAAATCTATGGCACTTACGTGTGTCAAAACTTTCTTGAAAGTACCCCAAAGTCTCTCCTGATGCATCTAACATTGAAATTTTCAAAATTCTAATTATTACTTGAGTAGTTCCTCTCCCGTTTCCCATTGCAGTCCTTTTGAAAATTTTTACTGCTAAATATTATTTGTTCATTTTTTAAACCAATTTTTCACACAGTCAGTGAACGTGTATTTCAGACAACGTAATTTCACATACTTCAAGTTAGAGATAAATCACAAATTTCATGTTCCTTTAATAATATTATCTCGGAACCGTGTAACGCCGGGCGGGTCAGCTAGTTAATAATATAAATCCAAGGGAAAGGAACATATGAAAACCGATCCAAAAAATTATCATTGTGGATTCACTTGCCAATTACGGATTGAAATTTAGAATAAATTCCATTATTATAATATACTAGCGAGCTACGCCCGCTAGCTGGGCCACTTTTTCCAAACGAACCTCGATATTAAGCAATATAATAAACAAAAAAAAAATCATTTAATAAGCAAGTCTTAGTGTTCGAATCCTCAAGCACAAAAAAAAGTAAATTAAAAAGCTATGGTTGTTATGCGTCCATTATACCGTTAAAAATATGTGATTTCGCACAGCCCACGCGCCTACGCACAGCCTACGCGCCCACCATGCGAAGCCGGCCCACCGGCGTTACGCGCCATGGTCGCCATCGTCCCGTTAAAAATATTTGGTTTTGCACAGTTGGCGCTGCGCGCCCATAAGAGACATTTTCTCGTATTTTTTAGTTCTTCAGAAGCAGACTTTTACGCAGATTCTGAATATGTAATCAGTTTTTTTTTTTACTTTAAAAACTGTTTGCATGATGGTTTAAGAAAAAACGCGCAAAAAAAGTTTCGGTATTAAAAACTGCAAAAGACTGCTATTAAAAAAAATAAGTAATTTCATTAATATCACAAACAACATAACAAACAAACAATTTTGGCAGCTCGTTTTCCGTTTGTACTAACAGAAATTAGTATTAATCGCGTAAATCTTAGGTTACACAATATTCGTGTATGCTACCAAAAAGAAAAAGTATGAAAATAAGCTACAACGATTAATACTCACATACAGAATAAATAGCCAGTTACATCTGAGATCCTCAAAATATTAATTAGCAACACGATTACCTCTTAGTGAACATATCTTGCTGTGCTTAAATAGTTGCACTTATTATATTAATTAAACCGTGTTTAACATTTTTTACCAATTAGTTCTTTTTCTCTTATACATTCTTTGACAAAATGACGGGAGAAAAAGCGGTTTTCGACTGCTTCTTCTTTTAGCCAAAGGGGAAAAGTTCTTGTCGTTTACCGCAAGGTAGCGCAGTGTTCTGCCTGAGAGCTCCGTTTGAGCTCCGCTTGGGAAATTAGACGTTTTCCGTTCCGATTCCCGACCGGTTTTTAATTCATAACTTTTTTAATTTTGGTCCCACGGTCTCGAAAATGCCCGAAATGACTTTCCCGGAATTTTTCGAATCGAAAGACACCTCTCGCGACTTCCAACTCGCCAGAGTTGCAAACTGTAATCGGCTTCAAGCAGACAGACAAACAGACAGAGGCGCACGGATTTTATTAGTATAGATTACCATTTTGGGCACTCGAAGTATTTCCGCATTCGCATGTTGGACACTTTCCTTTGGTGACGAAATGGCATTCGGCTGGACAAGCTATTCTCGGGCAAACAGGAACTACAGCAAGGAAATGAAAGTAATTACATTTTATTAAAAAATTAAGTAAATATATGTCAAGTAAAACGGATGAAAATAAATATTTAAAAATGAGTTAAGTATGAAATATTTTTCCAATGTACTATTTGAAAATAAATTAATCACAAGTAAGAAAAATTATGCATTAAGCATGAAACACTTTCCAATACTTCCTGAAATCTTTAACAAAACTTCGTTATTTAGGGAAATAAGGTTACAGTCTATAGCCAAACATGTATTCTTTTATTTTTTAACAACCCTGTATTTGATCTGTCGGTTAATATATATATACTAAATAATGGGGAAATTTAGTTTAGCAAGAAAATGCCTAATAGGTTGAAATTTCTCTTTCAGCAACTTATACAAATGTATGCAAACATATTTGAATGCTTTTATCATTATGTAATGGAATTCTATTGTGGTGACCCTGTAAATGGATGATAGCTATTTTTTTCGCCGCATATTTTACAGAATGTATATTTTAGTGCACTTCGTAAATACAGAAATCTCACTGTATTTTATTTAACAAGATAATGATGTTCTGGACATTCTCAAGCATGTGTACAGTTACTACAGTTATTACTGCAGCTCCTAGAATACTTCATTACTTCAACAGGAGTTATCGGTCAGAACATACATAAAAAGTCTGACTTAACAATCCCAAAACATTCTTCTACTTCGTGCATGTTAATAATCTAAAATTTTCTACCACAGTGCCAAAATTAAATGACAATTTATGTCTATCATGAGGATTCTAAACATATGAAATCCCGTACTCTAGTTCTTGAGATATGATATATCACTGAAATAGGATAAATCCTGAAAAATGCAGCATAGCAGCGTCACCTGTTGGGTTATTCACACCTAAAACTAATGAGCAATATCTTATGTCAATGTCTAACTGAATCTGAAGTTTGATGAAAATCCGCGCATTAGTTTTTGAGATAAAGAAAATTATTGGAAAAGAAAATCATTACCACCTATTAGGCGATTTACAATAAAAACTAATCAGCACCAATTTATACCAGGGGCTAACTGAATGTGACGTTTGATGAAAATCTGTCCATTAGTTCTTAAAATATAGTTATTGCAGAAATCAAGAATAATACAGCCTAGCAGTGCTATCTTTTGTTTGATTTACACCAGAAAATAATCAACATTTTATATTAGGCTCTAATTGAATCTAAAGTTATAATAAATTCAGTGGATTAGTTTTCGAGATAGAGCGTTTACAAAATTTATGTAACATACACACAAACTCACAGACAGACATTTTTAAAATATCCAAATCGTATTCAAGACCTTCTAAAACATGCAAATCCGTCAAAAATCGGAAGTCGAATTTTTTCAGGAATGCCATACATCCTGCTTATAAAGCGAGAAGAAAATAGAAAAAGATGAATAGTATAATTTCAGTAATTTTACATGAAAAGAAGACTTTTTGCAATATAAAAATAACATTAAATCTTATTAGTGTAAATGACAGCTAAAAGCACTTTAAACTTTTAGAATTGTATTTTGAAATCCATATTATCTTATATCCCACCATATTTCAGAAAACAGTTTCATTAGAAAAACATTATTGAACATATATTCATTGAACATAATTCATAACATTATTGAAATTTTATTGCCAAATAAAGGTTACTGATTTTCTTAACATTTTAATTTATTGATTATGAAAAAAAAATCTTAATGGCAAAAACTCCTTAAATAGCCATGTTTTAACCCCTTAACTTATTTGCCAGTACGCCGATCGGGCAAGACTAATTTGCTTATTTCATCATTTACAGCTTTTTGACACCACTATTTTTTTTTAAATAATTTCATACTATTTAAAGACGGAAATGGTTAGAAAAATGTTAAGAATATTTTATTTAAAAAATAGTGGTGTGAATCCGTTACTTTCAGTTTATTGAACGGAAAAGAAAAAAACAGTTAAGGGGTTAATAGGGACCTCTTAACAGGTATTCTGTGAAAAATCCACAGTTAAATTTTTAATACCAATACTTTTGTATTGTAATATTTGCATTTAAAAGCAAAATTCATGCAATTAAATGTACTGAATACTTGTTTTTAGATTAAATATATATACTCCCTCCATCCCAAATTAGTTGCTACATTTAAGTCGAAAATTTTGCACCCAAATTAATTGTTACATTTCAAGTAGGTGAAGTCATAAATATCTTCCCGATGCGAAACCTGGCATGTAATCCCGAAACTATATTATGTGCAAGAAATTCCTTAAATACCAATTAAAATTGTTTTACTTGAGATTAAAATTGTCACAGCTTGGTCTTTTCATTCTCATTTTTACTTTCCACAAATGAAGCACCTATTTTGGGACAAATTTCTCGAAGCATATTTACAGGTTCGCACACCTTAAACCACGCCCCATTTCATTAATCTCTACCACCAATGTACCAGAAAGAAAATTTTCTTCCTAAGGAATTCACTATTCATTAGCAAGAAGATAGATTTATGAAATTACTGTTGGAAAAATCTTTGCAAAATTAAGCGTAACTAAACTCCTTAACTGGCGCTTTCTTTTCCGTTCAATAAATTGAAAAAAGTGGATTTTCACCACAATTTTTTAAATAAAATATTCATAACATTTAGTCTAACCATTTCCGCCTTAAAATAGTATGAAATTATTTAAAAAAAAATTGTGGTGTGAAAAAGCTTTAAATGATGAATTAAGCAAATTCGTCTTGCCTGAACGGCGTACGAGCAAATCATTTAAGGGGTTAAAAGCGAGCAAACACTGGATTTAAAAAAAAAAAAAAAAAAAAAAAAAAAAAAACTAATTGTACAGTTTTAAAGAAGGGAAATGCTGTTGACTGATAGCATAGCATCCTGAAATCTCTGAAAAATGTTCAAACCTAATTATAAAATCATCAGGATCATCAGTACAAAATTATTCAAATGTAGCGACTAACTTGCCACAGAGGGAGTATATCTTTATTGGACACTATCAGCGAATAACAATCGATATACTATACTGCGAACATAAAACACCAGCTATCTTCAAAATGTAAGTAAATAATCTCATGTGGCATTCCAAAACTTTCTTCTATCTCATGCATGTTAATGCCTCAAAATTCTCCACCACAGTGCCTAAATTAAATGACAATTTATGTCTATCAAGAGGATTTTAAACGGATTAAAATCCGTACAGTAGTTCTTCAGATATGACTATGACTAAAATAGGATAAATGCAGCATAGCAGCTCCACCTGTTGGATTAATCACACCTAAACCTAATGAGCAACTTCTTATGTCAATGTCTAACTCAATTTGAAGTTTGATGAAAATCTGCATATTAGTTTTTAAGATAGAGCTATTGGGGAAATGGTAAAAAATTCTGCATAGCAATACCACTTGTTGCATAATTTGCACCAAAAACTAAACAGCACTATCTGCCAGGCGCCTAATAGCTGCACCATCTGTTGGGCAATTTAAACCAAAAACTAATCAGTACTATCTGTTGGACGCCTAATAGCAGCACCATCTGCTGGGCAATTTAAACCAAAAACTAATCAGCACTATCTGTCAGGTGCCTTATAGCAACACCACCTGTTGGGCATTTAAACCAAAAACTAATCAGCAGAATCTGCCAAGCGAT
>OZ025300.1:173955984-174025239 GCA_964019185.1 Maratus speculifer | reverse complement strand
AAATACACGGCACATTTCATGTCCCTTAATCATGTCTGTTAAATAAAGAAACTAGCAGGGGAGACCGAGCTTAGCTCGGTCAAAATTAACTTTGTGTCCAACTCGATATAGTATTTTCACTGTATCATTAACTCTGTATTATTACTGTAAAACATGTTTATAATAGTATTATTTAGAAAAACAATCAATAAGAAAACTATGTTTTTATGCGCATGTTTATAAATTTTACTTTATTTTAAAATTTACAACGAAAGGACATCGATCTAAATCACTTTTTTAGCTCGACTCTGATTGGTTTAACCATGCATCTCGAATCCTCTTAAGAATGTATACAAAAATTCTTTACATTCTGAAAGACAATGTTTTTTGCTAGATATAGCCAAATTTGGAGGCATTCTTTCATTTGGCTCCAAATACGTGTTTTGGTTTTCGTAACTTTTATAGTCAATTTTTTGGCCATATGTCGCCAATATTTTGTCAAATATCATCAAGTTATTGGCTTTTGCCATATTCTCGTGACCTTGACCAGTATTACCCAAAATGAGCCCCTAATCAAATTTGATCAAGCATTTGGCATAGCTCAATCGTCTTTAGGTAATCAAAAACAGTAGAATCAACAGTTGAATCAAAATCGTTTAAGCCACTTTTTAGGTAAAATTAGCTTGGCAGCATTCAGCAATGAAGCGAAATGACCCACCAATATAATTTTCTTTAACATGCGACTCAGCCCAATAGTCTTCTCGTGACAAAAAACGTTTTGTTTCAAAATTTAGGTAAAATTGATTGAGTCGTTGTTATATATAGTTAGCTATTATGCTCCGTTGTTATATATATTAGCGTTGTTATATATATAACCCTAGCTCATTAAGACCCAAAATGACCCACTAATCGAATTTTCGCGAGCATGTGTCCAAGCCAAATGGTTTTCTCTTGCTCAAAAACAATATAATACAAAGTATAGTCAAAATGGTGAGTACCATTTTCTATATAAAATTAGCATGACCCATCATGACCAACAAATGACCCTTATAATCAAAATCTCTCGAACGTGTGGCCTAGCTCCTTAGTTTTAGCATGCCGAAAAACATTAGATACAAAATTTAGATAAAATCGATTGAGCCGTTTTTTAGATATAGTTAGTTTGACCCTGACCGCTTATGATCCAAAATGACCCATTGATCGAATTTTCTCAAAAATCTGTCATAACCCAATGATTTTCTTGTGCCCGAAAACGATAAAATACAAAATTTAGTCAAAATTGCGCGAAACGTTGTCTAGATAAAATTAGAATGACCCAAAAGTGGCCCACTAATCGAAATTTCTCGAACATGTGACCTACCCCAATGATTTTCTCATGCCAAAAATATGTTGTATACAAAATTTCGTTAAAATCGACCCACCCATTCTTTAGATATAGCTTGACCTTTACCCATTAAGACCCACAAATGACCCTTATAATCGAAAGCTCTCGAATATGTGACTTAGTCCATTAGTTTTCTCGTTTCTAAAAATTGTTGCATACAGAATTTCGTTAAAATTGATCCTGCCGTTCTTTAATTATATATAGCTTGACCCAGATCCTCTATGATCCAAAATGACCCATTAATCGAAATTTTTCGAACATGTAACCTAGTCCAATGATTTTATCGTGCCAAAAAAATGTTGCATACAAAATTTCATTAAAATCGATCCACCTGTTTTTTAGATATAGCTTGACCATAACCCATCATGACCCACAAATGACCTTCATAGTCGAAATCTCTCAAACATGTGATTTAGCCCATTAGTTTTCTCATGTCAAAAAACTGTTACATACAAAATTTCGTTATAATCCATCACGCCGTTCTTTAAATATAAATAGCTTGACCCAGACCCATAATGACCCAAAATGACCCATTAATCGAAATTTTTCGAACATGTAACCTAGTCCAATGATTTTATCGTGCCAAAAAAATGTTGCATACAAAATTTCGTTAAAATCGATTCATCTGTTCTTTAGATATAGCTTGACCATGGCTCATTATGACCCATCATGACCCACAAATGACCCTCATAGTCGAAATCTCTCAAACATGTGATTTAGCCCATTAGTTTTCTCATGTCAAAAAACTGTTACATACAAAATTTCGTTATAATCCATCACGCCGTTCTTTAAATATAAATAGCTTGACCCAGACCCTTAATGACCCAAAATGACCCATTAATCGAAATTTTTCGAACATGTAACCTAGTCCAATGATTTTATCGTGCCAAAAAAATGTTGCATACAAAATTTCGTTAAAATCGATTCACCTGTTCTTTAGATATAGCTTGACCATGGCCCATTATGACCCATCATGACCCACAAATGACCCTCATGGTCGAAATCTCTCAAACATGTGATTTAGCCCATTAGTTTTCTCATGTCAAAAAACTGTTACATACAAAATTTCGTTATAATCCATCACGCCGTTCTTTAAATATAAATAGCTTGACCCAGACCCTTAATGACCCAATATGACCCATTAAAATTTTTTCTCGAACATGTAACCTAGCCCAATGTTTTTTTCGTGCCCGAAAACCATAGAATGCAATTTTTAGTCAAAATTGCGTGAGAAAGTCTCTAGATAAAAATAGCATGACCCACAATGACCCCAAAAATGACCCACTAACCGAATTTTCTCGAACATGTTACCTAACCCAATGGTCTTCTTGTAATCCAAAACGGTACAATATAAAATTTGGTCAAAATCGTTAGAGCCGTTTTTTAGATAAAAATGGCTTGACCCATAATGACCCAAAAATGACCCACTAATCGAAATTTTTCGAACATGTGACGCAGCTCAATAGTTTTCTCGTACCAAAAAACGATTGGGTACAAAATTTCCTTAAAATCGATCCAGCCATTCTATAGATATAAATAGCTTTATCCTGACCCATTATGACCCAAAATGACCCAGTAATCGAATTTTCCCGAACATGTGACCTAGCCCAATGGTCTTCTCGTGCCGAAAAATGGTAAAATCCAAATTTTTGCGAAAATCGTTAGAGCCGTTTTTGAGATAAAATTTACCCACACACACACACACAATTTTTGCTCGCATTATAGTATAAGATATGAATGTATGCATGTGTATTATAAATGCATATACATGGGCTTTCACAATCTAGAATTATATGGTATAAGCAAAAGTTTACGAAGTAAAAATCGCAATGAAATAAACAGGCACTAAATGGAACTTTCAAGTGCATTGAAAAAACTTAGTGCTACAATCAAGTTTGACCTCCTCTGGTACTCAGTTGCTCGCACAACAGAAAAATTTAGAAATGTATAATGAATCTCCATCTATTTCTCTTCAAAATTAACTACATTTTTATCTCCTAAACAGCGTTTCGAAAAATTGACTTTTGGCCGGCTAAATTGGAAAAATACTTTACTGTGCGTCGTGTCGTACGGGCATTGTGTTTTTGCCTATCAAGATTTTCATTCATCGTCATAAACTCTTTTAAATTTTGTTGGAAAGAGTTAAAAAAGACAAATGTCTCTTAATCTACAAAAATGTACTATAATCAATAATAAAAATAAACATCTTCCGAGTTTTAGACAAAATTTTCACTTTTACACGATCTTTTCTCGAAAATGGCGTTTAATCCTCGCAATCTTTTGACGAAATCTGTGTTTTTCCGTGATCTTTTGATGAAATCGGCATTTTTTTTTTCAATGATCTTTTGACAAAATATTTGTAAGCAATCTTTTATCGAAAATGGCGTTTTTTTCCGCAAACTTTTTACGAAATCGGCATTATATTCGCAATCTTTAGACGAAATTGACGTTTTCCCGCGGTCTTCAGACGAAATTAGCGTTTTATCTGCGATATTTGATGAAATTGCCGTTTTAACCGCGATTCGCACAGGAAATTAGCACTTTTCAGCGGTATTTTGACAAAGTTCGTTGACAAAAACATTGACGAAATCGTCGTTTTTCCACGAAATACTAACGAAATGTGTGCTTTTTCGGCGATCCTTTCACGAAATTTGCATTTCTCCGCGATTGTTTTTTCCGCCTGCAAAACTGTAACAAGTTGGTAACTATGTGGAACTGATAACCAGATTTCAAATTTTCGGAAGAAGATGATTTAAATTTTCGGAAATTTCGGATGAAAATCACCCTTGAATCCACCGTTATCAGCAAAATTGAGGATGATGAATCGTATTTTAAAGAAGAAATCGAAGTTGTATATCTAGCTGTGAAGGAATTATACAGTTTAATCACTTTTTGAGATTAGAAGCTTAGAGGTGTTTTTGGATTATTCTTTTCACTTCTCTTTCCCTTATGGCCGTGAAAAGTAAATCACTTTGGTGGCTATTAGTATGATCCCAACCAATCACTGCTGTGCTTCTGATGAATGACGTGCATAAAGGGTTTACCGTGCGCTTTTTTTTTTTTTTTTGGGGGGGGGGGGAGGAACCAATATTGCTTTCGTGCAAAACCGTAATACAATTTAAGGAGTTTCTAAGGAGTATTTTGTTTATCTAAGTACTACTTGGGAACGTTTTCATTTCTAAGTAGTTTCTAAGGAGTCTGTATGAACCCTGTTATTAATATATCGGCGATTCCTAAAGCAAAATTTATAAATAACATTTAATAGTCAATATTATTTTTTACCAATCAATTGGAATGTAGATAGTCTAGCTCAAATGCACAAAATTTCGCCTTATTTAAGGGGAGATTTTCTATAAGAAAAGGCTGATAATGAAGAATTTCCTTGTCTGGAAATTCCAGGACTGTAAGAACCCGGCTATGCCTTTTTTTATACAATCATTTGCAAGAGAATTAGGAGGGGCATTCATCCCCCCCCCCCCCCCCGTGCTCTCAGAGATATAATTTTGAGTTATTTTCTTATTCGTGCTTATGCAAATGTGTTAACCCCTTGCAGACGAACGACCGGTATATATGCCCCTTAAGATGTTCAGAATCCTTGATTAGATCAGGAAGTGACAGCACAGAGAATTCCCTCATCGAGTTCATGGATGAAAATCTAGGATAAGTTAAATCTTGATTCGCATATTAAATTGCAATCGGTCTGCCAAATCATACCTTGATGAAAAACACCTAAAACACTATTTTAGCGATTGACTCACAAGTTTACCATTATGTTTTCCTACTTTTGAATGCAAGAAAGCATAATGGTAAACATAAGAGTCGACTGCAAAAACTGGGTTTTTAGGTATTTTCTCCCCAAGATATAACTTGGCAGATCAATTGTGTTTTCATATGCGAATCGAAATTTAACTAATCTAAGATTTTCATCCATGAAATTGATGAAGTGATTGTCTGTGCTGCCGATTCCTGGTCTGTATGTAGTTCAAGCATTTTCCCCAAAAAAAAAAAAAAAAAAAAAAAAAAAAAAAAAAAAAAAAAGTAAATTTGGTATTTAAAATATTAGTGCGCCCTCTGAAAATCCAAGGTCCACACTTTTTTCCCTGGCCCAGTCCGACCCTGAATTCAAATATAAATTACATGTAAGACACTTCTTTCAAGTTTATCATTTTTGGAGTTATAAGGAGGTTTCTTTTACTGATTATACCATTGACCAAAAATCTATCGCCAAACTATAAGATTAAATACCAATAATGGTTTGCAGTAAATGTTGCATTCATTTCATATTAAACACGTTACATGTGTTTGTATGTCATCAAGTGATTTTTAATTTGACATTTAATTTATATTTTTATTAATACTTAACTAATTTACTTGTTCTTTCGTTATTTAAAACAAAAATTATGCCAATTTGCATAATTTAAGAGTAGCTTGGCGATTTATATAATTTGTCAAAATGGATCAATGGGATATTCAAGTATTAGTAACAATTCAGTAGCACAGCATTATTATGTATTAAAAATATATAGTCGGATTCCTAAGTAATGAGCCCCACTTTATTTTGAGGCTAGCGTATATTGGCGTGCACAACTGTTGCTAGGGACGATGATGGAAGGCGTTGTCTTATATAGTGACATATAAAGGCTGAAAAAAAAAGTGCGCGCAAGTGACAGCAGTATTGAATCATGTATATTACTTCAGATCATCAAGCTTTTCAGATGGAATAATTTATATTTGCAGATGTGTCAATCTACATTTAATTGCCATGAAGTCAGTCATTTTATTTATTACTTTAATTGTATAAGAGATTTAAGTATCACTGTTAATTATACAAGGTAGAACCCGTCGAATTTCGACGAAAGAAAATATTTAAGGAGAAACTGTTTCATTGATTTATAATAAACCTATAATATTAGTTATAATAAAAAATGAATCTTAAATTGGTAATTTTAACTCTTAAACAAATGATATTTAACCTAAAGTTAACGAAATACTATTTCCATAAAATGCAGTTTTAAAAATTATTAAAATTAAACTTTAATCGTAATGTAAGCAGCTAAATATAATAAAGATCTGTTATTATGACAAAATTATCAATTAAGGCTCTTATTGTTTGGTATTCCAAAATGAAAAAGAGCAGAATTTATTCCACTTTGACACAATCATAGAATTTTTCTTTGTGACATTTCAACCCTTATATAATTTTCACCATCTCAAAATTTACATATGCACCTCTCATACCTGTTATTGTATTCTAATCTGATCATTTTAAAATCATTTAAATTCAAAATCTGAAGTCTCGATTGCTATTAGCTAGAAACAGATACTAAACTAAATTTCGAATTTTGAAAGTGTGAATGAAAATTTAAATTCATCTGGTTTTATAGCAAATATATTTTAAAGATAGCAAATATTTTAATTTCGAAATTTTTCACTTTTTAATCTCCAGCTTTTTTCCCTTTACTTTTAATAGAAATGATGTACTTCTGTTGCCACAATACAAAAATCATGTTAAAAATTACAAAAAAATTAATATCTCAAAATCAAATTAAGATACAGTTTTCAGACAGATTGCATTTCAAAGAACATTTTTCTCCCTATACGATGATATAAAAAATGAAAATGTGAGATGTTTACATGTTTAAAAATTTGCAGTAGCAAAAATTGGAAAATTGAAATTTCATTTCAAAGTGTTGCCATTTGCAAAATGACGTATGCGTTACACACAGATACGTTTGGCTTTTATAATATAGATATTGTCCATTTTTTTATTTCTTTTAAATAAACGTTAGTCTGATTTTAACTTACTTGTATTTCTTTCATCATTATAACAGAATTTAGTTATTTGAATTTCAGGACTTTAACAGGATTATAGACTAAAAGCAAAGCTTTTACTGCATAGTTAATTTCTACATCTGCCAATCTATTATCTTTAAAATTTAAATACATCAGAGGTCCCGATCATTTTTCAACACTTACGATGTATTTCCTCGCTTGTTTTAATGACCTGCAAATAATCCGAATCTTGATTTAGCGACCTTTTCATATCCTCCAGGTAATAAAATTTTAGAAGAAGTAAAGATTATTTTCCCTTCCCAACAAATGTTACATGCATTTTAGTGTGTCAAATGTTATTCAGTGTTTTAAAAAAAGATACCGAAGAAACTACTCAATGGTATTCTAATCAATTTAGAAATAAAGAAAATTCGCAAAAAAAATTCTTAGTGGTTATTCACACAGCAAATTCATCAGATATTTAAAGAACCAAGCTGCAAAATTTGAACATGCTGCTCAAGAGGTTGAAAAAACAGAACAGCGCAACTGCATTATTGCAATCTTCTGGTACATCTGACTTCTCGAGACATTTGGAAGACAATAAGGATAGTCTTTTTACAAATTCTTCTCCATCTTCTTTGACTATCATTATATGTATTGATATTTATTTTCAAAATATCACTGTGTACATTTTTCTTATTTTCAGTCAAAACTTCTTTTGTAAAGGAATTTTTCATAATTTAGTTAAAAAACTTTTGCATCAATAAATAAATAGAAAACCGGCATAGCTTTTGATCATGTTTTCACAACTAAACATAGATATTTTTCCCCAAAATTTTAAAGAGGGCTTTGATGCAGTCATATTTAAGATTGATTAAAATTTCAGAGAACTTAATGTTACACTAAAGTATCTGATGTGGTTATAAAAAAAAAGGAAGGGAAATAAAGCATTTCTTTTAGAACTAGATAATATTCACAAAAGTTACTATATTTTATTTCACAAAATTTTTTACATATAAGTCAAAACCCTCATATCTTTAATTGATAAAAAAAATTTCTTTGAGCACATGTACCACTAAATATTAACTTTTTTTCTATTTTACAAATTTTTCATTTAAAAATATATAAAATTACATAAATTTGAGGTTTATTTCAGGTATTAAAAGGTCACTGAGCAATGCCTGATTGGTCAGCTAGCTTATTTTTATTTATTTATTTTATTATTATTATTATTTATTTTGAGTACAGGAGAATGAGAAAAGGCAAACTACAAGAGGCAAAAATTTCATGTAGGAGATTTAGGTGCTTATAAATACATTATTGCTATAAAGCATCAATCGGGAAAAAGAGAGAGGGAAAAAAAACTTTTGAGAACAAGTACCACAAATATTAATGTTTATCAAGATAAATAGCCCATGGTTCATACACTTGAGAACAAATAAATTCAAGGACTTTTCAAGGACTGTTTTAATACATGCATTAAAATGGCTCTAGAATAATATATCATAAAGGCAATAGTCACCATGTTACCTGTGTATTTAAATGTGTGTTTAATTATTCCTTAATAAAGATACTTTCTAAATTTTCATCTAATGAAGTTTTATTTATGAAATATAAAAAGAGAAAAAGGATAAATATTAATTAAAACGTAAATTAAGATGAAATGTAAATTTAGATTAAAATGTAAAGTCTAAAGGATAAAAAATATTAATTAAAAAGTAAATTAAGATTAAATGTAAAGTCTAAAGGAAAAAAAAATTGTCCTTGGCTAATAAAACTTAGTAAAATATAAGTCCAAAGTCAATTTGAGTTAAATGCTTTGTAAATCTTTTAAAGTATTAATAACATCCTGCATCTTTTCTTCTTTTTCTTTAGCAGATCTCCTTAAATTATTGGACTTGTAAAGGGATTGAAGGTCATTGTTTTCTTCTGCTTTTTCTGCAAATTCATCTGCAGACTTAATTAGACATTTGATTTCATTTTCCAGACATCTTTTTTTAACCATCAATTCCCTTATATCTCCAGAGGTTTCTTTTCTTTTCTTTGTAGATGTCGATTTTTGGTTTTGCAAGTAGCTCATATATTGTTGTCTGGCATTGGAAACATAAGTGCGCATTGAATTCGATATTTTTAGATCATGAATATTGCCGCATTCATTTAGGTAATCACATATAAGTCTCTGGGAAATATAAGACTGTTCCTTCATGTTTTCAATCTCAATTTTTTTATTAATACTGAACCCTCTTTCAACAGTAGCCTGTCCATGACTAAGAAGTAATAGCATTTCAACAACTTTCCACAAATTTTGAAATTTGCTATTATTCATTGTTTCAAAAAATAATTCATCAATTCTTGAATTCTCTGGTGAGAATTCAGCAAAATCAGAAATCTTTAAAACAACAACATCATCTAAATAATTGTCAAATTCCACCAAAATATTCTCACATACATTTTCTTCTACAAGTTTTGAATCAATCAGAGAATTTAAAATATTACACATCTTATTTAAGCAATTCTTTTTATTAGCAATCATATTTCTTGGATCTAAGCAAGATAAATTTCTTACAATGCTATATCCAATAGGTGATTTGTCAAGGAGCTTTGAGGTGGTTTTAATTAGGAATTGCTTACATTCCATCTTCAAATCAAATATTTGACAATCTGTGATACATTTTGCAGAATATAAAGTACGCACTTCTTTTTCAGCACAGAATCCAAGATCTATAGATTCAACTTCTTTGTGGTTCTTGGCATCATTAATATCTAAATGTAGCAGCTTCTGCACAGTTGTTGCAGTACTTAAAACTTTAGGTAACATAAAATGCTGCAAAAGGCTGTTTAATATTATCTTCAAATCCTTTGACAGAAATGGTAACATGGGTTGATCAGTCTGATAAATTTTCAAAAAAGGTAGTAAAACTTTGACGATAGAGTGGAAAATTTTTAATTTTACTGAAAGAAGATTATCATTTATATAATTTTTAACACAATTATAAGATTTGCAATCAGGCTTACTGTTTTTCTGCTCTACATTTTTAACATAATTTTTTATGGCTGGTAGAAGATTTAATGCAGCATCGCAGGCTGGAACATTATCAAGCCATCGGTGTTGAACAAATTTTTTTGGCAATACTCTATCCGATTCGGTCAAAAAATCTTCCCTGCGAGCGGGTGAGTTTTTAAATAAATAATACAAAGCAGTCAAAAAGTCATCTATTTCCCACGAACTTGCAATGCAGCCAGATTTGAATGAATTGTGCACCGTATGAAGCGCACAGGTACCGATGTTTATCAATTTTCTGTCAAATTTTTTAGAAAAATAATCTTGTAGTATGCTGTGAAACTTTAAATTTACATTTGCTCTGTCCATTGATATCTGAATTGCTTTGGAAAATTTTAATTTTACGATTGCAGACATAAAACCATCAAAAATATCAGATGATGAACTATGACCAAGAAAGGCAGAATTAAAGTAAGCAGTGCTAACTTTGTTCTTACGCCAAAATCGGACATGTATGTCCATTTGTTTTTCTTGTTTAGGTATATTTAGAGTTTCATCAAATAAAAGTACGAATTTCTTTTGATTTAAATCTTCGATTAAATTAAGCTGAAGATAGGGAGAAATCCCAAATACGGCATAATATGCAGTTTTCTTTTCTCCACATGTAAATTTTTGAGCAATGCCACTATCGCTAAACATACGTCGAAATATTTTTTCAATGTCTTCGTTCCGGTTATATCCTTATATTCCGGCCCTTATATTTCGGTTTTTCAATCCATAAATCATTGATAATGCACTTTCCTGCCATATTTCTTTACTGATTATATGACTGATGAAAGAAATTAAAAAATAAAACAGATCGTAAAAATCATATTGTAAAATCACGGAATAGATGACATTAAACAAAGACGCGTGCGAAACAAAAACTAACGGAGACTTGTAAAAAGCGCAAAATTGTTGACGTCAAAAATACGGAAAGCACGTCTAACGAGAACCAATTACATCGGCTCAGCAAAAAGTCTCCAGTGCACGCGGTAAAGCAAACATATCTTCCCACTGAATAAGTGAAGTTATTCCGAAGCTAATGCATTCTGATTCATTGTCCCGAGTCGAACTTCCCAGCTGCTAATGTATAGTAAACAGTGATGTAAGCATCTGCCTCTCTCCTCTCATCTGGCAGGAGAAGCACATTGGCGAAAAATCACACTCCTGGCTATTATAGAAAAAATGCATTACCGACAGCTTAGACGGAACAGCGCGTGCATAGTAACAATTTCGTCGGGGCACAATCTACGTTCTATTTTTTCCCCCCGACGGTTTCTGCATGCATCCGATTTTTACAGCCAAGGAAAGATGCCAACAGGGTTGTTAGGAGCAGAGAAGGAAATTTTTGGCTGCAAGTGACTCAATCATTGGGAAAGCAAATATACAATTGAAATAAATTGTTTTAAAATAAAGTGTATATTTTTTTTTTTTTTTACTTTTTTAGAAATTTTAAAATTTAAGGACTAATATTTATTATTTCTAATTTTTCCAGCACTTTTCATTCCTTGAAAATGAATCTCTCTTTTTCCAGCACTTTTAATTCCTTGAAAATGAGGACTTTTTTTTCCAGCACTTTTTCTATTTTTTCCAGAGCGTACGAACCATGTAGCCCAAAAAGTAAGAAATACAGTAGTGAATTCAATACTGTATTATTCTGTAGTGAATTGTATTACTTAGAAAATAAAAAAGAAAAACATACATTGAAAGCACACAATTATTTTTATTCAAAAAGTAGTACTACAAAAAACATTACATACAACCTTTTTTTTTTTCATTTCTTGGTACAGAATTGCATGGATATAACCACAATAACATATAAATAACAACATTTTCAAAATGTTTTTGAACAGGAAAAAAAAAACAAGTATGTAAAAAAGTGTTGCAATGTTGCAACATAGTGTCATTGTGATGATTACAACACAACATCGCAAAGTAAAATATTCAAAACAATTTTGAAAAAAAAAAAAAATATGCATCAAATGTTCTGCATGTCTTTATTTCAATTGTGAAAATATAAAAATTTCAGTCTTGTGCTTACGAATTATATAGAATATCTAACTAGATTAATCTTTCAAGGAAATTCACATTCTCTTTCTATTCCAACAAATTTAAGTTGCTCTGTTGGTCCATATCTGTAATAAATAAGAAAATTATGTGATTACAGCATATTATGTAATAAATAATAAAATAATAATTTGGTACAGAATTCAGTACAAAAGTTCCCAAACTTTGTTACATGTACCACCTTAAAATTAAATTCACCTCTCACTTATGCATTTGAAGAAATTGATATAAAATTGCACATTACTGAGAAGATTTTGTTTATATTAATTCTTTATACACATTATATACTTTATAAGGGGGAAAAAAAAACATTTTGAAATGTAAGAATTATGATTAATAACATTTCATAAACTAAAAGAAGTGTAATATTAGCATAGTAAAATTAAAAAAAAAAAATCCTTATACTTTCCCTACAAAATTTAGTTTGGAAAAATATAATAAATGTAAAATTTCATTTTACATAGAAGAATATATACTATATGGCCATTGATTATTGGACACTTGCGATTTTAGACATTTTACTAAATATCTAGAAAAATACATGAGGAATCATCTCGAAACTCTTAGTGTATAAATATAATAATATACGTCGTACATCTCTGTGAAGATTTTTTACCGAAACTCCATAGGGGACCATCAACAAATTAAAAAAGAATGAATATATTTTGAATTACCCTGTCAAAACTAATGTAGCAAAAGTGCTCAAACTCTAGATTATGATTGAATGCCTTATACACTGTGTTCATTTTTATGCAAATAGCATGCATACTCGCAGAGTAATTAATGTTTTTATAAAAATGGTCCCAATTTTTTTCAAGTTTTTCCCTTATAATTTTCAGATTTCTTAATATAAAGTAATATTTTTTTCAGAAAATATGACAAACGACATTGCACACAGTACCCTATAATCAGAATTAAAAAATAATAAAAATTGTATGAAAAATGAGTAGGTTTACTAAATAATTTTTTACTGTGCATGCGTCAAAGATATCAAAATTTCATTTGCATATTATGTTATTAGCTAAATGTATAGAGCAACTTTTGTAAAAGTCTCAAAATCATAGCTTGAAAATTCTGAAAGTAATCGTCTATGGAAAAAGGACAAAATCCGTTGTTTCCAAAATGAAGCAAAAAAAATGAGGGATTTTATCCAAATGTAGTGGTACATCCCGCATTGTATATTCTATATTGACACTAATCAATGAATATATGGATACAACCCCTCTTGTTTTCGCTTCATTTTGAGAATAACAGATTTTCAACTTATTCAATTGAAGATTATTTTCAGAATTTTCAAGTTATTACTGTGATTTGTGATATTGTGTCATTTTGTGACTTTCACAAAAGTTGCTCTATACATTTAGCTAACATAATATGCAAATGAAATTTTGATATCGTTGACGCATGCACAGTAAAAAATTATTTAGTAAACCAACTCATTTTGTATACAATTTTCATTATTTTTTAATTCTGATTACAGGGTACTGTGTGCATTGTTGTTTGTCTTATTTTCTGAAAAAAACATTATTTTATATTAAGAATCTGAAAATTATAAGGAAAAAACTTGGAAAAATTTGGGACCATTTTTATAAAAACCTTAATTACTCTGCGAGTATGCATGCTATTTACATAAAAATGAACAAGGCATATTACAATAAGGCATTCAATCATAATCTAGAGTTTGAGTGCTTTTGCTACATTAGTTTTGACAGGGTTATTCAATAGATATTCATTCTTTTTTAATTTGTTGACGGTCCCCTATGGAGTTTCGGGAAAAACTCTTCACAGAGATGTATGACTTATACTATATTTATACACTAAGAGTTTCGAGATGATTCCTCATGTATTTTTCTAGATATTTAACAAAATGTCTAAAATCGCAAGTGTCCAATAATTAATGGCCATATGGTGTATACCATAACATGGGAGAATAGGAATGAAACTTCATGGTCATACAACTAAATTCATTATAAATATATGTGATGATATTTTTAGTTGCCAATTTTTTTTAGAAGAAGTTAATATCATTAATAGTTGGGAAATTCAGTTTTGCCATGTTGGCACCACTACTGGGATATATTAAAAAACTGCAAGTGGATCCTCAAAAACCTTATATCTTCAACGTCAAAACTTTGTATGTAACTGCAGTATTTTTTGTATTCTAAATCTAAGAGTAGGGATTTTTAATTAATGATAGACCTGTAAACGTTATGCTGTATTAAATTCTACTTATTTCTAAACTACATAATGAAAAAGTGAAAAATGGCTTGTAACATGAGAGATACTAAATTACTAGATTTACGGGGTACAGAATGAATACTTGTGCACAGAATTCCCAAATATTCATTTCCTTAACTATATATCCCAAAATCATTTAGTTAAAATTTATTTTCAACAGGAGTCAAAAGGGAAGGGGAAACAGAGTGGGGAGATAGATGCTAGTGATAATTACTTATTGTTACATGAAAATAACTGCTGGAAAAAGTTTTAAAATCTGTAATAATGGGGATTAAAAATAATAAAATGTGGAGGATGAAAGAAGAAATGTTTGAGAAAAAAATTTAGATGATTTTTCTTCTATTTTTAAATGTGCTTTTTGCCAAATCATGGATCATTTCCACTTCTGGCTGCACAAAGATCAAACTCTCTTATAGATCACATTGAAAGTTTATCAAATTCCCTGACTTTTCCAGGTTTTAGGAAAAAATATTAAAATTGTCTGACTTTTCCCTGACTTATTTGGCTAATTTTCCAATTCCCTGACTTGTCCAGGTTCTCCAGATTTACCAGGTTGTGTAACAACACTAATACATTTTCTTCCCAGCGTATGCTGAAAGGACTTTTTCAAATGAAATCATTCCTGTTTGTTACAAAAATTTTCATCTGAATTGCAGATACTTATACAATACTAGCAATTTTGATCAATATATAAACACATTAATATCATAAGCAAAACAAGCAAAATTATTTAAAAAAAAATTTTTTTTTTAATAAGAACTATATTTAAATTATACAAAATAAACTTCAAATAAATGTAACAGCGTGTTTTTCAACAGTAAAATTTATGATGGAAACATATTTTTTAGAAATTTATTCCCTTCCTCCCTCCTCCACGTACACACAAACTTAAAAAATAATAATATAAAACATATGAAAAGCTGATGGAACCAGAGAGAAAAGTAGAGCTCAATCTAAAAAATGTTACAGTACAAATTGGAAAATATTTTCAATCTAAAAAGTGCATAGAAAAGAAATACAATCGGATTATCTGTAAAGCTCATAAAATTTCTCAAATTTTTGTTAGCTAAAAATGAATTTTCATAAATTTTTTTTTTTACCTAAATTGCTTAAAAAACAATTCTTTACCTTTATTAAAGCATTTTTGCAATTGGAACTATATGTCTATGACTAATGCTTTAGAAATTAGCCATTGGCCACCGTTGAGAATGGACACACTGTATATTTTTAATTCAAAATTGCAATTAATTAAAAGACAAATAATACATTTTAACCAAAGATGAGTACACTGTATCAATAGTCTGTTCAAAACTTTATGTGTGATACTTCATGCACTGAACAAATACCAAAACATAGATAATTTTAAAAACCAAAAAAAGAACTTTAACATCTATGATAATACATATGTATGTATAAAGATATAATTAAGCAATCTAAAATAGCAGAAACCAAACGATATATTGTTTTGAAAATCAAAATAGCAAGATCCTTTTTATATTTGATATTCAAAATGACTTGTTACATTACCTGTAATCGAAAAAGAGTTCTTCTCCTGTCTGAATTGCACGTTTAGCAAAAATCCCAATTCGATGATCTCCATTGACCATCATAACTTTGGCATAACAATTAGGATTTATGGAATGATTTGCAAAGCGAATCTTATTGCCTTTACGAGTGGCATCTACTACAAAATCTGAAAAGAAGAGGAAAAAAATCTCACTTTATTTTGACAGCTACTTTTGCATATAAGTATGAACAATTCGCTTTTAAGCAAGGTTGGCAATATTCTTTAAAAAAGAAAGAAGAAAATATGGAAAAAAACAGGCTGAAAAAAGTAAAAAAAAGAAATGAGAAATAAACAGGTTTTTATTAAATATATTTTTTTATGTACATCAATACTTCTATTTGAGTCGTAATAAATACATCTTTCTTACACAAAATGTTAAATAAATTAAACTTATATTAACTTAATTATACATGCTCAGTTAAGCATAACATTAATCTTTCATCACAATGAAAAGTGCAGAGAACAAGGTTGACCATGAATCTAATTTAACTACAATTAATAAAAAAATATTATACTGATGTTTATTATTAAAAAATAACTCCTATTTCTAAATCAATATTTTATTAATTTAATAAAGTTATATCTTTTTAGACATTTACAATTCGTTTTTTAAACTTTTACATAATTAGTAATTTAATCCATAAAATCCTGAACTATTTTTGTATTTAAAATGGATATATTTTATTTCACACTATTTTTTTAAAATGGAATTTTTTATCTCATTTTATCACACTATTTCTGTTATCAAAGAAAGCTAATATTTATCTTCACAATCACTGGTATGCAAACATATTGACAGATATATTTTTGCCCTGTTGAAAGAAAATTTGAGACAAGTGATTTTCTTTTCTTTCTTGCAGATTATTTTTGCATCAAACCTTTATTTCAATTTATGTTATGTTTAGGTTTTTCATACTTAATACTAAAATTTAATATTATTATTATTAAAAATGAATAAAATGTATAAAGAATCACAGGTAAGTGATTGTTTGTTTAATTAATGCTTCAACTGTAAAACATTTTACCCACAGATTATTTCTTGCCCCGAAGTATCTGTTGACACTTAAAGAATTTTCTGCTACTTGGGGAGAAGAGCAGACAAAGATTCCTTTGATAATGCACTTTTTATTTAGGTATAACAAGTTCATCATTCCATAAAATAGTGTTTAAATATAATTTTACAGTTTCTAACATTTATAATCGCAAAACATTGGAGAAATTATTAATGCTCTTGAATATATGTAATTTAAAATCATTAAATTTCTTATTGTACTATATTAGATATTATGTATAGAGGGATCAAAGTAAACATGCATCTAATTTGCAGATCTAGAAATAAATACAAAATATAATAAGTTTGTTTTTCTTTTTTTTAGTACTGTATAGATATTTGTATAGATACTTATAAAGATAAGAAAAATAAATATTGCTCATAATCAATCAAATTTTATAAAAGTTAAAGAGTTTTAAGTGCAAGTGGTAACTAAAAACATGAAATATTAAGAGGAAAAAAAAGGAGAAAAAATTTATATTTTTAGCAATAAAATTTAAAAACATAAAATAATAATAATAATAATCTTACCATTATTTAGGTTAAAAAGAAAGCTGCACATATATTTATCATAAACTTTTCCTCTTCTATCAGCTTCATCTTGAGATATAATCTGAAAAATAAATATAAGATTTAGAATAAAAAATACATAAGTTGTGAATACAGTAGTAATAAAAGCTTTTTTTTCCCCCCTGATAATTAAAGGAACAACTATTTCATTCATATGAATGAAACCATATGTTGATGAAAATGTTCAGCCAGCAAAAGGCTAAACAAAACAGTTGAATAAAGCATCTGGAAATACCTTTAAGCATACCGACAAGTTATTCCAAAAGCAATATGTTGTTACTTTGTTGTAGTATAAATTACAGTCAAACTTCCCTTTAAGAAAGTCCCTATTTCACAAAGTTTTCTACTTAATAAAATTTTCTACTGAACCTTGACTTTGATCACCATTAATATACAAATTAATTTCCATATTATAAAACCAAGTTTATCCCACTTTTGTGTCTGGGCAACATTCAAATGGAAAGGTTGTGTTGTTATGAATGTATGGATTTATTTCAGCAGATAGTATAAAAATGAAATCGTTTGTTAATTTAATCATTTCCATTCAACAGAAAAAATTCTAAAAGACTTACGACCAGTTTCATAAGAATGTTACAGATGATTTGCTCGGAAACTTACAAAAGTGAAATTTTTTTTATGTACAATGTATTTGTATAAAGAACCTCTCTAATGTAGAAAGTAATACAGGGTTGGTAAAAAACCAGGATTTTTTAAAGTATGTTTTTCTTTAACATATGTAGACTTATTTATCGATAAAAATAAACATTTTTGGAGATATAAGTAATATAATTTGATTTAAAAGTAATTTTCATCAATGAAATTATTTAATATATAATCAGTTATATAGAAAATTGAAATCATTTAAAATTTAAATTTTTTTAATAAAAGCTATGTGTTATGCTTTATAAATAAAATGCTCAACAGTGAAACATTGATACCTTGAAAATTTTAACAAATAATATTTCATACATCATATGAATAAATATATGATGTAGCTTCATAAAAATAATATACTTTCACAAGGCTATTCAATTAAATAATTTCTTTGAAAAGCTTGTTATCTGAGATGTCTGATTTTTCTGTTGACAATTATCTTTTATTGAAAATAAAGCTTTTTATAAAGAATTATTAGAATGCAGTAGAGTCTTTACATGTTTGAAGAAGTATTGTGTATTATTTGAAATTTCTCCTGTAAAAAGGCCAAGTAAAAAGGAGAAAAAAAGGCGAAAGTAAAATAAACCAAAATACCTATTTAACAGCTTTTTAGACCATGGATAACACAGATTTTAAAATGGATAGTAGTTTTATAAATGTTGTCATCCACTAAAGAATTTAAACAGCCATCAGAAACAGCCATTATGTAGGTTTTTTTTTTTTTTTCTAAGTTATGTTATAATACATATTACTTTTAAATGTCCAAACTAAAAACTATATATTTGTAGGCATTTTTATCAGAGTTTTTTCTATTATGTCTTATGTGAACCTTATCTCAATTCCCCCTTCATTTTCTTGCCTGATCTAAGTAATGAATTTGGTTATGCAATAGAGGATTTAAATGTATCTTATTGCATATTCTAGTTAAATGTAAAGAGGTACTTCACTAGCATAGAATTTTTCAATGTTCTTATACAATTTCATATCTTGGGGTCCCCCCCCCCCTCCTTAAAAAATAATCTTCCTAATCAATTTTTTTTTTTTTACAGCTTGACTGAAATTTTAAAGGTCATTTTATGTAATTAATTGTAAATCTGTGTTTTCTCAAAGGAGAACATTTTTTTCCCCCCCAAATATTGCATATTTATAATATCTTTGCTAAATTCATATGTTTTAAATTTCCTCTTTACACTTTACAGCTTCAGATATGTTCATCAACAAATGCAACTTACATTCTACATGCATACTAACATGACCTAGACCAGGGACAACGAACCTTTTCACATGCACATACCAAATTTTTCTAAAAATATATTTTATGTCATTATGACATTGCAACAATAAAAAATTTGGTACTACTAGGTTATCCCGTCGACCAAAAACTTATCCCCAAACTATAAGATTAAATGCCAATAATGGATGATCGTGAATGTCACATTAAATACGATTCATGTGTTTAAAATTTCATTAAATGATTTTTATTTTGACTTTTTATTGGTATTTTTATTAATATTCTACTAATTTTTTGTTTTTTCGTTATTTAAAATAAAAATTATGTCAATATGTATAATTTGGCTATTAGTTTGGCGACTTGTATAATTTGGCGAAATTGGTCGACGGGATAACAGTAGTATAAAAAATTTTAATGAAAAATTTCTTCTTTATAAAAAAGTGTTTAAGTATAACGATGAGACTTCATAAAATTGAAATTTCACTGTATTTATCAAATACTATATGCAAGCATAAAATACTAAATGGATTAACCATGCTTAAAGAAAACACCACCACCACCATTTTGCGATGGGCAATAATTATTGCTTTAAAAAAAGATTATTGCTTCCAAGACATATTCAGAGAAGTCAGCAGGCTGCAGCCTACCTTATCTAAACTTGCTGGTTACAAGAAATATGTCGTTTGAAAATCAATCCCATATTTAACCCAAACTAATAATGACAAGAAAAAATACTTTACTACTTTTGACAAAAGTCGTTAAAGAAAGGGTTTTTGTTTTCATTTTAATCACAGGAAAAGAATAATTCATTAAATCATGAAATTTCATAAAGAGGGATTTGTCAAACTGGGTCTGACTGTAGATATACTTCAGATATCCTATTATTTTTCTTCAATCTAAAATTTCAAATCCTTTATTTTGAAAATAATTTAATAAATAATATTTATGTTAGAAAAATTTTATAAACAATAAACAATGAACTAAGTTTTATTTTGGGAAAAAAATTATAATAGAAATTTGCTTTGTATATTATACTTACTACCTATGATTTAAAAGCACAATATAAACAACGCAAAAATACAGCAACAACTAAAAAAAATTATTTTGTAAAATTTGTTTTTCTGAGAGAAATTTTATACATGCGTAAGAACATCTCACAAAAACAAACAAATTGTAAGAGATGTAGTACTGTCTATATTTTATTTTGGAAAACAAATATCCACTTAATATCTCAAAGCAGTCTGGGCTTGAGTAGGTAACAGGGAAATTGAATGTTAAGACTTTAAAGTTACAATCGAGTGCTACTTGAGCACCATCCAACAAAGTAATACATGATGCTCGAATAAAGCTCAAACACAGAATGGAAAATGTTAATAATTTCAGGAATAACAGCTAAATTAAAAAAAACTGCCTTTTAATTGAAACAGAGAAAAAAAAGGACAGGAGATTCAAAGTCAGACAATATTTTTAAAGAACTGCTGAAAGAATATCTTTTCAATTCGCAGGATATTATAATGTTAATTGGAAATCCAGTTTTTAAATTTCATTTCATTACTGTAGGTTATAATTTTTTTTTTTTTTTTTTTTTTTTAAGAAAATCTAAAAATTTTGCATAAAACCAAACACACACATCTATGTATAACATGGATAAAAAATATTTACCTCTCCACAATACTCTGAAATAAATTCATTCTTCTGTGCTGTATCTTTGAGAAATATTCCCCATCCAGCAACATCTGATGGAGCAAGGAGAAGATGCTGAAAAAGAAGCAACTCTTGAAACAACATAGCACAGAATGAAAAGATACAGAAAAGTAATTTATGAGTTGACATTGATGAAAAAAAATGTTCTTTCCTCCCAACACTTTTTGACGAATCTATAAATGAACTATGCAAGAGTCTGTTGCAACTACACTCCTGGCCAAAATTATAAACTCACAAAATTTTCTATTTGTTTACATCATAATATAAATAAGCTTAGTTTTACATTAATAAAATAATGATGAATACTTATAATAAGACGTCTAAATTTATTGTAACTCATAAATAAAATGAAGTGAGTAATTTAAATAAAAAAATACATAACTTAAAAAAATAACATTATGTGAAACCTGGACAAAATTATAAACTCAAAGTTATAAATTTCTATATTCTGGCATATTTCATATAAATAAATGCATTTTGTGATAAGAAACTAATAAATGGAGTCATTATGCATCCATACATTTCAATACATTAATGCATATTTTAATTTTTCTCGTAAAATAACATTAAATGAAACCTGGACATAATTATAAACTCAAAGCTATGAATTTCTACACTCTGGTATTTTTGATATAAAAAAAACGCATTTTGTGATAATAAATTAATAAATGGAGTTTATTAGGGATGAATATATTTCAATACATCAATGCATTTTTATAATTTTTTTTCAAAAAATATGAGTAAAATATAAATATAGTACATGTGTAAATGGAAAATATAAAATTATAGAGTTTAAGAAGTGACCGTACTTTTGAATCCTGGTGCAAAGTAATAATGCATACATTCAAAAATGTGTTGAACCGCCATTTTTCTGAATGACTTCGAATGTGCGACTCGGCATAGATTGATTTTTTTTTCCAACTGCTCCATAGACAACTGGTTCCAGGCTGAAAGTATAGCCATATTTAAATCATTTGTGTTTTGATATTGGCGTCCATCGCGATAGACTATTCGAACGATTGCCCTCCAGCAATTCTTAATGGGATTTAGGTCAAGGCTGCGGGCTGGTCAATTCAAGATATTTACATACCAGCGCTGCTGCCACTCTTTTGTGCTTTTTGTAGAGTGTATTGCTGCATTATCTTGCAGAAATACCCAGTTTTCTCCAGCGATGAACGGTCCATATGACAAAAGATTATCGTCCAGCATTAACTGAGAGTCTTCTGCTTTTTGTTTTCAATTAAGAAAATCTAGAGCAATTTTACCATCCTGAGAAAAACCAGCCCCCACCATCAGTTATTGTTCACCAAAGTTTCGACTAAAGATATGCTGTTCTTCAAGCTTAATATCGTTCCAATAGTATCTTATGCCACCTGGGCCTCTAAATTAATTTTCTTTTCGTCTGTCCAAATGATTGTGCTCCATTATATAATCCATGATACATGCTGTTGTGCAAAAGGAAATCTGAGTTTCATGTGATGCGGCTCAAGTTTTGGCTCAGATTTCATTTACTTCCATTTCATATTCGGCACTCATTGAAGAATTCTTCTAACAATTCGAGAGCTTACATCTAACTTTAAAGTATTTACAATTTGGCTAGAAGAAACTCCAGTACTAAATACTGTTCATAACATAGGTCTTTGATTTCTTTCTATATCTTTGAAAGTTGACCACTCCATTTTATATACAAAAACCATATTAATAAACAATATTTAACAAAATTGTTTAACTAAAAATTATAAAAATGCATTGATGTATTGAAATATATTCATCCCTAATAGCTCCATTTATTAGTTTATTATCATAAAATGCATTTATTTATATCAAAAATACTAAATTGTAGAAATTCATAATTTTGAGTTTATAATTTTGTCCAGGTGTCACATAATGTTATTTTATGAAAAAATTAAAACATGTATTGATGTATTGAAATGTATTGATTCATAATGACTCCATTTATTAGTTTTTTATCACAAAATGCTTTTATTTATATCTAATGTGCCAGAATATAGAAAATCATAAGTTTGAGTTTATAATTTTGTCCAGGTTTCACATAATGTTATTTTTTTTAAGTTATGTATTTTCCCATTTAAATTACTCACTCCATTTTATTTATAAGTTACATTAATTTTAGATGCCTTAATATAAATATTCATAATTGTATTATTAACGTAAAGGTAATCTTATTTATATTATGATGCAAACAAATTAAAAATTTTCTGAGTTTATAATTTTGTCCAGGACTGTATATTTGCTCTACAACAAATAAATATCATGGCTGCTAGCATTCTTTCCCCCCATCAAATAATTAGATTTTTAATCAGAAATTTTACTCAATAAATGAAAAAAAGTTACATAAAAAAGGGCTCATTTAATTAAAAATACAGTGAAATCTCCGAATAAGGGACACCTATGGGACAGGTATTTTTGTCCCTTAAATAGAGGTGCCCTTCATTCGGAGTTTTTATTACAGTGAAACTTAGCTATGGGATTGGAACTTTTGTCCCTTATTTGGAGGTTTCACTGTATTTTAATTTGACCAGAAAAATACTGGAGGGAGGGAGGCTATGGAATGTGCATGATGAAGTAACTAACTTGGAACAGAGTTATTATATCAGCAACAATGAATCATTCTGAAGGAATTTTGGCTTTCTTCTTCATGAAAGATACCCAGTTGTAACAGTATCTTGAAGTCCATTTAGAAAATGGACAAAGAGTCGTTTTCACACATGAAATAATTATAAAGCAAGCAATATGATTTACAGTGCTTTATTTCACATTACATCAAAAAGAGACATTTAAGAAAACTTTATTTTAGTACTAAAACTATCATTTTATTGATATAACAAATGAAACAACAACAAACAGAACAAAAGAAACTCCAGTTGGGGGTAAACCAGATACAGTAGGATCTTGCTATTCCAAAAATCCACCTATTCCGAACAGACTTCAGAGAAAATACTGATTTTTTAAACTAAACTTAAAAACAAAAAATTGGAAAGATATTCATGAAAAAATGTACAGTTATTATCATATAAAGAAGTTAAATAGAGATATTTATACATAAAGTATAAACTTGATGAAAATGCCTGAAACTAAATTGGAATGACTTCAACATGTTTAATGCTTAACAGTTGACATCAAGGACTACAAACATAAATGAAAAAGCCACAGTGACTCAGTAAAGTAATAACTCAATGCTCAAGGAACCACAATTTTTCACAATAAATTTGCAATAAGTGCACATAAGCTCATCAAACTCTGCTAAAGTAAACTCTGACCAGGAGTTGAGTTTCAAAATCATTTGTCAATGTTGGCATAAACATAGAATCTGCTGCCAATATTCTGCACCAGCAGAAATGCAGTAACTCTGATAGAAATTCTTGGAAAGCGAAAGGGATGGAGATAGGTAGGGTGGGGCGATGAGTCGTTGAAGGTCACTGCAGATGTCTCTGCACTTAATTTTTGCCTTAACAAGCTAATATTTCGATTATTATTAATACAATCTGCCTATTCTGAATTCTTGCTACAGCGAACAGTTTTCAGTCCCAATTAGTTCAAAATATGGAACTCTACTGTATAACATTCAAGAATACTTCACAGTTTTTACAATTCATCTTACCCAAGATGAATGGTTCTTTTTTTTACGATCTTACTGCAAAAAAATCTATTTTCCATTTTGCCATATGTATGGTTCTCATTTGCTTTTGACTAAATTTAGCGATTTGACTAATAATTAAAGAAAACTATGTTAACAACAATATATTTGTCTTAAATCAAAGATTCTAAAATCATTTTTTAATCACTTAACATACTCCTATTTTCTTTTCCAATAGGTACTCCTATTTTTTTGGAATTGTTTTACGTTGATTGAGGGTGCTGCCCCCCCCCCCCCCAAAAAAAAAGTTTTTTTTCATTTTACAGTTTAAAGATTTGTATCTAATTTACTTGATAAATGAAACATTTTGTTGCAATTTTGCACAATGGTAATCAGCACATGAATCCTATCATGACAATGACCTAAATATAGGTTTTACACATATTCTGTAATTGCAAATCTCTAAAAAATTCTACAATAATATTTGTAAAATCACCTATTATACAATATATGAATTACCCAATTATGATGTTCACAGTCTGTTTAATAGAAAGAAACCTAGATACATTACTATACTGCAAGAATAAACCTCTCTGTGCTCATAATTATGTTAACTCAAAATAAATACTTCACGCTACATTTCTTGTAAATTAATGCTTAATTATTCTTGGGAAACTGGTGGTAATGGGTGGGTTGATTTACTTTAAAATCTTTATGGATTTCGGCTAGGGTAATAATAGATTATCTTGAACAGTTTGAACTTTTTATTTTTTATTATCCTTTTAATTTACATTATTATCATAATTTTTAAGTTATATTTCCTCAAATCTCAGTCTATTTTTGACTTTCTAATATTTACCAGAAAAGCACCATTTTCTTATTTTTCAACTGGTGACTAGTGCAATCAATCTGCATAAATAATAGACTTTTTCAATCCCCTTATTAATTTTGACTTCTGTCTCAGCCAGCTGAAAGCCTTACCTCACCTTTTTTAACTTTATATTTTTATTTATTTGGCAGTATATACATTGCATCCCAGTTCAAACTTTTTCATCATGACTTTTGAGGCATTACACAAATACTCATCTATTGGGCATGGGGTTGCCTTGCAACTGAGAAGCTGCCCATTTTTACACTCACATTAACTGTTCAGTAATCATAAAGAATTCACTATAAAGAAAATTAATAAACTTTGTCCAAATATAAATATGCCATATGTGAGTCAAAGCAAGTGTTTTTATATGTTACAAAAACAAAATAAATTAAATAAAATATTTAAAAATGAGAAGTGTATATTTATTCTGTTACAATTAAAGATATTCTAATACTAAGTAAAACTAATTTTTAAAATATCAATTTCTGAAATAGAGTATAATTATTAAAAAAACAAATAATCTAAATTTGAAAGAAAAATAAATCAAACTAAAAATTAACAAATTTGTTCTAAAATACTTTTTTTTTTTTTAATAGAACAAACTGAACACTGAATACTTTATAAACAAATGTCTTATAAACAGCAACTGATAAATAAAAACATTAGTTAAATACATATCTTTATAAAGAAATTTTAATTTTAGACTTTTCCAAAATTGGAAAAAATAGATAAAAATAAAATAATTACAAAAATTGAAACAATACAATACCTTTCTAAGTCCTCTTTGAACACTGACATTTCTACAAGAGATATTACGCACATCAAACTGATCTAAAATTTAAAATATTTAAATTCTATTAAATTGCTACTACAAAAAAAAAAACATTATTAACAATAAATTTATAAATAAAATATTACAATCAACTCTGCAAAATCCACAATGCATCAAGACCTAAATCTCCACTTGCTTAATGGTGATAGTCAGAAACAATCCACAATGCATCAAGACCTAAATCTCCACTTGCCTAATGGTGATAGTCAGAAACAATCAGCTACTTTTTTCTTTCACAGTTTTTAAAGAATCTTTCAACTTTTAAACAGATTTTTTATACTCAATTCAACCTCAGGTCCATATATTTTAAGTGATCAATTTCAGTAGAAGTTCTGTTAACAACTGTTGTGATTTATAAGTGATTTTAACATATTTGAATGTAATTTAACAGGAATTATGATTATGAAAAAGCAGCTACCAAGCTAAAAGAGTCCACCAACCACCGGTTACTAAATTAAAAGAAACAACTGACCACTGGTAACTAACAATAGTGGAAGATATACAGGAGTATATGCCACATAACTTAATAGAATATAACTTAAGGATTTTTTTTTTAGTTCTGTTACTCTTTGTTTCAAAAAGTTATAGTAAATACTCTAAGCAGATTGTGTATTGTAGTTATTTATATAAATACTTTTATTAGCATAGATACTGACAATTTCAAATGAAATTAATTTTCCTTTGATGATAATAATTTAATAAAATGAAAAACAAAGAAAATTTACATAAAAGAAAATCTAGGAGTAAGTATCAGAACTAAAAACAGAGACTTAGAATTATATGAAATATTGTGTTCAAAGGACTTATTAAATTAACCTAAGAAAATTTTTTCTTATAAATAAATAAGTGAAAAAGGATTTTTAAAACTTGAAAGAAAAAGAAAAATCCATGTTGTAATTAACTGTAAAACAAATTGAAAAAAAAGTTTCAATTTATTTTGCATACTTTCCTTTTTTAATCAATTCAAAAATATTCTTGAAAAAGTTGGAAAAATGTAAACAATTACTGCACAGAAGGTGAAACCAAATTTTAAATCTCCTACAAATATGGTATTTCTGCTGCTTATTTGTTGAAAACAGCACATAAAACAGAGAAAATGATAAGACATTTCTAAGTATAGATCTACATGGAATAAGTCAACTTCATTGAACCTTTAATGACACCTGGGCATCTTTATTTCTAGGTTGTACTATGTTAGAACTTCCCTCCCCATTTCCCTTAAAGACAAATATGCATAAATTTACACATTAATTTCTTTCTAAATATTTTAAAATTTTATTTGTTTATTTTTAGCAGTGCAAAAAATAAAGGGAAGATAGATTGAGCTTTTACCTGAGCCACACGTCTGACATAAATCAGGATCACATTCACGTACAGCTAAATAGCAAGGACACTGTTTTGTATTACACTGAGCTTTACAACGGCATCCTGGGAACCTTTGTTGACCTACAGAGAGAATTGTACATTATAATGAGTTAACAAGTGAATTTAAACATGTATTACATATAATCATAACAAATATATATATAAACAAATAAAAGTTCAAAATAAATAATTAACTAGTCAACTAACAAAAAAAGGCAGTCACATATTGTGGTGTTAAACCGTTAATTTTGTACTATTAAGTAGATGATGAGGCCGTGAAATCAACTGTAGTCAATTTAAATTGTCTGTAAAGCAAAAACATAATAATAAATTTGATCTCACCAAAAATCCAAGGAATGACAACCAGGCAATAAAAGGATGAGTTCTCTTAAAAATAAAAAAAAATCCACTTTATTCTTCTTTCTTTGAGCATAGGAGAGAAGGACGAAATCGATGCCGGACACTATACATGCACTGTAATTAAATCCACGGAAAATTCTCCCTTTAACATTCGATGTGCCGAAAGTAAATTTTTGAATTACGATGACATTAACCTAGAATAATAAAATGATCTTTCCGATATCTTAAATTAAGCGCACTCCTCGGATTTTTAACGGGACAAAAAAAACACACCGTTAAAATCCTACGCAAAACTTTTTCGTTCTCCGCTCAAAAAAATTCGTTGCATTACTTTTTATATCACACAAACGGGGTCTTCAGAAGTTAAAACAAAAGAGATTTGAAACCATTAGTTAAATTAAGATGACGTAAATTAAAACGCACGTATAAAAAATTAAACCAGATTATTTAAATTACGCGAAAACTGAACTGCAATCCCATTGGTTTAAAGAGGCGCATCGCTTCCTACGTATCCTCCCGGAGCGCACCATCGGCGAAGAAAAGGCTGACGCATGCATACAACCGAGCACCTGCGCGCACTCGCATCCTGTTGCGCCAACGGAGTAAGGGAGACCGGAGTAAAGCCGAGAAAAACACCATACAGGTACGAGATGCGGCGAGAGAAAATCGTGACAATCGGTGCCTAGCAGGAAAACAAAACACAGGGGCGGAACGTTACAACTAAAAATGTGATAGTTATATCACAATACTCCCACATGCCGAATAAAATTTTGGATGACCGAAAGGTGAAAAAGGGTAAAAAGAAATTAAAACCTTTTTCAACACAGGGAATACAAAATTTTGAATTTTGAGGAATAAAAATATAGCTCCATGAAATAAATGTTAAGTATATTTTAGCATATAGTGACAATCTTATGCCCATTATACGTGCATGTACAGTGACCGAAAAAAAGAAAGAAAAGAAAAAGGAATATACATCAAGTAGTACATTCATAATCCACAATGTATATAACACATTAAGTATATACTAACAATGCCACCAAAATACAATAATACTGGCATAACTTTCAATTAATCTCATAGAATTATCATATTTGAGTAAAAAGACAAAAATGAGATGAATAAGTAATGATAATTCAAATACTTGTGGTACCGTATCACATAATTCAACATCTGGAAAAAATTGTAATTACAGATGCAACAATCATAAAAGTCTTGTGCATTTTCCCTTTGCCTAGGTCTTTAATTAAAATTAACTGGCCATATGTAAAAAAAAATTACTACATTATTTAAATATACATTTCAAAATTGAAATTCAACCTAATAAAATAAAATTATTTGTATGTGATACAATTTGAGTGATTGAGTCGTGCACTACCCAATCACACAAATAAAGTATCTCACTAAAAAAAATCATTTTAATACAAAAAAATGTTAATGTGTTAAAAAATATGTATCCACTATTGTCACCAAACATATACGCATTTATATGTATGACATATATTACAAGTGCAAAAAAAATATATATATATATATACTCAATATGAACAACAGCAAATAAAATGTAAAATTTCACACTTCAGTAATCACTCAAAAATTCTTATAATTCAATTAGTGATTTTTTTTTTTTTTTAACAACTTGGCATATATACATGTATACAAAACATATGCATGGGGAGGGGGGGGGGGGGGTTGGAGATCTCCAAATACACAATAACAAAAATAAAGAAATACTATTAAAATTGCAAAATATATATACACATAGATAATAAACAGGTAGGAACATCATGTAACTTTCCATGATACAGCAAAGTTCGTCAACAGGACTTCTTATGTATCTGAAAAAAAAATATAAGTAAAAAAATTAATGAAATGTTACATCTAAAAGTTATCGATTTCTCAAATTGTATCTCTTAGTTGGAGGCATACTCTGTTGTGACTGTTGTAGCACTAAATGTTGTTTACGTTTTTGAACAGGTAAAACTCTGTTAATGTTAATTGTGAAGGAATTATCGAGTTCATCTTCCAACAATTTAACTGAAAGCAGTACGTCAGAAATAATGTTTATTACAACATAGGGTCCAATGTTCCTTGGTTTGAAGGTATCATTGGTCCTAATGTACACAATGTCCCCACACTGAAACTTTCGAAGTCTAGACTTTTTATGTTGACGTTCATTTCGCAAATGTTGCGCTTGCTTCATGTTACCATAGACAGTCTGGTACACATGTTGCATTGTTGACATGTGCTGGTAATATTCGTATGGATAAGCCAATGCTTCAAGGTCAGGATACTGAAATAAATCAAAAATGTTGGATACAGATCTACCGAAGTGCAGAAAAGATGGTGAGTATCCTGTTGATGAATGAATTGTATCATTATATAAACTTTTATGTATCATAAGGGATTGTTTAAAATTGAAGCCTTCTTGGGCTAATGTCGCAATTGATGACTTGATACTAGTATTTATCCGCTCTGATGACCCTTGTGTTTGAGGATGACCTGATGATGAATGCACAATACTGACTTTGAGACTTTCTGCGAAGTTGTCAAAAATTTGTGCACTAAATTGAGGACCTAAATCAGACATCAAACACGCTGGGCGACCATAGGTGGTAATATAATGTGTCAAGGAATTTACAACACTCTGAGCGGTAGCAACTTTAATTGGGTAAAGCTCCATATGCTTGGAAAAGTGATCAAGAAATGTTAACACATGAAATTTGTTGGAGAAAGGACCTAGAAAATCCATTGAGACAAGCTCACCGGGCCTGGACGGTATGAACATCTCCTGTAAAGGTGCGGATGGTATTCTTCTAGGTTTGTGTCTAACACATAAATGACAAGATAACACAAAATTCTTTGTATCTTTATAGATTCCCGACCAATAAAATTTCTTTAATAATCTTCTATAAGTGTTTCCAATACCAAAGTGAGGCATATGGCAAATATTTAAAATTTTGGATTTTAAAGAATGAGGCACAATAATCTTTGTATGCTGAGAATTTTCAGGTTGTAAAAATTTTCTTTTAATCATTAGTAAACCTGTATCGGGATGAATGAAGTAATTTTTAAATTTGGCATTTGGTTTATTTGAAGTTATTGACTCCATTATTTTCATAATTTCAGGATCCTTTTGTTGTTCGTAGAGGAAGGTAGAGTTTGAAATTTCCATTTGTTTGTCTTCAGATTGTTGATTATGATCTAAATGATGTAATTCAATTTTTGGGGAATCTGTAATGAGTGGAAGAATATTCTCATCTTCCACTAAAGCAGGATTAGTGTTAAGATCTTGGGTGTTATATGTAAAATCTTCGCGAGAAAAGTAATCAGCCAAAACATTACTCTTGCCTTTGAGATATTTGAACGTGAAGTCGTAATTGTAAAGATCAACTAACCACCTAGTAGTTAGATCAACCGGTGAACTAATAGACTTATAATGTTCGATAGGTTTACTATCACTTAGAATCGTAAAATGTCTATTATACAGAAAAAATTTAAATGCATTAATTGATTTTACTATTGCCATAAGTTCTTGTTTAATAGCAGGATATTTTCTTTCTGCTGGACTTAAAGATTTACTAAAATAACTCACTGGTAGCAGCTGACCATTCCTTTCTTGTAAAAGGACACCAGAAATAGCTATACCACTTGCATCGGTATTGAGAAAAAATGGTTTTGACCAGTCAGGTAAAGAGAGAAAAGGCTTTGAGAAAAATATGCTTTGAATATCCTTAAAAATTGTATCATGTTCTTCTGTCCATGTAAATGGAACCTTTGGTGAAGTAAGTTTAATTAGTGGATCCATAAGTTTGGAATATTTGGGAATAAGTCTACGATAAAATCCACATAAGCCAATAAATCTTTTTAAATGTTTCTTTGTTTTTGGAGGTGGGAAGGAAGTAATTTTAATTATATTAGAAGATACTGGTTGAATGGTATGATCTTGCAGGTGAAAACCAAGATAATCAATGGCAGTTTGATGAAATTTGCATTTAGAAGGGGATAAGGTAAGATTATGTTTTTGTAAAACTGAAAATAAAACACCCAATTTATGAATCATTTCTTTAAATGAATCCGCACCAATGATAATGTCATCTTGGTACGAATATACACCTTGTAATTTACTTTCTTCAATAATTGCATCAATTAACATTTGAAAAGAAGAAGCCGCAGATTTGAGTCCAAACATTAAACGTAAAAAACTGTAAGTACCCCATTCGGTAGTAAAAGAAAGTTTCTTGCGAAATTCTTCTGGGAGGTTTATCTGGTGATAAGCTGATGGAAAATCTAAGGTTGTAAAATACTTAAATTTAGAAATATTGTTAATAATAGTATCAATTCTAGGTAACGGGTATGAAGAGCTACGAATCATGGAATTAACTAATCGCAAATCAAGTGCCATTCGAAATTTAGGTTTTTCTGTTGGAGAAGATGGTTTCTTTTTAACCATTAACATCGGGCAAGCCCATTCAGAAATATTTCTTTCAATAATGCCAGCATCAACCAACGTCTCTAATTGCTGTTTTGCTTCTTCCTGGATAGATTGTGGCACAGGAAAGGGTAGGGTCTTAACAGGAACATCAGAGACAAACTCAATATGCGGTATAACTCTGTCAGTATGACCCAAGGATTTCAAGGTGGAAGAAAACACAGTATCATACTTAGCTAGTAAATTTTGCAATTCTGTTTTTTGATATGGAAGTAAATGATCTAAGCTGAAATTACTAAGTTTGAATTCTGATTTTCTTAATTTTAAAATATCATCAGAAGCTTGAATGACATTAATTTCATGAGATGAAATAATATTTTGAGGATCAATATTTTCCTGAATTTCATCTATTTCATGAATTACCCCTAACATTGAATCTTTATTGATGTGAACAGGTTTTTCAGCATTATTAGTGATTGGAACATAAAAATAGCTACTGACCTTTTCACAATTTTTAGATTTCGAGATAAGGTCTGCCGAAACCACAGATTGATAAGTACATATTGGTGAATCATATTCTTTTGGTTCAAACAAAAATTGTTCACTAGAATGAAAAGAAGACATTGCAGGTACATACATGGTAGTGTTAGGTGGAATAATGACTTTCTTTCTGGCAAAACAAGAATTATTTGGAGAAAGAGAATTGTTTACATTATTACTAGAGTCGATTAACATATTAACATTGGGATATTCAGGTAAAGAAGTTTTATGAGATAAAGTGTTATGTTCCAAATTCTGTGAATGATCAACTTCTTGTGCAGAAACAGCGTCTAAAATGTCTAGCGAGTTGTTGTTTATTTGAATCTTATTATTATGTAAATCAATAACAACTCTATTTGATTTCAAAAAGTCAAAGCCTAAGATACCAATGAATTTTGAATTCTCAGGAATGTCAATGAGAAAAAAGGAATGTTTGTAAAAATATTTTCCTATTTTAAATGATAAGTTTATGCATCCCGAACAAATTACAGTAGAATTTACAGTTGTAATTTTAACGTTTGAAGAAATTCTGGTATAATGTACTTCTTGCTTTATACATTGAAAAAAGAAATTTGATAATAAGGAAATACTTGCACCTGAATCGAGAAGGAAATTGGCAGGAATTTTGTTAATTGATAATTGAATAATTGGAAGTGTTGGCGGCTCAACTTCTGCATGGAGAAGAAATTCAATAGACTCAATAAAAACTGAGTCATCTTCAGTAGCCATTGTCTGTATAGAAGAGTCTGCCAATAGAGGAACATTCTTGCTTGTTTGACTAGCTACTGATTTTACAAGTCGTTGAGATGAAATTGGATACTTAGCTTTAGTCAACGGGGATCTTGGTGCAACAATTTCAGTCTGAATATGAAAAGGAGTAAAATCACTGGCAGACATTTCTTTAAAAGTGTGGATATTTGTATCAGAGGATGAGTTTTGGAAGGACTGATAGTACATATTAGAATTGTAAAATATTCTGTCAGGAAACATATTTGACGGAAGCTCAATGTTTTTAGCAGAATGTGAATAATCTGAAGCTGAAACTTTGGTGTAGGATTGTGGAGAAAAACTATACAGGGGTGAAGTAGCTCCACACCCACTTCCCCCCACATCATGTCAAGGTTTACGAGGATGTTTATTCGTGTCGTTCCTACGGGAGGTTGAATTTTTAGTGGATGAACGAGAAGAATTTGATGAATGCGTTGTGTTCTTAGGGGAGGTGTGATGTTTTTGACGAGATCTTTGATTAGGTTTGGAATCTAAAATATCTTTCAGTTTGAAACAGTGATTTGCTGAATGACCAGGTCTTCTGCACCATTGGCAGATTATCCTTTTATAAGAATGTTTGATGAAATGAATGTTTCTTTTATCAGTAGAGTACCTGGTTTGTGTATTACAAGAACTATTACTTGGATTAGTTGAATGGGTTTTACTACTCGGCTCTGACTCGTCTACTGAAGAATCATTATGTGATGTAGGGTCTGTAGATTCCTTATCTATACTATGCAGGGTACTGTATGACGGTGGCAGTGTTGCAACAGTATGTGCATGAGCTTGTACAGAATCTAAAATCTCTTGATATGAAGAAGCAGCTTCAACCATTTTCTCAAAAGAATCAATGTTTTGAGTTAGAATATGAATTTTTAAATGATCAGGAATAAGTTCCGTAAATTTTGACATTAAAATTTGTTCAATAGAAGAATCGGGCAAAAGTGGGAAATGTTTTCGAACAATATTGTCTAATCTTGTAGCAAAATTTCGAACAGATTCTGAAGGTAGGATTTTAATATTATTATATTTAAGAGCAATAGAGTTAGAAGATTCTGATTTGAAGTGTTTTCTGAAGATATTGAATAAATCTTCAGGTGAAGTTGCTTTCTTACAAGCAGTAGATGATATATAGAATTTTAAGGCCTGATCTGAAAGTTTTGACTTAAGGAAAATGAGTGCCTGTTCATTATTCCACTTTGAATAAGAAATACATGCCTTAACCTGTTCAGTAAAAAAATCTAACAAGTCAGGATCACCAGAAAAAGGTGTCACAACTATTCTTAACGGCTTGCTTGTTGAAGTCATTTTTAAGAACAAATTTAATTAACTTACTCAAATTAAAAATAATGATTTCAACAATATATGCATATTACTTAATTTCTATTAAATACACAATTTATGTTATTTGCCATAACCTCATACCTCTTAAAGAATAACACATACCAAGAAAATATTAGATGTCAACTGAAAATATCCTCTTTAATATATGTATTTATTGAGATTCACAAATTCTTCAATGTAAAATGCCATTAAGTAAAACACAAATAATATATAATCTCAAAAGTCACAGCCTCTCTTAAATATAATGCTCTTGAGAACATTTTTTTTTTTAAACAATCAATTAATCTATTAAATTAAATTAATTCCACACCAATGAAGTTCTTGAAAAATATATTAATTGCAAGTTGCAAAATAAAGAACAATATGTAACTGTCTCAGAAAACCAACTTTATCTTCTTTAAAAAAAATCATTGCAGTAATTCCATCTTCTATTAAAATATTTTACCAATTTTAAAATTAGTAAAAATTAAAATTTTATTTTATCACCATCTTCAGAATGAATCCCTTTAAAGCCATAAAATTTGAAATTATCAAATAACTATTACAACAACATCGGCCATTTGCCGTTAGAATATTAAATTTTTAAATATTATTCATTTAGCGTTGAAAATGCATAATAACCGTTTTGGTTCTTTGATAGAACGGCACCAATTGTGGTGTTAAACCGTTAATTTTGTACTATTAAGTAGATGATGAGGCCGTGAAATCAACTGTAGTCAATTTAAATTGTCTGTAAAGCAAAAACATAATAATAAATTTGATCTCACCAAAAATCCAAGGAATGACAACCAGGCAATAAAAGGATGAGTTCTCTTAAAAATAAAAAAAAATCCACTTTATTCTTTTTTCTTTGAGCATAGGAGAGAAGGACGAAATCGATGCCGGACACTATACATGCACTGTAATTAAATCCACGGAAAATTCTCCCTTTAACATTCGATGTGCCGAAAGTAAATTTTTGAATTACGATGACATTAACCTAGAATAATAAAATGATCTTTCCGATATCTTAAATTAAGCGCACTCCTCGGATTTTTAACGGGACAAAAAAAACACACCGTCAAAATCCTACGCAAAACTTTTTCGTTCTCCGCTCAAAAAAATTCGTTGCATTACTTTTTATATCACACAAACGGGGTCTTCAGAAGTTAAAACAAAAGAGATTTGAAACCATTAGTTAAATTAAGATGACGTAAATTAAAACGCACGTATAAAAAATTAAACCAGATTATTTAAATTACGCGAAAACTGAACTGCAATCCCATTGGTTTAAAGAGGCGCATCGCTTCCTACGTATCCTCCCGGAGCGCACCATCGGCGAAGAAAAGGCTGACGCATGCATACAACCGAGCACCTGCGCGCACTCGCATCCTGTTGCGCCAACGGAGTAAGGGAGACCGGAGTAAAGCCGAGAAAAACACCATACAGGTACGAGATGCGGCGAGAGAAAATCGTGACAATCGGTGCCTAGCAGGAAAACAAAACACAGGGGCGGAACGTTACAACTAAAAATGTGATAGTTATATCACACATATAGTAGAGTGAAAGAACCAGCTTATAAATAAAATTATTACTATTATTTATAAGATATTCGTAATATTATTAATAAGATTATTTATGTTATTTATAAAAATTATTAATATTATAAATAAAATAAAATTATTCTCTGATAAAATTGTTATTATTATTTGATAAACGAATTTGATATTGCAAGTCTAATTGCATAATTATATACTGAAAAGGATTATTATTTGATATAACAATGAAGAATATTTTTGAGCTCTAATTCAATGACTTTACATTTTCATATATCTTCTTTAGCTATTAAGCAACATTTTATAAACTTTTAACAATAGTTATAGAAGATATAACAAAGTTAGACAAAAAACATAGGCTTTTTTTAAACTAAAAATGAGAGATGTGACAATGTATTTATTTGACTTCTTTGTAGCTATAAATAAAACAATGAACTAAAGGATATCATCTTAAGAATGAATAAAACTTCTTTTGATATACATTCAATTCCTTTAAATCAGCAACTCTATAATCCACATTATATTTCCAATGTAAACAAACAGTGTAAGAAAAATATTGTGAACTTTTAACTGTAAAAAATAAAATAACTGATCTGATGAATTAAAAAAATTTAATGGATTCTGCATTCATTTAGAAGGAAATATTTTATGCATTTTGTAAATAACTATTAGACTACTAAATTACAAATGCATTTGTTGGCTATATATAACATAAAATGGCTTTTGAAGAAGCGTTAACTCTGGAGAATAAATATTTTAGTTTTTTAGAAAAACAAACTTATGTTACTGATAATGAAATCCTGACTCTTAAAAGGCTTCAAGATTAAATTACAGAGCAAAAGTAAAAAAATATAGAGCAAGAAGTAAAAAATATAAAGCAAACCATTATCACTTCAATGTCTGATAGATTTTTTAAAAAAAGTAAAAATGTTTTCTGTTAATTTTGTGTTATATCATTTAAATGTATTTCTAATACTATTTTAAGAAAAAACATTTTTTTTTTTTTTTTCATTTCTGTGTTATTTATTTAGAGTGTGATTACTATATTTGGTGATAAATCCCAAATATTAGAATGTAAACAAAAAAAGACCTAAAATCTGCAAAATTTTAGTACACACAAATCTTTTGGTCCTGACCTGTGCGGATTAGAGGAAATGTATTGTATATATTTTATAAATATGATCTACTTAATTTTATTCTCTAAAATTAACTGAATGATTAATATTGTAAAATTAATAAATAACAATTAAGAATAAGATTAACAAATTCATCCAAATTACTGAGTTTCTATATTTTACTTACATTCAGAACTACAGTGACAAAATTTTTCACAAAAATTCTGTGCCATCACACATGGGCAAGAAGAATCACACGGATGTCCAGGATGATCACAAGGCGTATAATTATACACATGATTAGATGAAGAATCTTTCTTGAACTGGATTTTTCGACAATGCATTGACCACAGCCTCTGCTTTTTCTTCTTTTTACGAGGTGGGGTGTTGTCCAATATATTTTCTTCAGGATGAAAGTCTTCTAGTTCTTTTTGAGCAAAAGCATAGGTCTGAAATATTCACAAAAATGATTGCATTTTCATTCTGAATTTTTACTAAAGGTTCGAAAACAGAATTTTTTCTTGAAACTAGCAAATAAAGTGATAACAGATTTAACATATTTTAAAAATCTACTTCAACAACATTCTCATTGATGTAAAAGCACATAAAAGTAGCTATAAAATTTGTCAAAAATTAAACAAAATAATAAAACTTTTCAGAAACATAATGTAGAAACAAACAATCGTACCTAGTTTCGGGTATTAATTTTAATAATCAACCTCAAACTATTTAAAAACAGAGTGAACAGAGAACAGCGAATAAAAACAGATTTTAGTAAACCATATATACTCACTCATTTTGCACTTTTTTAAAATACATTTCTAAAAGTAAGAGATACAAAAAATATGTGAGTTTTTCATAGTATTATTTTTTCTAAAAGGACAATTTAGAATAAAAAGAAAAATGACCTGCATGCATTGTCAATGAGATATATTTCATGGATTCTCGACTGCAAAGTTTGCAGTGCAAACTTCACTTTTATTTTTATTAGCAGATATTAGTTAGTGTGCAAATTTTTTATTTAAAAATAAGTCTTCCATCACATTATGTCCAATATATCATTTTACTGCTTTATTCAACAAAGGACATTATTATTAAGAAAATATTTTCAATGTGAACAAATCAGTACTATGTATTATAGTTTTGATTATACTGTTTTATCAGTTATAATACCACATGCACGCAGATATGCTGCAGTGGAATGAAAGGATTGTGGGATAAAAAAAATTATTCTAAAAACCACAATAAGTATTGCAAAATGAAAATTATAAGGATATTTGGAGCTTTATTATCTCAGTCTTGATGCACAAATTATGCAAATCCCAATTACAATCCAACTTTTCTTTCAAAAGCACTGAGTTTATAAAATATACATAGGTGCAAAGAACACAAGTAAATATGATAAGTATCTAATCATTTATTAAAGGTACATACAGCAGTGTCTTTCCAATTTATAAAGTTTTTAAAGATATGAACATTTAATTTTATGTTAATATTAAGAAGACAAAACTTGCTACATGTAAGGTAGGGCACTGCGTTGTGCCGTGAATTAGATTTATTTAAATTTAATTTTTAAACAAGAAGATTAATTTTATTAATTTAAGTCTTAATTCTTGAAGTATAATTATTATTTTGAAGCAGAAGTCCTGAAACATAAATACATATAAATAATAAAGTACTCACGCCAAATATGTAGAGAAATACACAAACCACTATTAAACTTGAACAAATATTTATTTTATTGACACATATTTTGATTATAGACGTTCAGGATCCTGATAACAAAGGACTATTTTCCCAATTCCAATATACATACAGCTATTTCATCATATTACTTTGATTATTCTACTTTAAAAAAAATACTTAGTTGCAAGGTTATAACTACTGTCCTGTAAATATTGACTAAAGTTTAACAGTTTGATCTCTTTCATACTGAAAAAAAATAGAATTAATGATTAATTGTCGTTTCATCGATGTAGAACATGTCCGAATTACGATGTCAAACCAAACTGTGGATAAGAAGTGGATGCCTTCAAGGGGATCAGCTTAGTGAAGCACAGTCCACAGAAAGTAAATTGATGAAGTCGGTTTTCTTTATCTATTGCCGCTACGGTTTGTTATGAGGGATATATGAAGGAATATCTGATGCGAAGATCGGTATGCTGCTTGACTGTAGTAGGCATCATTTCTGAACTAGAATGGGAATACTATCCGGGACGTCTATCTAATTACCTAAGATTAATGCTCTCCGGATTGTCACTCCAATGGCCATCTTATTTTGTAGCAGAAAGTTCCTTTTCTGACATAAAGTTGGTTGGTAAATATTTTATATTTCATCAAAGTCAGCTGATATTCATGACGATATGATTACTCCAGATTAAAAAATGAAAAACGGAAATGGGGGATGCACGCTAGGCCCTAGGGCCTAACGGCTAAAATTTCCCAAAAATTTCTTACATGTTGATTCAGCCAAGACCAAGATTAGAATGAGACAGAATTCAAAACGACGCCACCGTAAGTCACCGCGATCTCTGCATGCTCAGCCAATCAGAAAAATGGAAAGAAGTTGCTAATTGAATGCAGAGAAATTCTTAGGGGGAGTTAGGTCGAAAAATATTATCTAGTGGCAACAAGCAGGATTTTAAGAGACGCTACAATTTCGTGGAAAAGGGTGAATCATGAGATCGGAATTTCCGTTTCTCAACAAGATGATCTGAAAATGCGCGCAGGTGGATAATGGCGATGTTGGAATGTAGAAAAAAAAATGGCGCGCGTAATTTTAAAAAGAGAAAAAGCTAAAAAAGTATTATGACACATATCTGGTTAAATAGTGGCTTAATCTTGCTGAAATTTACCAGAGTATTAAGAAAAAATAGATTTATTGATTGAATGTAGATTTAAAGATGAATATTAAAAATAAAGGCTTTAGATTTTATATATTTAGGACTTAGTAAATATTGCAAAGAGAAAACAACATCGCGAATCATTAAAAATGAAAACAAGTTAGCATATTGCTAAAAGTAAATATTATTGATAAAATTAATGGATATTTATGGGATTATTAGATAGAAATTACATTTTTAATTTTGTTAACTTTAATGAATAAAATATAAAAATTTATTTTAAGCAAATTAGATTTAAATTTTGAATCGGAAATGTTATGTACGGATGTTATAACATAACACTACATAATTATCAGAATTTGGAATTCTAAGTACTATGTCATTTATGATATAGTTTATCTTTGCACTATAATGGCATAATGACAAGTCTTTAGGTTATTGTTCCACATAGACTTCAATATTAAATGTTGAATGACTTATCCCTGATTGTCTGCGACAAACAATGTTATTAACTAGTAAAGCTATAATAACTTTTTTCATTATTACTATTACTTTCTTCTATCTGTATAAGAAGAGAGTATTAGATTTGCAAACATTTTAGTACCCAGGTTTTCAGTGAATTTACATGTTTCAGAAGTCAGAGGACCTGGAGAACATATTTTCATAAAACTTCAGATTCAGTTAGTTCATGGTATAAATTGGTGCTGATTACTCAGCTATACTGTAATATCATAATTTTTACGATAGCTCTATCTCAAGAACTAATGCATGAATTTACATTAAATTTCAGATCCAGTTAGTTCTTGATATATACTAGTATTTTTTAGATATTGATGTAAATCACCCGACAGATGCTGCTGCTATGCAGAATTTTTAAAGATTTCTGCAATAGCTCTATTTCAAAAACTAATAGAAGGCTTTTCATCAAACTTCAGATTCAGTTAAAAATTTACAGAAGTAAATTGGTAATTAGATTTTGGTGTAAATCAGTTAACCAATGATGCTGATGTGCTGCATTTTTCAGGAAGTATAAAGACTTATGACAAAGAAAAAAGTTTTGGAATTGGCACATTTGACTAATATTTTTGTAGTAGACATTGGATGTGTGTTTTTTTTTTTTTTTTTTTTTTTTTTTTTTTTTTTTTTTTTCCAAAAAGCATAAAGTTCATCTAATAAAAACTACATAGGGTCATATACTACACACTGTTATTATTTCTATTTAAGTACATTCATACAAAATTCACTATCAATTATTTTGCTGATTTAATTTTCAGAGGAGATTAAAATTGACATGTAAACATTTAGTCAAAATAATGTTTGTGAAAAACATATTATGCAGATGTATTTAAAAAAAAAACATACACAGAAAAAAATAAAATAAAAACTAGTTTAAACATGAATATATATTATTAAGCTATAGTCATGGTTATCGAACAAAGGATTATAATGAACAATATGAAGGATTCCGATGTAAAACATGGTAATTGTAATTTTTTCCCCTCTTGTTTTTTTTATACAAAATCACTTAACATAAGATATTCTTTTAAAAGTGGAAAGTTTATTTATAACTTATTATATGCCATTATAATATTTTTTTAATTGTAGAAGAGGTTTAGCAAACTAGAATATTAAATATATCTCATCTTGTTTCTATAAAAGAAACTAATGAAAGTCTCACCAATACATTTAATTGCTATACAACATAACAGTAGACTCTCGATTAACCAGACTGGTTGGAAAATATCTTGTCCCAAATAATGTAATTTGTACAAATTTTGATAAATAATTTTGGAAAAAGGATAGAAAATATCCAATAGGACATTAATAATTTAATTTATACAGAAGAAAGCAATTTAATATAAATTTTAATGCTATTAAAATTTACAAAATTTACAATGTTAAAAAAAGTTAAATGCAATTTACCTTACTATTTTGTGAACAATGAAATGATAGAAACTTTTTTTCTTGTTTTGTTTTTTATTAACTCTTAAACGAACTTTACTAAGTAAATTCCTCAAGATCATTTTTCCAACAAATGTGCTTTTATCTTCTTGCTCTAAGTAATTGCTCTAAGTCAGTGTGTACTAATGCATTACTTTGAATTAATTTTTGATGTATTAAAATATTTTCTTCATCACTTTCAAAACATTTTTTGAAATTCCTTGTTTTAACAACAAATGACACAGCTCAATATCTTTTACACTTAAATCTGAGTAACATTAGATTTTCAAATCTTCGTTAATCCAGTTTTGCAGTGCTTCTTTGTCCACATTTTCAAAATAGTTTAACTTTCTCAAACCTTCTGAGATTTCTCTTTGCATATTGTAGTATCATTGTTTTTTGTAGGAATTTCATTTTTTTCATCTGATAACATTATCTTCCATGGTACTTCAACTGCAATGCTTTTTACTAATTTCCATACAGCAGCATCATAATAAATTGCATTCAAAACTGAGATTTTTACCGTTCCAGTTTACCAAGAGTCTACTGTACATGAATTGCTTTTACATTCATTTTTTTTTTTAAATATTCAATACGCATAAAATAAAAAAAAAAATAAAAATCTTTATAGCTCATTTTATTTTATTCAAATTATTAACAATTTTTCACTTTCTTTTTTAAACACTTACTTGAGCACAAGTTTTATTAGTGAGCATCTGTGCAATAGCACAATAATTTCCTATAAACACCTTCCACAGAACTCTAAATAGAGATTGTTCAGCTCCAGACCAATTAGTTTCAAGATCTTTAAGATTCAATTTACTAGAGATAGTCTGGGTTATTGAACTGAAGTTACCTAAAAAAATGTTATAGATTTAGTAAAATACAATAATAATAATAATTAAGAATTACGTGAATATAATAAATCTTCAAAACTATTTCACCAGAAAGTGACTATACATATTAGTTACCAAATGCTGGTACCAAAACTACCAAACGACAATATTGGCTTGCCACAGGATTCCTTTAATGTACCAAAAACTGGTGTTAAATTCAAACATTTTTCTCGGAGAGAGATTTCTGCCGCCCCAGGGGTAGGAGGAATTTCCCTTCTACATCTAGATTCAACATAAAACCTCAATTCATCTCTTTTCAGACTCCAAAATAAAACTTCCAACCATGAGGCCACCTATGTTGTCATGGTAGCAATTTTTTATGATAAATAGCAGGGCTCAATACAGATTTTTTTTTTTTCTTGGAATCCATTTTGTAAAAAGTAAATTATTTTTGTGAAATATATATATGTATATATGTGTTTTTGTTTTTTTTTTCTGGTAAAAAACTTTTACTATTAAAATTAACCATTTGGAAAATGATTGTTCTTTTTGTAGAGAATGGACCTTGTGGTGTCCCGCAATTCGTTTAACCTTTTTTAATGTGCATAGTTTTAAAATTATTCCTCTTTTAACATCCGTAATCCTTTGGATTTTTCTTTCTTTTACGAGTGTCTAGTGAAAGCCAGGTTCAAAGATCAAACGTCCCGATAATGCACGATATAACGCATGTCCCAAATAACCAAAATTCTAGCAAAAGCCAGATTAAGGTAAAAAAAATAATAATAATAAAAATCAAAAATTGAAATTGGGCAAATTTAACAAAAAAATTTATTAAATCAAAAACATCGAAAGACAGGAAGGGTAGGCTTGGGGTTCTGAAGCTACAGAACATCCACAGCTGTATCAAACTTATTATTAAACCATTAACTGACCATTTACATTGGATAAACTTTAATCTGAGTCTGGTAAACTTTCGTTATCTGAATCTGGATAGATTAGAATTTCATTTTTCAAATGGCTGTTATAATTTGTTAAACTATAATTTTTTTATGTACTTTTTTTTTTATTTTAGTTATGGATTTATATCAAACTGATAACTGAGATTGAATAGAGAAAAAAAAATAAAATTTATTTTTTTATATAAAATTTTATGATACATAAGGATTTAAAAACTATTTTGACAATTTCTTGATTTATTACTAGCAGCCTGCCCTCGCTTTGCTTCGGGTAGAGCAAGTCGCCCAGTCCCGTGCCACTACTGACACCGCAAACTGTTACTACCACTTCATTCCATTAAATTCAACTACTAAAAACATTACCCTCCTTTTAGGCAGTCAAGTAAAAAGTAGCCTATATGTTATCTAAGGTGTCAAATACCTTCATACAAAATTTCATAAAAATTGATCTATCTGTTCTTGAGTTATAAATGGTGTAAAGAACCCGACTTTATTTTATGTATATAGATTATAATCAATAGTATTCACTGCGCACACGATGTAAGGATTTTTTAAGGTCATTTTTCTACACCTTGGGTTACATTATTGGCATTTTAGTGAGGATCCCTAATTTTTTTTTATATATAATATAGCCTATGTTCACCGGAAATAGTGTAGCTTTCCAACGGTGAAAGAATTTTTCAAATCCATCAAGTAGTTTCGGAGCCTATTCAATTCAAACAATCAATCAAATCTTTCCTCTTTATAATATTAGTATAGATAATCAATAATATTGGCAGTGCACGCGATGCAAGGACTTTTTAATGTCATTTTTGTACACCTTAGGTTATACATTTTTGGCATTTTAGTAAAAATCCCTATTTTTCTTTTCTTTCTTTTTTTTTTAAATATAATATAGCCTATGTTCACCGGAAATAGAGTAGCTTTCCAACGGTGAAAGAATTTTTTAAATCCGTCAAGTAGTTTTGGAGCCTATTCAATTCAAACAAACAAACAAATCTTTCCTCTTTATAATATTAATATAGATTATTATTAATTTCAGAAAGTTCTGGTCCAAACAGGGGAATAAAATATAAGATTGGATGGATAAGGTACGAAACAGAAATTGGTTGATAAAAACTTTTCATTCTTGGGAAAAAAGAAAAATCACAAAAATTAAAATTGCCATATGAATTATAAATAAATTTTATTGAAAAGAAGACAAAATTTACTACATTGAGCAAAAAGATTGAATTTAGATTGTTTTTATCAGTGGGTCTCAATCACTATCAAACTTAAAAGATTGGGGGAATTCAAGAATGATTTCGATTCAACATAAAACAAAAAGAAACTTAGAATATATTTTTACTATTCAATTAGCATCTGGCAAGTTTTTATTTACTTTCTATCGATTTGTAGATAAATAAATTTTTCACATAGAGTCTGAGCTTGAAGAATGGTATTAAAATTAAGTCTGAGATGAATAAACTCTACTGCTTATCCCATTTCACTGTGACACTTTTCAATATTGAAGCAAATAATTTTGAAATAACAAACAATTGAAAAAAGATGATTTACTTGAAAGAAAAAGAAGATTATATGAATAAAATATTTACACACCTTCATTATTTTCTCTTTCAGGTATAATTCTTTTTCTGGAGGTTTTCAAACTATCATTGCTGTCTTCGCTACTTGCTTCATTTCCACTATCAACAGACATTTGCTTCATCATTTTACGTCGCTCATTCATTTCTTTTTCCTCACGTTGCTTCTCACGTAATTTTTCTTGAACAAGATCCTACACAGACAGTAAACAAAAAATAAAAATCATGTGATGCATAGATTTTGAAACACTTTTCAACATAATTTCATTGTCAAAATTAGCAATTTTTTTCTATAATTGTTCTTCAAATTTTTTATTTTATTTATTTATTTATTTATTTTTTCAATTGTTTTGATGAATTTTGCAGGGCTCCCAATACATTTTATGTCGCAAAAAGGGGGAAAGGGGACCATTTTTCTTTAAAAAGGGGACTTTGGGGGACCATTTTTTTAAAAAAGGGGACTTTGGGGGACCATTTTTAAAAAAAAAAGGGGGCTTTGGGGGACCATTTTTTTAAAAAAAGGGGACTTTGGGGGATCATTTTTTTTCTTTAAAAAGGGACTTTGGGGGACTTTTTTTTTTTTAAATTGGACCTTGGGAGACCATTTATTTTTACTAAATATGTTAGCAATTTTTTTTAACATTACAGTAAACATGTTAGTTAACTTTATACGGATATCATTAAACAATTTCAAATATTGTTGCAGAAATTGTACAATTATATTTGAATACAATTAAATATCCTACTGCAAGGAGTGAAAAAGTATTTTAACATTTAACTTGAAAATTTTCTTTTAAAAGAGCCTGTACTTGTAATTCAAAGTCTTGATTTTTTTAATAGATACAATAGCAAACTGATTTTCATTAAAATAAAAAGTAATCTTAGCTAAAATGTATCTAACAAATTTATTATCAGAATATATTTAGCGATTAAGTATTTAAGGCAAAAATTTCTTGAAATAAAAAACAATCTGTTCAAAAATGTCACAAAAAAAAAAAATGAAAAAAAAGAGAAGCGTTTATAAAATAACTATATACAAAACAAGCAATTCCCAAATGTTACTGAAAAACTATTATTTTGTCTTTTTGCTTGAAAAACCTGTAATATCTATATACAAAATACCAAGCAATTCCAAAATGTTACTGAAAAATTATGATTCTTCTGACAATAAATATATATACAGAGAGAGGGAGAAAAAAAAGTGTGTTTTGTCAGTCTGTCACAAGAAAAAAAAAAAAAAAATAATATTCGATAAGTAATCGCCCCCCCCCCCCACCAAAAAAACAATAATAATCGTAGAAAAAATTGCTAATTCTTTTAAAAGATCCTGAGGGGGGGGGGAGGGGGAAAGCAAATTTTGCAAAAAATTGTGGAAAGAAGACAAAAAAAAAAAAAAAAAAAAAAAAAGAAAACTATCTTGTTTTCCTCTTGCATTCAAAGTTATTTTCAAAGAAACAAAACAAACATATCAACCTCGTCAAATGTGCGCGTTAAGGTCAAAGGGCAATGTGCCACTGGATTGATCATTCTGTTGGAGAAAGAGCAGGTGTTAATAGAGTGATTATCAAGTGTGTTTACCTTTTACTTCAATCAAAAGAAAACCAAGTTTCACGTTTGCTTCTTTTGTTATTATAAATATGTACTTGAGTGATTTTATTAGAATTAAAATATATGAAGCTTCGAGTCATAAACATATCACGTCATTTTTTTTTTTTTTTAATGCCGTTTTTTTAACTTTTCAGTTTTTGTAACTATTAAAATCTTTAATTAACCGTCAATCATTATGTAAAATTACACCAGAATATATCGATATACATAATGTCTAGTTAGTTAAAAGAATTTAACTGCATTTGATAAAATTTAAAGTTAATAAAATTGAAATTGACAAAATGTCCGGATTTTAGAGATTTCCGGAATTTGAATGCCCGGAGTTTTGAAGTTCAAATGCACAGAACAAAGTCATAAAAATCCGACATCCAAAATTCGGAAATCAAACAAAGTTCGGACGCTTTGCTAACTATTGTTATTATTATTTTTTAAAATAAACATTTTAAAAAAGCATTTTAAATTAGGAATTTGTAAAACCGGATCTAAAACCTCTCTACTCTTAAAATTATTTTTAAAGAATAAAGATATTCATACTTTTTTCATACCACATGTCTGATTTCGGTAAAATGATCTTACGATCAGTTCTTCCGTAATGCCCGCAATCCAGTGTTGAATTCATGGGGGGAGGGGGGGGGAGCTGGGTTCTTGCTCAGAGCAATGAAAATTTCCCCACTGGTAGATTTGAGTTTATGTTTTGAATAGTCAAAAAGTACAACCCCCCCCCCCCCCCCCCCCCCACCACTACCAGAGTCGCAGAAATTCCTACAAAAAAAAGTCTGAATTCAACACTGCGCGACACCCGCATCAGTGCGGCTGTAAAGTAGTAAATTAGGTAGTTTAGAAAATTTTTATTAAAATATAAGAAGTTAATAAAAAGTTACGAACCCTGCTGAAAATGCCCAATTAACAGAAGCTGCCAAGAAAAAAAATAAATAAATAACCATCTGTGGTTTTTTTTTTTCACCTCATAAAGAGAAATCCGAAGTCGAATGTTAATACAATCATACCATTTTCTTTAGGTGAATAATATGTTTTGTCATGCAAAGTACTCATGGATAGATTTATTATTTCTTTTTGGCTGACGATTTAGGGAGGAAAAAAAAAAATACAGGACAGGAAGTGAAGTCCGTTTATAGAATAAAAGAAAGGTTATCACCGATAAATCGAAATTGATGAAGCAGCGCAAAATAAGGGGTGATTCTGGATGAATTTTTTTTTTCGGAAATCGGCGGGGGGGGGGGGGATACCCCCCTCCAGCGATCTTCGGACAAAATCGGCGTTTTCCTGGTATCTTCAGACGAAATTAGCAATATTTTAGCAAAATCGCCGTTTTTTAGACGATCTTTAAACAAAATTTGCTTTTTTTACACAATTTTTTCTCGAATTTGATCTCTTTATTCCCGCGATCTTTTGACGAAATCTGCGTATTTTTTCAAATGTTCTTTTGACGAAATCTGCGTATTTTTTCAAATGTTCTTTTGACAAAATATTTTTAAGCGATCATTTATCGAAAACTGCGTTTTTTCTCGCAATCTTTTAACGAAATCGGCGTTATATCCGCAATCTTTAGACGAAATCGGCGTTTTCCCGCCGTCTTCAGAAGAAATCAGCGTTTTATCTGCGATATTTGGTGAAATTGCCGTTTTTTCCGCGATCCGCACAGGAAATTCGCGTTTTTCATCTATCTTTTGACAAAGTTTGTTTACAAAAACATTGACGAAATCGTCTTTTTCCACGAAATATTGACGAAATGTATGCAATTTCGGCGATTCTATTACGAAATTTGCATTTCTACGCAATTGTTTTTTCCGTGCGCAAAACCGTACAAGTTGGCAACTATGCGGAACTGATTGTTATGTGAGTCTACTCACATAACTAGTGCTAAATTAAATCAAAGCACTTATTCTAATACTTCCTAATATGGAGCAAAGTAAAATTGCAACAGCAGAAGCAAAGACCCTAAAGTGTGTAAAAGAGAAATAATGTTTCAATTTGTAATTAAGCAGTAGGTGTAAAAATTAGACAGAATGATGACAAGTGAATTAATTTAAAACTCAACTTTTATTTAAAATCTTTTTCATATTTAAAAATAACGATGTCTAAAAATATCATTCAAATAAATAACTTATCAATATAATTCTATAACTAAAAACAATAATTGGCTTAACAAATAAATAATTAAAAACCTCCCTCCAGTGCTCATTTCAGAATAATTAACTTTAAATAAAGAAAGTACTTGAAAGACGTAAGTTGAAGAAAAAGTAAACAAAGTTAAAAATCATCTTCACCGTATTTACTGCATTCCCCTTCAGACCTCATAATGTATTAAAAACAAACGGACGACCATCATATTAACTCCTTATCACTAGCAAAAGCATAACTACACGAGCTTCCGACAAGATAAACAGACACAGCAAATCAATCATCTATCCACCTGCAAGCAAACACCACCGTCTCTTATTTATACTCCCTCGCAGATCAGCCGGACTGGACCGCACCTTAGACCGGAAGTGGGAAACTCCCACCTTCTCCAATGCACGTGCCGAGATCATTAGCATAGGCGCGTGCCGATCTCAAAGCAAGCTCCGCGGAGAAAAACATCAGTCACGCCGCCTGTCGATGATTCACGCTACCGTGCAGTCTAAACAAGTCTACGGCGAACTTTGCGTGGAAAACAACAATGAGATCCGATAGGAACGAAACACGATGGTTTAAAATAAAAATTTCTCCGTCTGCAAATTAAATAAAATGAAACAGCTGCATCGATGGAAAAGGTAAGTAATAAATAAAAACTTAGTGGATATAGTATTTGATTAAATAAAAATATATATTGAATACAATTGATAAGAAAAATATGGGTATGTGGCTAACAAATGCCCCCCCTCTTATTAATTGTTAAAAATACCAAAAAGGTAAAGTCCAAAATAAAATTTACCAAAAGAAAACCAGCAAAAATGAAATTAACAACTACTCAAAAACTATACGAACTTAACTACTTAAATAATGAGCACCAGAGTGATTGTACAATCCAAATAATCTATATACTGTAAAACAAAATTTCTACATCATTCAACAAAATAACTAATAAAAGAATTTTAAACATTCATTCAAGAACTACAATTCGCAAAAGTGAATTCATTTAAATATACAATTCAATAACAATCTTAGAACTTCAAACTTTAAAACAATTTAACATTTCAATTCATGAAAAATAACATCAAACCTTCAAAATCAAATTTCCTCAAAAATTTTACATTAAACATTTTAAAACTTTCAATACATTTCAGCTTTGCCTCATGGCACTAAATCTTTCAAAAATTTCAGCAACAAATCAAAAATATCAAGAACAGCATCATCAGTTCATTTTCAAAAGAAATATCAAATTCAAAAGCAAATTAGGATAATTAAATTACATTTAAATTCAAAAGAAGTTTCAACAATTTCAGAAATAGAATATTCTTCCACATGTCCGTACGACATTATGTGAGCTGTAATACAACAAGAGAAAACTATTGCAAATATAACATATATTTTAATCTTCCACATGTCTGCAAGACATTTCGTGAGTTTATAATGTTACAAAGTACCTACATAAAAAGTTAGTTAGACAATACAATACATGACATATTCAAACATTCAACCTTACATACAACCTTACGTGGCGCCACGATTTCATCAATTCATTCACTCACATAGAGACAAGGAACTTGTAACAATAGAAAACTATTTAAATTTCAAAATATTCAAATTTTAATTTAAACTGTTATACTTGAAGTAAACCACTTTAAATGTAAAGAATTCCCATTTCTAATACAAAAACCTCTTCACCTGGGCGCCCGGGACACCCAAGCAAAAAAAATTTCAAAATTTCAAATTAAAAATTTCCTTATACATTTTCAAATGAACTTTAACTTTATGCTAATTAAGAAAAACCTTTAAAGAAATATATTTATATATAGGTTGCAACCCAACAAAAGATAACAATAAAAATATATAACAAAAGGTCACTTGCAAGGTAGAAGGGAGTTAAGTGGCAGTTCCATATATTAACATAATAAAAATAGGACTTACAAAATTAAAAATAACCTGCCCGCGATAAGACCCTCCTGTGGCAATGGTCAACTCGAAAATCCACCCCCAGATGACACTCTGACAGATTACATTGGCACCCCTGCGAGTCGCTTCCTGGGGCCGTTCGGACATCCAGAAATGGACATCGAGAAGTATCACCACATTCAGGCGGGATTTTAAATATCTACCAAGCAAAAACCATAAAAAAAAAATATCTTAAATATTTCAATACAAATTTCCACATAAATTTAACTTCAACAAATATACATTTAATACTAATACAAAAACATAATACAATATTAAACTTCATTAATTATACAAAAATACATTTTTCAAAATTACTTAAATATATATTCAATAAACTTTGTTAATTCAAATTTTGTGAGTGGCTTAGTGAAGACATCAGCAAGGTTATTCTTGCTACGGACAAAAAGTAAGTCAAAAGTATTTTTATCAACTAAATCTCTGACAAAAAACAGCTTAACATCAATATGACGACTCCTATGGTTTTCTATGGGTGACTTTACAAAATCTATAGTAGCTCTATTATCCACATACAAAACAGATTTAACCCTTTCCCCAGTGACAATCTTCTTACTGTAACACTCATCTAAAATTCTGTCAAACCAAAGAAGTTCCTTCGTGGCCTCAGTCATGGCTATAAACTCAGCTTCCATTGTAGACAAACTTACACTTTTCTCCTTAAATGTTCGCCAAGAAATGGGAGAGTTGCCTAGAAAAACAATTTGACCGCCCAACGAAGTTCTATCATCTCGGTTTGCAGCGAAGTCTGCGTCAGAAAAAGTTATCAGCTGGGGTTTTTCACAAGATAACTTAAGGGTCATTTTAACTGTATGTTTTACATATCCCAATAACCTTAACAAGCCATACCAATGTGTCATCCCTGGATCCGATTGAAACTGACTAAGTATATTTACTGCATATGAAATATCTGGACGGGTTCTATTTGCAATAAAAGACAAACAACCGAGAATACTTCTATATGGTAATTGAGACATTTCTCTGCGTTCATCCTCAGATTTAGGACAATCGGACTTAGAATAGACAGAACCTTTACTCATTGGTAGGGAAGAAATGGGAAACCTGTACGATTCAAACCTTTTACAAACATCCTCAATGTAGGATTGTTGGTGAATTCGCAGGCCCTCCTCACTTTCTTCAAACTCTACACCTAGCAATTTCTTAGTCTTTCCCAAGACTTTTAAATCAAAATACTTGCTCAAAAGTTCTAAAGCTCTATCTATAATCCTTTTATGTTTCCCAAATAAAACAATGTCGTCAACATATAATAATAAAACTAAATCTGAATCTAAAATGTACACGCAATTACTCCATTCTAATTTTACAAAACCTATTTCTAAAAGTACTCTATTTATCTCAAAGAACCAAACCCGACCAGACTGATGCAACCCATATATAGCCTTATCCAACTTACAAAATAAATTTTCCTTACCAACTTCAACAAAACCTGGGGGTTGTGACATAAAAATATTTTCTGTCAGAGGGGCATAGAGATAAGCACATTTAACATCACACTGGGTGTGTAGCCAACCTTTGAGGGACACAAGTAATGAAAAGAAAAAGCGGATGACACTAAAATTGACAACCGGACTGAATGTTTCTTCATACGATTCTCCCCTGATTTGCTTAAAGCCTTGGGCTACCAACCGGGCTTTATACCTGGCTATGTTACCTTTGTCATCTCTTTTTACTGTGTACACCCATCTGCAACCTACAGGATTAACCCCTGAGGGCAATTCTTCTAAATGCCATACACCCCTTTCGTGCATGATGTCAATTTCTTCCCTCATTGCCTTATGCCATTCATTACGTTGGTCAGATTTTAAAGTTTGATTATAGGTTTTAGGAATAATCAGATCATATAGTCAGGATTTAGTTTGGCAAATGTCTGCACTTGGGTCAACAATGTTGGGGTCAGAAACTATTCCTTCATAAGTGTTACTTCCTGTAAAATCAAACAAATTGGGCTTAAAAATTATGTCATTTTTCCTACAATAATTCTCTACCTCCCTATTAGACCTTAAACGTTCTGAACCGTTATCCACATCAAAATAGTAAATGTCATTTCGAGAACGACCAGTCTTTCTAGGTACAATTTTTCTTTTCCAGTGAGTATCGCGTAAAGTGGTGTGAGGTATATTAGGGGAATCACTACTAGTGTGAACTTCCTGACCTGCACTCTCTGTACCAGAAGATGATTCGAGGGAGTCATTGGAGCTGTCAGTGGTGGCTCTGACCTCCTCAACAACGTCTTCTTCCTCGATATCACTCCCAGCAACAGGAACCCACTGATACTCCCCTGGTATGTCGCCCAGCACAGCTCCTTTAAGCGCGTCTCTGTAACTGGTGTGTTCATCGAATGATACATTTATGGTTTCTACGATTCTGTCGTTTTCAGGTAAATACACCCTGTATCCCTTAGTTCGAAAAGCGTAACCAACTAGGAATCCTTTTGTAGCTTTAGGATCTAATTTAGACCGTTTTTGACGAGGGATTCCAACATACGCCACACAACCAAAAGGTTTCAGGTGTCTAACAGAGGGTTTGGTACCGCCAAATAATTCAAATGGAGTTTTTGTTTGATTTTTATGACAGACGCGGTTCCATGTGTAGGTAAAATGAAGAACAGCCTCTGGCCAAAATTTTAAATCCATACCACTTTCTTCTAACATGGTTCTAGCCCCATTTACTACAGTTTGATTATAACGTTCAACAGTACCGTTTTGTTCCGGAGTAAAGGTATTGGTCAACTCATGATTAATTCCTCTTTCAACACAAAATTCCTCAAACTTATTATTTTCATATTCTCCCCCATTGTCGGACCTAATGGCTTTCACTTGTCTGCCCAAAAACCTTTCAGACCTTATAATGTGTTGCCTTAAAATTTCAAAAACTTCCGACTTTTCTCTCATGGGGTATAATGAAACTTTACGCGAGAAATCATCAATTATAGAGACAAAATACCTCTCTCCTTTTCTACCCTCAACCTGACTTGGACCCCAGACATCAGTATACAAAAGCTCTAAAGGAAATTTTGATCTTATGTAATTTCTAGATTTAAAAGATGTTCTCCTGAATTTATTAATTTTACAAGGCTCGCATTTAAATTCCCCTTCCTTTAAATTTGGTAAACCCCTAGCTCCTGCATTTCTACATGTATGTGCTATCAAATAAGGACTGACATGGGCCAGTCTCCTATGCCAAACATACATGTCGTCACGTTTATCAGCAGAAGATGCTTCAAAACTGACTTTCTTACTAATTTTACTAGGAACTTTGGGGTACAAATAGTAAACGCCATTTTTAAGTGTGGCTTTAAAAAGGGGTTGTCCGTTGCATGATATCTTCACCTCGCCATTCCCACCAGAAAAACATGCCCCATTTACATCCAATCGAGGCCCCGATATTAAATTACGTCTTAATTTAGGAGAAAACATAACATCTTTAAATACTAAAATTCTTTGCCCAAATTTCAATTTAATGGTTCCACATCCAACAATAGGAAAAGTTACACCCTCTATGGCTACTGCCATATGTTCATCATTTAATGGTGTATAATCAATAAAAAGATCTCGATCTTTACAAAAATGATGGGAAGCTGCTGTGTCAAAGACCCAGTCAGCTTCTCCATCGACCAAGTTAGCCTGAGACAGGAAAAAGGATGTAAAAGACTTACGTTCAGGACTGAACGATGAAGAGGACTTATAGTCAGGACTTCTTGCACGAGTGTCTCTAGATCTGCCTGTGATGTAACACATATTCTATTACATATATTTCTATTATTTTCTTCAATTGTGAGTCCCCCCCCCCCCTCTTTTAAAATTTATTTTTTAAAAGAAAAGCATTTTTAATACGTATTTTTATTGTGTGTTCGTCTCCAAGTGCATATAAAATAATATTAATAAATAAAAAGAACAAATAATAAATTAGTTTTAAAATATCATTCCATTTCTAGATTTTTCTTTCTTGTTCTTCAGTTGATTAAATATCAAACGACTGTTTTATGTAACTGCTATTTTTTATTTCCCAATCATTTCATTTTGTCTTGTATAAAGAACTTAATTTGTTACCTGTTGTGAAATTCCGTTTAGGGTTGCCGGCTGCTGCACGTTCTCGCCACGAGCGATAAAGACTATATTCTTGGCAACGCTCCTTTTTTAAAATTTCCCCTTTGTTTATCATGTAACGGCCCTTTTTACCTTTACATTGTTTTGCTTAGATTGGGAATCTATTCTATGCCAAAAGACTTTTTTTGGCATTTGTGAAATCTGAAATTTTTGTCAGTTTTACGTTTGTCACTGCTAAGTAAAGATGCACGATCTCCGTCGTCAGCGATGACTAATGTTTTCTATATTATGTTCGAAGACATTTCATATTATTGTGCTGTTTACTGACTAAGGTTTTCTGTATAATGTTCAATGGCATTTTATATTACCGTGCTGCATACTTAACGTTTATGGATATTCAATTTCTTGTGCTTTGAGAAATAAAAAAAGTAGTCAAGTTGATTCTCTGAGAAGTGATTTTCATTTGTGAAAATGTCTTCATTTTTTAACTTCAGAAACAAATGTAAAATCAGGACCTGGTGTTCATCACAACATTTGTACTACAATCTCGGCCTAGCAAAAAAAACGTGCCTTATATTTCATCCTTTGCATCGACCTCGGCCACACGTATGAAATGTGCCCTATTTTCCTATCTTGCCATCATAGAGCTATGGTGCCGCGTGAAGAAGGGTTTTTTGTTTCTGGAGAAGTTGTCCAAGTGTAAACAATGTGATGAGACGAAAATGTGATTTGTATGTGCACCGTATTTTGCTTCGAATTCCGGATGGTACGGTAAAAAAAGTGTTTTCGAAAGAATAGTGATTACGACATTTATAGTTTCTACTGGTGCTAGTGGTGTTCGAATACAAGACATGTGAGATATGCTGCACGAAAATACGACGTACAATCCTGGAATGTTTCAAACGGAATTTCAAGTCTACAAAATTATTGTCTACAGGGTCGTTCTAAAAAGATGTGTCGTGGCTTTTTTGTTCTGTGTGGGAGCAGCTAATTCAATTGTGCTTAATGTGGACATCCTCCCTCCCACCTTCAGAATAAAAAATTTTAGGAACGCTGAATAAAAATGCAACGATACTACAATAACTTTTGATTTAAATAATAGTTTCCGAAAGAACATTTTTTTTGTTTCTCGTTATTCCCCCCCTTCCCCCCCCCCCAAAAAAAGGAAATGTATTTATTTTTTTCTTATGATGTTGTTTTCAGCTTAGAAGAAAGGTAATGTACAGATTATTTTTCTTTATTTTCTTTTTATGTTCCATATTATATATTTGGTTTTATGTTATTATTATTTGTAATTGATTACGATATATTTGAACAAGCTTAAGTATTTATAAGTATATATATATTTTTTGAAAATGTCTTCATCAAAAAATAACTTTAATATTTCTGTACCTTGCTATGAAGGTGATCCAACCACTTTGGATTTTTTCTTTGATATAGTTAGTAATTATGCAAAAATACAGAAATGGACAGATGATCAGGAGGTCTTGTTTCTCAAAACAAAATTAGCAGGACCTGCCCTAAAATTTTTTCTTGAAAATGACAAAATTAGAAATTCAAATAGTGTAAAACTAATTAAACAGGAACTTTCACGATTTTTCTCTAAAGAATCTCAAACAGTTATAGATATCGAATTTGATAACATAAAACTCTTACCTAATGAAAGTATCAGTAATTTTTCCCATAGATTGAATACTTTGGCCAATAAGGCTTTTAAAACGAAAGATCCTGAATTTCTTAACGAAATAAAATATAAGAAACTTTTGCAGTGTTTATCAACTGATATTCGAATCAAAATTAAGGAGGAAAAAATTGATGACTATGACAAAGCAGTAGAAAGAGCAGAGTTTTTGCAAAATATTTTGTCAAATGAAAAATTAATTAATATTCATAATGAATATTCTAATCATATTGATTTTTCTAAACAGATATCTGAATTATCAGAGAAAATAAATGCTTTGTCATTTGTAAACAATACACAGAAAGATGACACTAAACAAACCCAAACACGTCCTAGTTTTAAGAAGGACACTCGTGAGTTGTACAAATCAAAAAACTCTAGAAATTTTGATTTTAAGTTTCAAAATAAAAATAACAGAAAGGTAAATATTTGTCAAATTTGTTCTAAGCGAGGTCATTTGGCCCTCCAATGTTTTAAGTATAAGAATTTGTGTAAGAGAAAGAAATCTTATGATCAGAATTATTATGGACAATATAGAAATACTAATTTTGATAATATTGGTAACCAATTTCAGCCTTTAAACGACCAGTGAGACGCAGTACAGCTGATGAGCTGTTGTCTCAAAACTGTCTTGGGTCATCAGCAAATAAATTTAAACTGTCTGATGAAGGACAAGTTAAATCCACTTATTCACAGACATCTAAGGAAATTCAGATTTGCAACAATCAGTCAACACAGACTGATGAAAAAGTAGTTATTTATAATGTATATGATAAGTGTTCGTTTTTACCTATTATTTCCAGTAAGTTTGGCAAATTTGAGGCATTTTTATTACTGGATACAGGAAGTTCAATTTCAATTTTATCACTTAATTTCTTTAATGAAATAAAAAAGGATGTTTGTTACAAACATTTAGCTTCTTCAGTAACTATTTCAACTGTTAATTCTGCAGTTAAATTCTCTTCTTGCATTTCTGTGTCTATCAAAATTGGTAAAATATTCTTTCGGCATACCTTTTATATTGTTGAAATTGCAAATTCTTCAGAATTTGTTGGAATTTTAGGCTATGATTTTATTGTGGAAAATAATATTGTTATTAATCCCAGTGATAATACTGCCTCAATAAATGGTGTTGAAGTACCATTAAAAAATAAATGTAAAAAAAGTCAAATAAATGCAATGTGTATTGATGAAAGTTCGGAAAGTGAGGTAAATAATAATGACAGTAGTTCAAGTGATGTTGTGCATAAAGTTAACAGTAATGAATCGCATGATCAGATCTGTGCATATCTTGCACACAAAGTTAACTTAAACCCATATGAACACAAATTTGTAAAAATTAAAACTGACATCTCACCAGATCAAGATGAGATGCTATTTTGTAGTAATATTTCCTCTAATAATGTGTTATGTCATGATGCACTTATAAAATTAGATTCTAAAGTTCAAAATATCTCATATCCCAAAATCATGCATGTTTACATTGAAAATTTATCTGATCATGTTGTTCATTTAAATAAAAATATGGAAGTAGGTTATCTGTGTATACCAGATGAAATTGTTGATCAGAATGAACTGGAAAGTAATTTAAATTCTTCAATAAATGAAAATTATTGTAATTTTATTACTGCATCTGATCAGGTACTTGCTCAAAGAAAAAAAGATCTTTCTATAAATGATTTTAAATTGGATCATTTAGAAGCAAATGAAAAGAAAGAAATCTCTGATCTTCTCTTAAAATATTTTTCTGCTTTTTCAAAATCTCTTAAGACACTTGGTCATACTGATCGCATTGTACCTAATATCAAATTTATTAATGACTTCCCAATAAAAACTTTACCATTTAGCATTCCCCAAGCACTTCAGGCAGATGCTAAAGAGCAAATAGATAATCTTGTTGAAGCAGGAATAATAGAAAGGCATTGCTCGGAATGGTCTTGCCCTATCTTAATTGTCAAGAAAAAGTCTGACGGTTCAGGTAAACAGAAATATCGTTTAGCGTTAGATTTGAGAATGCTTAATTCAGTTATTCAGGGATCTTCTTATCCTCTTCCCAAAATTCAAAATATTATTGCTAATTTATCCTCTTATAAATATTTCACTAGCTTAGATTTAAAACAAGCTTACCATCAAATTGACTTACCACCAGAATTGCAAGATAAATTGACATTTACATCTGAGTATGGCTCTTATAAGTATAAACGTTTAGTTTTTGGCTTAAAAAATTCTGCCTCAGTGTTTCAAGCACTAATGGACATGATTTTAGATGAAATAAATTTGGAAGGTATATTTACATATCAAGATGATTTTATATTTGGTTCAAACACATTTCAAGAAACATTACAAAAACTTGAGAAAATTTTACAGGTTTTATCAAAGTATAACTTGACTCTTGCCCCCAACAAATGTACTTTTCATCAGACTTCCACAAACTATCTAGGTTTTCACATTGAAAATCATGCAATAAGTCCCATTCAAAGTAATATTTTGCGAATAACATCTTTTCCTGTACCAACAACTAAACGCCAACTAAAAGGTTTTATTGGTTTAGCGACCTTTTATAGAAGTTTAATACCCAAATTTTCTGAAATCATACATCCATTAATTCAGCTTACCAGGCCTAAAGAAAAATTTCGCTGGACTCCTGAACATGACAAAATTTTTAATAATATTCAAAAAATGTTTTTTTCTGAACCGATTGTTCATTTACCAGATTGGGACAAACCATTTTTCTTAAATACAGATGCGTCAAAAATTGCTATTTCAGCTGTCTTACTTCAAGAATTTGATAATAACTTACTACCAGTTGCTTATTTTTCTAAAGCATTATCCCCTTCTGAGAAAAAATACCCTGCGATTAAGCTAGAATTAATGGCTATTTACAAAGCAGTTGTTGCTTTTAAATATTATCTTTACAACAGAAATTTTACTATTTTATCTGACAGTGCTCCATTAAAACACTATAAGAAAGTTAGCAACCCTGCAGATATCATAACTAGATGGCTCACCGAGTTATCTGAATATTCATTCAATTTTCAACACATTCCAGGTTCTTCAAATGTACTTGCTGACTATCTTTCTAGAAATAATTTCAAAAATAATCAACAAACGTTAGACACAAATCCTGAATTAGTATATGATACCACTCACATTCTTCCTATCATTGAGAATGATGAGCATGAAAAGACTATCTCTGAGTCACATTCAATTAATTATTTGACTGTTGGTAATTCCGAAAATCATAAAGATCCTTTGCTTGAAATATCAAACCAAACATTTGTTAATGAACAGTTAAAAGATACAGAATTATCTGTTATATATAATGAAATATTAAACAATGGTAGTTCAGATAAATATGACATGTACTTTATTCATCCTGATACTAAAGTGTTGATGTTTAAAAAAAACATTCCACATGACTCAACATTTTCTTATCACATTGTGGTACCACACTCATTAAAAGCTAAAGTTTTAGCAATTTCACATCTTTCACATTTCGGTCTAAAGAAAACCTATGAATTTGTAAGTAAAAGATATTTTTGGAAAGGTATTTACACAGACACATTAAATTATGTTGCGTCATGTATTAAATGTTTGCAACATAAACATCACAAAACACAGCCTGCACCTTTGCAAGCAACGTACACTCCAAAACAAGCTGGTCATACTGTAGCAATTGACATTGTAGGTCCTTTTAGTAATGGTTATTCAGTATTAACAGTAACAGATCACTTTTCTAGACATATGGAATTATATCCTTTAAAGGAGACTTCTGCTAATAATGTTGTTGAATCACTATTTAAATATTTCACCTGTTTTGGGAGACCTTGCGTAATTTTGTCTGATCTAGGTTACCAATTTATTTCCAGTGTTTACAACATTTTTAATGAAACATTAGGTATAAAAATATCTCATTCTTCAGTCTCGCACCCCCAATCGAACTCGATTGCTGAAAGAATCAATTCTTCAATCAAAACTTCAGTTAATACTTTATTACTTGAAGGACACTCTTTTGAACATGCATTGTTGATTCACAAATGCTTATACAATGGCTCCACACACTCATCTACAAAATTCTCACCAAATCTTTTACATTTTGGGCGTGAGTTATCATTAATATTTGATACATATGACACTCATGCAAATCAACCATTTCTTGATAATGTTGACACTTATAAATTATTAAAAGAACTGGATGCAATGTACCAAAAAGCTTATGAAAACATTGTGTCTGCTCAACATCAAAGAAACTTAAAATTTTCACAATTTGCAAAACTACGTCCATTAACTGTCCATGATATTGTTTATCTAAAATCTCGAGATAAATATAAACCAAAATATACTGGTCCTTATGAAATTATTATGAAACATTCACCTGTTTCATTTACTATAAGGAAATATCAGTATTCACATGCTCCTTCTTTTAGAGTGCATATAGATAGACTTTTACTTGCTCCACCTAGAAATGCATACCTTAATTCCAACTTTAATAAAAATGTAAGCTCTAATATTAATAACAACAATAATAATTATCAGCAGTACAATAGCAATAATTCTCCTCAAAACATTATTTCAGGATATAATCTTAGACCAAGAAAATAAATGTAATGCCACATGTTTTGTGTTAACTGGCCAGGACACAGAATTATGTTTAGTTGTGTACTATGTACTGAATCTTTTACTGGTCTACTGCTGGTTCAGTTCATTGTGTATAAGATTCTCTATGCAGTGTACAATTTGGTTTTATATTTTATTTTCATACTACTATTTTGATATTTGTGTACTTTAATGTTTTGACAAGTTTATTTCATAAGGTACTTAAGTAAATTTGCTCTACACTCTATTGGAATGGCATTTTACATTTTCAAATTTTTTTTTAATACTGATCAGTGTTGATTTTTTTTATTTACATATTGTGCATATTTTGATTCTTACATTTTAATGAAGGTATTATATTTGTGTAAATTTAATTCAACTATAAACATTGTATTAAGTCAGTATTTAGAATTTTTTTTATATAAAAAAAAAAAAAAAAATTCTTTTTCAGCATTTATTTAAATGTGTGTTTAAGCAGTGTATGTAAACTGTTATGATAATTTAATTTAACAAGTTGCAAGCATTTTCAAGCAACAGCAACATAAAAGACAATTTCTATAAATAAAAAATATGTCATCTAAATATTTGCTTTTACAGCAGAACTGTTTTATGTAAGCGCTTACACTTGAATGATGACGAAGGCACGCTTACACTTGAATAATGAAACGAAGAATATAAAAAATAAGTTGTGTATACACATCAAATTGCTGGATATTAAAAGCAATGACTAGCATATATGCATGAATATAAAGGCCTAGGCATAAGTTGAAGTTTATTTATTTTTTTGGTAACATTTTGTGTATCGTATTGTGTTTTATATATATCATATATAATTTGTAATTTTTATAAACATATAGTTATTCTTATTTTATAAGTGTATATTTTGCTTGTGCTTTGTACATAGATTCCCAACACTTTACATTTTTTTTATAAGAAAAAATATTTTTTTTTTCCTTCGCCAAAAAAAATATTTTTTGGTGGTCCTTCGAGTGATAATATGTGATGTAACACATATTCTATTACATATATTTCTATTATTTTCTTCAATTGTGAGTCCCCCCCCCCTCTTTTAAAATTTATTTTTTAAAAGAAAAGCATTTTTAATACGTATTTTTATTGTGTGTTCGTCTCCAAGTGCATATAAAATAATATTAATAAATAAAAAGAACAAATAATAAATTAGTTTTAAAATATCATTCCATTTCTAGATTTTTCTTTCTTGTTCTTCAGTTGATTAAATATCAAACGACTGTTTTATGTAACTGCTATTTTTTATTTCCCAATCATTTCATTTTGTCTTGTATAAAGAACTTAATTTGTTACCTGTTGTGAAATTCCGTTTAGGGTTGCCGGCTGCTGCACGTTCTCGCCACGAGCGATAAAGACTATATTCTTGGCAACGCTCCTTTTTTAAAATTTCCCCTTTGTTTATCATGTAACGGCCCTTTTTACCTTTACATTGTTTTGCTTAGATTGGGAATCTATTCTATGCCAAAAGACTTTTTTTGGCATTTGTGAAATCTGAAATTTTTGTCAGTTTTACGTTTGTCACTGCTAAGTAAAGATGCACGATCTCCGTCGTCAGCGATGACTAATGTTTTCTATATTATGTTCGAAGACATTTCATATTATTGTGCTGTTTACTGACTAAGGTTTTCTGTATAATGTTCAATGGCATTTTATATTACCGTGCTGCATACTTAACGTTTATGGATATTCAATTTCTTGTGCTTTGAGAAATAAAAAAAGTAGTCAAGATGATTCTCTGAGAAGTGATTTTCATTTGTGAAAATGTCTTCATTTTTTAACTTCAGAAACAAATGTAAAATCAGGACCTGGTGTTCATCACAACATTTGTACTACAATCTCGGCCTAGCAAAAAAAACGTGCCTTATATTTCATCCTTTGCATCGACCTCGGCCACACGTATGAAATGTGCCCTATTTTCCTATCTTGCCATCATACTGCCTCCTTTACGTCTATCATCAGGTCTACAGGAACCAAACTTTTGATGTCGAACTGGGGATTTGGAACGTCTGAGTGGAAACCTCTTATCTACAGGGCTAGAAGATCTGACAGGTGAGGAGCCTCGGCACGACGAAAACTGGGCTGATGAGGACTTGTCCCTGCTATATGAAGGCATATTTTGCAAAAATAGATGACACTGACTCTTGATGTGATTTGGCTTTTTACAAAAATGACACACTATTTTCCTTCTTGATTTCTTCTGATACTGGATTGACTGTACTTCTGGATACACTTTTCTATGATCATGTTCTCGAACTTGGATTCTAGTTTCCTCCGCGACAAGTGCTGTCACTACATCTTTAAAAATAAACTCATCGTCTTTCCATCTAAGTATTGTCTGTACTATAGAATCAAATTTAGGAGGTAAAAACCTCAATAATTGAAAAGTGACGTACGTATCATCAAAATTTTCATTAATGGATTTTAACTGATTTGCTACTCTTAGTAATCGAGACGCATACAAATTTATGCTCTCACCATTGGCCATTTTACATTCACACAGCTCGGTAAAGACCTGTATGTGTCTACTTCTAGTATCAGGGTAGAAATGAGTGCGTAAACAGCACCAGGCAGAAACAGGATCATCACAATTTTCTATTATTTTTCGAAAATCAGGCTCGACATTTAAATATATCATTGAAAGAGCCAATTTCTGACGAACTTTAAATTCTTTTACCTCTTTATCAGTGACACATCCAGTACTTGTTGTACTTTTCTCACTTAGAGCACTGCTACTTTCATTGAGCACAGGAGGTTTCTCAATTTCTGCCACTATATCCCAAACATTTCTTTCCATTAACAAATATTTCATATTGGACTGCCAATTAGCATAATTACTAGAATTTAATTTCTGAATTTGATTTTGCATCATTTTGATAAAATTAAATATAAAAACCTAAAAATTTAAAAAAAATTGGGCCAGCCAAAATTTTATGTAATTAAAAACGTATTTTATTAAAAATCTTCAAAAAAAATATCTTTTATAATATAAATTACTTCAAAAACAAAAAAAATCTGTCATCATTTTAAAAACTAACGGCCCCCCCTAATAAAACTATCTCTTAATTCTTATTGGGCCGTAGTTAAAAACACCTTACTGCATTAATGGCATTGCCAAAAATTAAATTACATGGGTCTTAGAGCCCATAACCAAAAATGTTATGTGAGTCTACTCACATAACTAGTGCTAAATTAAATCAAAGCACTTATTCTAATACTTCCTAATATGGAGCAAAGTAAAATTGCAACAGCAGAAGCAAAGACCCTAAAGTGTGTAAAAGAGAAATAATGTTTCAATTTGTAATTAAGCAGTAGGTGTAAAAATTAGACAGAATGATGACAAGTGAATTAATTTAAAACTCAACTTTTATTTAAAATCTTTTTCATATTTAAAAATAACGATGTCTAAAAATATCATTCAAATAAATAACTTATCAATATAATTCTATAACTAAAAACAATAATTGGCTTAACAAATAAATAATTAAAAACCTCCCTCCAGTGCTCATTTCAGAATAATTAACTTTAAATAAAGAAAGTACTTGAAAGACGTAAGTTGAAGAAAAAGTAAACAAAGTTAAAAATCATCTTCACCGTATTTACTGCATTCCCCTTCAGACCTCATAATGTATTAAAAACAAACGGACGACCATCATATTAACTCCTTATCACTAGCAAAAGCATAACTACACGAGCTTCCGACAAGATAAACAGACACAGCAAATCAATCATCTATCCACCTGCAAGCAAACACCACCGTCTCTTATTTATACTCCCTCGCAGATCAGCCGGACTGGACCGCACCTTAGACCGGAAGTGGGAAACTCCCACCTTCTCCAATGCACGTGCCGAGATCATTAGCATAGGCGCGTGCCGATCTCAAAGCAAGCTCCGCGGAGAAAAACATCAGTCACGCCGCCTGTCGATGATTCACGCTACCGTGCAGTCTAAACAAGTCTACGGCGAACTTTGCGTGGAAAACAACAATGAGATCCGATAGGAACGAAACACGATGGTTTAAAATAAAAATTTCTCCGTCTGCAAATTAAATAAAATGAAACAGCTGCATCGATGGAAAAGGTAAGTAATAAATAAAAACTTAGTGGATATAGTATTTGATTAAATAAAAATATATATTGAATACAATTGATAAGAAAAATATGGGTATGTGGCTAACACTGATAACCCAATTTCAAATTTTCTGAAGAGGATGCCTTAAATTTTCGGACGAGAATTACCCCAAAATAACTGACATGTTCAGTGTAAAATGCAAAGAAAAATTAAGTTTGTTATCTAAAATTTGAGGTATTGGCTAGTTTTTATTTACTTTATATATAAACCCTAAAATACTTACTTTTGTTTTATTATTTTTAAGATTTATCGTTTTGATTGGTTGTCGAGTTTAAAACCTAATAGCAGACAGCTATAACTTAGCGAACATTCCATTTTTTTGAGAGAAAATGTGAATGTTTTTCCACACCCCCTAAAGAAAAACAGATAAACGCAACTCCAATGTTTTTTTTTTTTTTTTTTTTTTTTTTTTTTTTTCCCAGATAGGTGGAAAAATAAATCTGAAAGAATGCATCTTTAAAAGTTTAATTTACTACTCTTATGGAATTATTGTAGTTAGAAAATAATATATTTTTTAAAATCATGAAATTAATAAATCTTGATTACAATTTTAAAGAATGAAAACGGAATTTCACGAAAGTAAGAAAGTTATTTCGCAAAAATTAAAAAGGTATCCCTTTGTCTCTCTCCAGAGGGGTATCTACATCTTACGATGCAAATATGGAAAAAGAAAGTGCGATCGGCATAGTTTATATTGTTAATGTAAGAAACATGCTTGTCAAATTACAATATTTAGTATATACTTATTAAATAAAGAAAAACAATACTTACTTTTTCTTCTGTTTTTTCTCTCTCTCTCTCACATTTTTTTTTTTTTTTCATCAGCAATAAGAATCCATGAGACAAATTAATCCAATCGAAATAAAGTACAGTAAAATCCCGATAATTCGAATTAATTGGGACCAGACCCAATCCGGATTATCAAAAATCCGGATTATCCGGAGAATTAGATAAAAATGAAATAAAATAAAACATTCTTACAGAAAACCACCTTAATGTTAAACTCACTGAATATTTATAGACAATAAAAATGTTTATTTTGTTTAATTACTCAGAAAAGATTTCAGAAAAAGTTTTTTTTAATTCAGAATACGACGATTAAACAAGTTAATGTTATAGAAATTAGCCAATCGCTTCTCAAACTTGAAAAAAAAAATGACCAAACCGATCCGGATTAACGGGGTCCGAATTAGCGGGGTTCTACTGTACTTGAAAAAGTAAAAGCACCTGCAAACGAGTCACGTGAATACATTGGGATGAAACGGTAACGATTCCAATCACAAGAAAAGGGGGATTAATGAAATCACAATATGATGAGTGGCCCGGTTCTATTTGACTTCAAAATGCTAATTGATTGCTTATTAGGGAGGGGGTGGAAGTGTTCTTTACTTTATTTTCATGCCTTAAAGAAAGTGTGAATTTAGACATTGAAGGAGCATGAAACATCAGCATGCACCACAGTTTTGCCTTTTTCTAAATAAAATAAAAAAATATTTTTTTTTCTTTTATTTAAATGAATAATTTCTTTGATTTTTAGTCATTGAAAGCGGACTAAGCGGACCAAAACACATAAAAGCGGACCAAAGCGGACCTTTTTCTAAAAAGCGGACTTTTGCGGGAAAAAGGGGACCATTTGGGAGCCCTGATTTTGCAATTTTTTCCCAAGACTATTTGATGAATTTTGCAGCATTTTCCATTTTCCCACCAAGATTTTTCTCTGGCTTTTTAGAAAATATTTGTAAATTACCTGGACTTTCTACATATTTTGAAATTTCCCTGACTTTTCAGATTTTCCCTGACATTGGGAACTCAGCAGAAGACGAGTATGTGTTTGCTAACAGTAACAACTTTTATTGTATATTTCCAGTTATGTAAATAATGGCACACTTCACTTCATTGTTTGCTAACAGCTGAAATAATCTCTGGCAAATGAAATGTAGAACAGGAAAGTACGCCGTGATGTACCAGAATAACTCTCATACATTTAATTATGTATGGAGTAATGTAACAAGAATAAAATACACTGCAAACAATTTTTACTTTCATATGCCTTAATTTATAGAATCTTTTTGTGTATTTCTATAAATGAACTAGTGATGTTCCACACTCTATTTTCAAAAGGGAATGTTCTGTAGAGAATATTATTAACATTTATTAGTTATGCGAAAATCAAAGTACATCTATGTGAATTAAAGTGCAGACAGACATACAGGTCAAATTCAAACATTTTTCATGGAAATCCCTCATGTTGGAAAGTATTATAAAGACATTACTTTATACTGGCTGCTAACATTGACCAGTACATTTACTATACCACTACTTTTCTACACATAAATAATACAAGGAATACAATATCACAATAAAAAAATTATTTGTCAGGCACATTTGACATCTTTAATACAAAGAACTATTTGTAAAACAATAACAGATGTGAATATTTCAGAAATAATATTTTCAGTAAACTCCAAAGTATGTAACATTTTCTATAAAATTATCTGGTACTCAACTATTTCGGATCTGGGAAATTCAAAAAATCTCAGAAAAGATAACACAGACTGCATTTGATAAATAAAGGCTGGATTGTTAATGCTCAACAGCTCAAAACATTCCTTATAAAATATGTTTTGCCATAAAAGTAGATTAAAAAAGGCTTTGCTTCCTGAAAATTAATTGATATAAATCTGAAATGTTGTCTCACACTTTATAAAGTTTTCCTAGAATGTAATTTATGTATATCAATACAAACAATACATTAAAACATGCATTTTTATTTTGACCATGCTTTAATCAGATAAATAAGTTTAGAAACTTTTTGATTGTAATAACTGTAGAAAAAGAAAATTTCATTTA